>JAUIRK010000909.1:0-477500 GCA_030549495.1 Nectonema munidae
TAAATTTTCACTCTGTTATCTCTTTTCGTTTATTCGAAATCAGGCTTTACTTTTGCAGCTTATTTTACACCTACCCATAGCTTTCAATTCATGGTTCACTTATAAACATGTGTCCTTTACGCAACTTACAACACCTAGTTATCCCCAGATTTTCTTCACCTAAATCTAAAAAATCTTTACAATATAGAGTAATTAAATATTGGAATGATTTTCTATCTAATATTTTTAATGAAACGGATCCCATTAGGTTTGTTAAACAAGAACTTTTTGCAATTTTTGTAGGTGCTTATGATTATGACTGGTCGATTGATAACTGTTTTGTTTGTCAAAAATATAAGAATACTTGAGATAGAATTTTTATAGAGAAGTGGCACTTTTGATTGAACTTTCAATTGTATAAATTCCTCTTAATTTTATTATATTGTATCCTTTAATAGGTTTTTTTTCTTTTAAAATTAGTGTTATTTTGTACGCCTTTTAACATTATTTGCAGTGTCTTTACGCTAGATATACAATGAGTACCACTTTAAATTTTAAATTTGTAACCACGGGACCGGCTAGTATTTATATATCCTACAAGCGGCTCAGACCTTTAGTATATATAAATATATATTTCCTTTATATTTTCCGATTATTTATACGTTTAAATTTTACTTCTAAATGATTTTAAATTTGTCTTCTAACAATAAATTTTTCTTCTTCTTAAACTTTACTATAAACATAGTTCTAAGGAAACGCAGTTTAAAAATATAATTTTAGCAAACCACTTCTATAAATATCAATGCAATTGGGGTTCGTTGTTTAACGCAAATTATTAAAATCCTTAATAAAATTTTAACTTATTCCATATATTGAGTTTTAAAAAACTCATTTTTTAAATCTTCCATAACCTCAAAAGTTTACCCATTATCTTCTAAACTCACAATAATTTTATCTAGTATAATCTTTCTAACCCTAAAAAGGATAATGACATTCACTACCCTATTATAATTTTATACATTATAATTTATAACATATTACTATCATTTAGTAAAATTTTCTCCATGTATGATCGATATAATAACAAAGGGGAGACATCGATGTAAAGATCATTGTGATTTAAGTATAGCTATACCTTCCGTAAAATCTTCCGCGTGAGTAGGGTTGGTTAGATGCTGGATTCGATAAATCAAGGTCTTGGGTTCGATTCTGCATCAAGCCCGCTTTCCTCATAGTTCGATACAAGCGGCGCAATTGTGCCTTCTTGATGAAAACACCCCGGGGTACCTTTACCTTTTACCTTCCGGTGTGTTTAATTTGATACTGTTTATAATAAAGTTTGCTTCGTGCTTGATTTGAAATAATAAAAATAAAGAGACAACGTGGTTAAAGTCATTGTGTTTTTGATTATTCTTTCAATAATCTAGATTTTACTGTGCTTTTAATTTAATACTTTCCATAATTGCTCCTTGTTTGTTTTGGAGTTTAAATATGGAAAGACAACTTGGTAAAAATTATTGTGTTTTTGAAAAGGGATAGGTAGGCAATTTTTAATGATCTTTATGTTATAGTGATACTATAACGAAGTATTAGAAAAAGAATAAGATATTTTTGGGCTTAAGGTTAATGTTAGATACTATGTTACTGATATATTTTCCAAGTTTTTAATTAGATATCGGTGAAAAAAGGATGAGTCTCAAAATTATACAAATAATTTTTATTTACATTTTTAAAATAACATTATGCAAAAAGAATAAGAGATTTTTTATGCTGAGAACTAAGGTTTTGTCATTTTAAAAATATATTTGAAAAAGAATATGATTTTTAGGTTTATGGTTATAATTAGATATTATCATTTTTAAAATATATTTTCAAAAAGTGAAACTTTTTAATTTTTTTGGCTCCGAAAATTTAGTTAAAACAAAGTAGAGCTTGGAATACAATAAATTTTTAATTGATTGCAGATTATGCCTAAACCAACAAAATTAAAAATGTTCACTTTTTGATTATATATTTTAAAAATAACATTATCTAGCCCTAACTCTAAGCTCACACCATCTCACAGATGTCCATCTCTAACCTAACCCCAACCCTGTACCATCTCACAGTCAAGCTTAAAAATGTATAAATTTTAATATTTCGTCTCTCGGATTACAAACTCTACAAACATATTTAAAATAAATATTTTCTTTCTCGGAATGAGAATGTCGGAATAAGGGGGAAAACATTGAAAAAATCTGTTACAGACAGCTGTGTGTCTGTTATCGGAGTTGTCGAATAATTTAGTGTAAGATAAAGGAGGTCTGGTTTATTAATTTTTTTGTCGTTCTTATAGCATCCAAAGAAGAATATTCTTCCATAACTGGTCAGATGATAGTGATTTAATTTATCGAGAATTTTAATCGAAGAACACTGGATAAAGGAAAGGATTAATTGTTAAAGAGATACAGCATATATTCAGGCGAAAGCAGAGATATTTTTAATAAAAATAAGTTCAATATACCTATGTATAATATTATTCTATTTATAAATCAAGACACTGCACTTCTATGACAAGGCCATTTGCCCAAAAACTAAAATCTTTTTATGTTTTATTTTTTTTAAGATATATTGCTCAAACAATATAATAAATAATTTCTTTATCTCTAAATATGAATGACAATCATGACTAGAATATCATTAACAGACTCAATGGAATAACTACAATTTTACAACTTTAGTTAAGGTCAAAAATTTTAGGACGGCAAACTCTTTTATCTGAAATAAAAAATTAAAATTTGTGAAAGCTCAAATGTTTTTACTTTAACGGAAACAGGGCCTTTCCTCGATTATATCAAGAAAAGGATGATTTAAATAAATTTATTAATTTATTTTGAATAAAGTGTACTATTACTGAATTATTTTTTTAGTTTTTAATTATATATCGGTGGAAAAAGCATGACTCTCAAAATTATATAAATAATTTATTATTTAAATATTTTTGCTAAACTTTCTATTCTAGTATAATTTTGGAAAAAAAATGTCCTTCACTATTAGTTCAAAAGTTGCTAATAAATTGCGTTGTCTTTATAAACATAATAACTTTTGTAGCCTACTCAACAAGTAAATAATAATAAAAATAAGAATATTATTTTTAAATTATTTTTTCTATAGTCAATTGGTAGTAAAAGTTCCAAAATCAAATTTATGCCTAGCAACTGCTTCATCAGATAATTCTAAATTTTATCAAAATTCTTCAACTCTTCCTATACAAATTGAAAATTTTTTCTACCAGCTAGAAGTTCAACATAGCATTAATGGACATGTTAATCCAAAACTCTTAGAAACAATTACAAATCGAATTAATAATGATAAAATTATAAGTAAAATTATTTTTTTAAATGTATTTTCAAATTCTTCTGTTATTTGCTTTTTATTTGATGTTTATGCGAAAATTTTCTTCAATTTTTGAGTGACTGAGTCATTCTATATCTTTAAATTTCGCAGACCCTTTACTCTATCAGTGACGGGGGGCTATTTTAGCGCCACCCCTCAACTAAAATTTCTCTTGTACCAAATTGGCTGTATCTTTTGCTATCATACATTGTGACATTTCCTAAAATGCATAGCGGCATCTTTTGATACCATTTTCATGGCAGTTCAATGACCTTTTCATGCCTAAATCTGTCAATCAAAATCAAAAGTTAAACTTTTTTAACAAAATTCTCACTATCTCTAGTTAAGCTTATAACTTTTGTTCTATATTATATACAACACTTTATAGTTTAAATTTTTTCAAAATCATCCTTACTTTTTTGGGAAATGACAATCCAAATTTTGATTGATGAGAAATATATCTAATAAAATTCAAATTTTACATGAAATATATTTTATATCAAATCGGGCATGCTGATTTCATTTTTGGAAATTGAAAATACCTATAAATGTGTAACAAACTTACGGTTTACTTCTAAAATCGGTCTCTGAAAACATTCATTTAAATTTTACATGGAATATACACATTATAACAAATCAAGAATCGCAATTTCATTTATAAATTCTTTTTGCATTTAGAATTTGAAAATGCTAATCAATGTGAAACATTTGGGGTTTATTTTTAAAATATTCCTCCGAGAACATTAATTAAAATTTTACATGAAATATACACGCTTTTATAACAAATCAACAATGCAATTTCATTTATGGATTGGTTTTGCATTTAGAATTTGAAAATACTAAGTGTGAAACAAAGTTGCGGTTTATTTCTAAAATCTATCTTCGAGAACATTCATTCAAATTTTACATGAAATATACACATTTTCATATCAAATCAACAATGCCAATTTCATTTATAGATTATTTTTTCATTTGGATGTCAAAATACTTATAACTTTATAAGTGCGAAACAAAGTTGAGGTTTATTTCTAAAATCTGTCTTCGTTAACATTTATTCAAATTTTACATGAAATATACACATTTTCATATCAAATCAACAATACCCATTTCATTTATAGATTATTTTTGCATTTGGATTTCAAAATACTTACAAGTGTGAAACAAATTTGCGGCTTATTTCTAAAATCTGTCTTCGAGAACATTCATTTAAATTTTACATGAAATAAACGCATTTTCATATCAAATCAACAATGTCAATGAAATACCCACATTTTTATAACAAATCAACAATTCCAATTATTGATTGTTTTTGTATTTAGAATTTGAAAATACTTGTAAGCGTGAATCAAATTTGCAAATCAGGTGTTTTACACATATGTACCCATTTTCAAGTAGGCTGAGTCCAACAGTGATGTTTATTTTTTATAAAAATTTATCATACCTGTCAAAAAATGATTGACATATGACACTTCAACTGAAATAAAGGATTTCATGATTAAATAGTTATACGTAGGTATATATGTAATTTATTTTGTCATAGAACAAATAGAATTATAAGTAGGGAAAACAAAATTGCAAAAAAAGGAAATATAACTGAAAATAATATAGAACTAAAAACGGGATTTTATACCCAATTCAATGAGGTGATTTTTTTTAATTAAATTAATTAAATACAAAACAAGGACTCTGTAGAGGCATATTTTGATGCGCGTCATTTTATTTGAAGGAGAAAGACAGTTCGTTTATACCATTCACTCTACAATATCTCGAAACAAGCTGAATCGGCCAATTTAAATAAGTTTCGTGTTTGACCATTTTGAGAAAGTTTTATACGTATAATCAAATAATATACAAATGAACGAAGATGATAAAGTTAAAACATAATTTATTTATAATAAAAATTGGTCGTTTTTTTATATCTAGTCATTTGTTGTCGTATCGTTTCTCTAAAATGAAAAATATTTTCCCCTCAAAATGAGTTTTGTGCATAAAATTTGCTATTTTATTTAATAATTGCTGGCAGTATTTAAAAAAAGTGAATAATCTTTATTAAAAACTCACGGATAAAAAAAAGAGAAACTTTATTCGAAAATTTGTCTTTTTGATAATCATATATCAATCAATTTTTGACAAGTTTGATTGATTTTTTAAAAAATAAACTTGATCATCGTATTCAGCACACTTGAAAATGAGTATATATGTGTAAAAAAACTTTGTTAATCATTTAAACTAAAAGTTTCTTTTTTTAGTTGAGCTGTCATATATCAATCAATTTTTTGACAGGTTTGGTTGATTTTTAAAAAAATAAACGTGACCATCGTTTTCAGCACACTTGAAAATGAGTATATATGTTTAAAATATTTTGTATACCCATTTAGACTAAAAGTTTCTTTTTTTAGTTGAGCTGTCAAATATCAATCAATTTTTGACAAGTTTGATTGATTTTTATAAAAAATAAATCTCACGATCAGATTTTGTAAAAATTTGGAATCGTTCAAGAAAACCTCCTCCCCCCGTCACTGAGGAAATGAAAATAGGCCGTCACTAATAAGGTTAAAGCGATCACTAAGAAACTAGTTTTCGATTCTCTGAATATAAATACAATATATTATTTACATGCCCATATTTAAAAAACAAATGTAAGAGTTTAGCATGAAGGAGAGCATTCATGACCTAAACTCGGCCTTTTGAATTTTATCAGCCACGTCCGTACCCCTTTTTTTTAATATTCTTTGAACCCGCTCTTATTTTTGTATAAGCCTATAACTTTCTATACCCTTTTCTAATCTTTTTGAATTTTTTGAGATAACATAAATTTCTTTTTTTATTATTTCAGCTTAACGACCAGAATAATCAGACGATATCTAATGTAAAGCAGATTTGTATTAATGAGCTTTGATAAACGCAGACGATTTTATTTTTGTAAAGTCGACATGGGCGTTAACGGGCTAACCTGCAAACATAAGTCCATGAGATCGCGTTAATTTAAAATTTTAATTTAAAGTGCCTTATTTGCAAACATGGCTCCTCCTAGTCTTTCACTTATGCAGAGATCTTAATTTTGAATTAAAAAAAAATAAACCTTTTTTCTTTTTAGATCGTTTGTCCAACACGCATTCGTTAATTTTACTACGATGTTGTGGAAATTACTTGAAGAATTATCCAACAGATCAGCGTCAAAAAATTTTAAACAATATATGGGAAAGTCTCAAATCTGCACGTATTTTTTTATTTTATTTTACATAACGTGATGCCTGAAAATTATTCAAATTTGAAATAAAATTTGGTCTTTTGAACTAAAATCACCATTATGATTTGATTTTATGACTCAGTTTTGTAATTAAGGAAAAATAATGGGTAAAGGTGCGAAACAAATTTTTGAAATCTGTTTTTTTCCAAAAAAAAATGTTTTAACTTTACGATTACAATAATTATAAATAACAAATTTTGCAAATATTATTTAGTTTATGTAAATATAGATTATTTTTTTAAAAACAAATAATTTGAAATTTAAATAAAATATCTATCCTTTAAATTAAACTTTTCTTATTGGGTTTTATTCTAATCGTTTATTCTAAAAAAAAGGACTCCGACAAAATGAATATCCTATCTAATATGTATTCGAATAAAATTTTTAATGTATTTCCTGCATAATTTATACTTTAACGTCTATATTAGATACACTCTTGAAATATTTATCTATACAATTTCGAACGCATAACGCTTTTACATCTCTAATTTTAATTATAAAAATGACTACTTGTTTGAAATTCCTCAATCAAAATTTTATTAAAAATAATTTATACTGAATCTACCATGTTGATTTTATTTTTGGGTCTCGGTTTAGGCCATAGCACTAAACATTTGTGAAAGTGTCGATCGAATTAGTGATGTATACCTCAAACGTAGTTTTTTTAAAATCATTCGTTAAATTTTTTTCAACAATTATTATATCTTGATTTTATAATACAAATAGAAATTATTTATATTTTGACTTACTTTCTTGTGATATTAATCTCTTGTAATCATGATGATTAGCAAAATGTATAAGAAAAAATATCATATTAAAAATTTTTAAAAATAAACAACACTGGATTAAAAATTGCAATATAAAAACTTTTTGATGATGAGTATAAGAAGGTATGGAATAATGGAACCTAAAAGCACGTTAAATGAAAACCTGTAATGAAGAAAAAAACTAGTAAATCTTGGGGCCTCTCTTTCTTATATAGTTACTTTAGTAGTCCTTTCATCAGCTATATAAATTTGAGAAGTAGCTATGTATCGTATTGACAAGTAAGCACTACCGTTTTCAAAACAGCTTGGATTTTGTGTATTCATTTAATAAGTTTTTCAAAATGGTCTGAACCATAGACAAACAGCTATATTATTTCACATTTAAAATCTTATTTATGAATCCTTAGCTTATAAGCTAATATTAAATCTAGAGTTTACTTAATTGTCATAGATGCCCATATGTAGCTCTTCTCGTAGCTGGTAAACACGGCGGGTATGTGGGACGCGCTCTTAGATTGTGGATGTGTACCATTTTATTAAAACCTACTGTGGGCGGTGTTGTTGTGGTTTCAATATTAATACTGCGAGTTAGTTGGTGTTTCAATTCTAAAAATTTGGGTTATTCTTAGATACCTTGGCCCTTTTGAATCCAATGTGAGCTCTTGTGGCTCCTTTAGGATTTAAATTTAGTTTTTATCTTGTCTGCCGTGTCCCTTCTAGCAAAGTAGATTTTTGATAGTACGGTGGAGTGAGACACTAACTACAGTTGCAACTAAAAGGTTAATCCTTGGATAAATATTTTATCTGAATAAGCTCATTTTGTTACAAAATAAGGAATACAAATTGAATCAGGTCTATCTTGTATGACGTAAATCGCTTCTTTTTCTACATGAAGAAACCAGACTCAATAAAGTAAGATGTGTGAAAAGCGAGTGAGAGTGTAACCTTGGATCTTTTCCGAATAGAGACTACTTATGCATGTGTCATTGATTCTCATCTTCTGGTGTCCCTCGGACTTGAACCTCGTTTGAGCTGTTGTCTTATTTTGAAGTTCAATGATTTTTAACTTGAAAGCATCTGCAATGAATGTGTTCACAAACTACCCTGGCACTGTCGTAAAGTGGGTTTTCATATCATTATGTAAGTAACTACTTGAAATGAACAACGTTATCAGAAACTCCGTGTATATATCTGCTAAGGACAAAAACTTCAAACTCCTTTCTCCAAAGTTTCAACTAGAATAGCTTAAATGTGATGCCACTGTTTGCATCAACAAGTTTCTGTCAGAGTTCTGTTCCATTAAACTATTCCAAAGTGCAATAAAACGATGCAGGTATTCATTAAAATGAAATATCTGTAGACAGCCACAAGTCATCAGTGCGCAACACAAATCATTTAAATTCCTCCTCGCTCTTAATTGCAGTTAGAGCCATCTTGCAATGCACTTTTTTTTATCAGGTTTACAACTTTGGTGCTGTCTAGGTACTTCATGTAATCATTCTGCTTGATTTAGACAACCAAGTGCTGCACTAGGAACATCTTTTTTAAGTAAACACTCACTGAATCCCCGATACTTTTCTATCATAGCACCAGCTCCATCTGCTGCACAAGCAACACTCTTCTTGAATGTAATCTTGTTCTCTTCAAAATGAGCGTCACGTTTTTTGAAGATGAATTCACCCTTTGTGACAGTGAGTCGTTAGTTTCAATTGAGAAGACTTCTTCACATGTATCATCAACATTAATCAACTTGACAAATGTCATTAGAAAAGCTGAATTATTCGTTGATTTGAAGTTGAAGTCATCCCCTACAATTTTGAGAAATTCATTTTTCTGATGAACTCCCTTTTCATGAATGCATAACAAAATTTTGCTTGCATTTTTCTTAGCTGAACTGCCCATGTTTATCAAAAGATGAGGTTGGTCCCAAGCGCTTTCTTATATTATATCTTCACGGATGAATACATAGGGAGGTGAACTTACACAGTTAAAATAAATATACGTAAAATCAGCCCTAAACTAAACTCAAGCATGATAAACAGAATATTTGAAACATTATCATATGTTCATGTTAATAAAATTTGTTAGATTAATTAAATATTTTACTTTTAATTACAAATACTATCTATATATGGAGAGCAAAATTAGACACCATATAAAGTATAGGATTCATCCTATACTTTATATGTATGGGACTCATCCTATACTTTATATGTATAGGACTTATTCTATACTTTATATGTATAGGACTCATCCTATACTTTATATGTATAGGACATCATAGCTTCAAAAAAATTAATCAGCTTTTTCAGATTTTTTGGGAAGTGTAAACAGGAGCACCAGTATATATAGCACTCATCATACAGACTATAAGTTGATAAGGAATTTTTAACTAAGACAATATAGGTCCTATCGATACATCTGGCTCAATATTTTCTTTGCTGTTTATATACTCAAGACTTGGTTAACTAATGGATACGAATTAAAAAAAAGGGCTTTGATTTCTAAAAATAAAAATTGAAAGAAGCTAAAAATCTCTAGGAATTTACGGTCTAGTTAGTTAGGGTAGTAGTCAGTAATCTCTTTGCCTTGCATTTTAAAATAATCTTCATAAATTATATTCGTGGATCAATCCTTGGCGTATTTTTTGTCTTCTTTCATCTATAGAATCATTAATTATATCATGAAGAACAAAAATTGTTTTAAGAATTATCTACTAATTATGTCTAATATATTTAGTCAAAAGAAGCTTTAGCATTGGGCCAATCTTCTTAAGGCCAACGTGCTTTAGACTAAAATACCAATCGCTGCTAAGTGTTTATTAAAATTTTTATTCTGAGATTAGGTATTTCATTTTAACTAGTATTTATTTTTTAGAATATCCATTAGACATTAATCACTATAACTTACTTCTCCGTATCACTTCTGAAAACGAAGACACTTCTCTAGACTTGGACAACTTTCTCTCCATGCTCCAAGAACAGTCAATCACTCCGAATAAGTTCACCTATGAAAATCTAGTGTATGCATATTGCAAAAGGGCAGACATGGACAACGCTACAACGATTGTGGAGAAGATGAAGCAAAACAACATTTCCCTGTCCTCCTATGTTCTTAATTCCTTCATTGAAGGCTATACTCTTTCCAATGACATTGAAAGCGCAGAAGCCATGTTTGAAACAATGAAGAATATTGGCATAACACCACTTTCCCATACTTTTGGTCTCTTGTGTGGCGCCTATGCCACTAAGACTGATGTAAACCAAATCAAGAGATTGCTAAATTACGCTAAGGAACAAAGTATTTTTAGATTCTAATACCATATGTGATCACTTGAATTTTAAGTAGGACTACACAGTCGGATTCACATTCGAAAAACTACTCCATTCCAACATAATCGACAAAATGTCCATAAAACATAACTGTTCTTCTCAGCAATTAATATATTGATGCATGTTTATCTGAATAGAAGCTTTTGTTCTTAAATGAATTTTTCGTCTAATTACTCATCACATTTATTGCATTTTATTGAAATAATTCGGAGTTGGAATAGCAAATTTAGCAGGAGTCCAGTCCACTTTTTATTCCGACCCCATCGCCCTGATTTTAAAGACCTTATTTTCTAATTGATTTGAAATTTAACTTTATTAAAAATTATGGATTTTCATAAATTGCAATTCACGTGTATTTTTTCATTCTTTTTGTTGATGTTGTGTTGTCTGTCACCTTGAAATAAAAACATTTTAGCAGATAATATTTATTTAGTTTGTTTTGAACATCAGGGCGTAAAGCATTTGTCTGTGCCATAGTATATTTAGAGGAAAGTACGAATTTTTAATACGAACTTACAAAATATATAAGTACCAGCATGGTTAAATATAATAATAGGAGAATACTTTAAACATGATAGTCTTGTCAATTTTATCTTGCTGATTACAAAAATGTTAGTAGTTTTGCAACATCACGTAAGAGTTTCGAATTAAACACGTTCGAAAAATTTTCATATAAAATTTGAATTATTGGAAAAGAGGTATATGTAGTATACAAACAAAAACTTTATTAAAATGCAAAAAAAAGAATTATATATAAAGACTTTTTTAGCTTTTCTTTTGTGCAATTAATTTGAATTATTCCTTTTTATAGACCAACAGTAGTCCGTCATGATATTGACACTCCATTTTCCTTGATACCTTTTTCCATCTCACTTATATCTTGGTGAAAACGTTCACCTTGCTTGTCACTATAATTTCCAGAAAAATAATGAGATGGGAATGTAAAAAGTGCATTTTTACACTCATCCAGAACCGAGATCACGAAAATATGAAATTAATACCTCAACTATTTTTTCATATTCAACCCTCCTTTTGTTACCTTAAAAATTTTTAAACGATAACCATGCTTTTTTTTCACTTTCCATCATAATTTTTTCAAAATCATCATCCTTCATTAAATCTTTAATTTGGGGACCCAGCTTTCAATTTCGCATCACTAATTTGTTGAAATTTATTTGCAAATACTTGAATGCAGCGTTTTGTTTATTCTACAAGTGGAGTAGCTATTATATTGAACATTCAAGGTAAAAAATTTATTCTTTTCGTGTAAGTTTTCATCTCGTAATGTGTGTCTTTTGCTCTACTGTCCCAGCGGCACAAAAAGCAAGGATACTTTGTGTATCCCTTTAACTTTGGATGAATAAAATAGTTGGAAAAAAGTATATTTTTTAGAAAATGATATGTACTGCTATTGTACCGTTACAGGCAAAACATTAATTAAAAATGTACCAATAACTTCAAATCCAGATGTGATTGAATGAAAAAAGTAATTAAAATAATGATTAAATGTATTAAAAAAAACAATAAAAAATTATGTTGATCGGTGTTATTTTATGTCCATTTAGCTTTAGTGTGGTTCTAGCTGGATATTATTAGAACATGACTCATTAAATTTATTTTTTATTTGTTTTCATTTAAATCTGGGGAATCTTTAAAAAGATAGTCTGATTTTTAGGGTTGATCCTGGTAGTATGTGTTTATACACCTAATCGTGGATTATATTGTAGACAATTACTAGATATAAATGAAATTCTTATGAAAAGAATTTGCAACTTTCAAATCCTAATTTATTTTACCTATTATATGTGCGCCCTGATATTTGATGCGTTTTTCTTGGAGAATTAAATAATCTCGCTAATAGAAGGATCGCTTTACTATCTCTGAATATTAAATTAAGTACAAATATATTCCTGAAAATTACTTTCTTTAGAAAAAATAACCAATCTTCAATTTATTCCAACTTATGTTTCAATTTTAGTTCTTGATGAAAAGTTTTAACCTGTTCTTTGATTATTATTTCTCTAGACTCTTTAACGAAACATAAACCCTTTTTTATAGAGAGTAATCTAATTATTTTATTATTGATGTCAAGATTTTATTTAAATTTTAATGTTTAATTATTAAAAGTCAGAATTTGTGGTTTTCGGATAACGATAGTCAACTGTATATACAAAACTATAGCAATAAAAATAATATAAAATGGTTGGTGCAAATAAATAAATTGTTTTGATTCCCGCCATTTCACATTCCAGGAAATACACGTTCATGTGTATAGGACAAAATCTTAAAAAATTCAATTTAGATAAGAAATATCTTTTTCATCAAAAACTCACTTTCGATTTAGAAATGTTGCAAAGCTTTAAAAAGTATAGATAACATTAAAAATAGAACTAGGAACGATCAAAACCCTTATAGGTAAAGGCAAAGGTACCGTGGGGTGTTTTCAGAGAGAAGGCACAATGCACCGCTTGTATCGAACTTTAAGGAAGAGGGCTGATGCGGGATTGAACCTAAGACCTTGAGTTACCTTACTCACGCCCCGTATGCATCAATCAATTTACCGTATGTAAGAAGATTTTTGCAGTTTAGATTATTTCTATTTTAGTTAAATCATCCAGTCTACTTATAATGCAGAAATATTATCGCTTCTCCTTATAACCCTATTTATTTATTTCTATTATTTTTAAATTATTAACTTTCTATTTTTTATTTGCTTTTATAAAAATGCGTATATCATTTTATTTTAGCCTACTAGAAAATATTTACTTTAGAGGCACTTCACAAAACTTTTCTCTACGTATCTAATAAAAAAATGGCCAACAGTAGCTTCTTTCGCTATTCATCTTTTCTCGCTTTAAGATTCTAGAGTTCACGGCGAATCTTTTACAATTTTGATAGTTGGAGTTGAAATGCGTTCCCTTTATCTACTAGCCCTTATCAATAAATGTGAAACTCTAAATTTATGATACCTTTAAAATATAATTTATTTTGCGTGCCATATTTTTCTATGTGAAATCTTGAAAGATTTATTTTTGCAGAAATTGAGATCATTCCAAAAGACTTTGCACACGCTTTGACTCCCTTTGCAGTCAATGGAAACATAAATGTGTGTGCAGACGTGATAAACGAGTACTCATCTAAAAAAGAAAGTGTTTTTTGCATCATTGCTGAAACACTTCTATCAAAGGCCATGCACGATGAAGCGATTAACCTTTTAAAGATATTTCCTGGAAGTTGTAATAATTTTTAATGTTTCCATTATTCTTAATTTCGCTTTTTCATTATTGTCAGTAAAATTAAATCTTTATTGGTTATTCATAAGCCCCTCCCCTCCCATTATGCACAGATAGTAAGTATTTGGGAGTTATGTTTTGTCAAATATTCCTATTTTTTTAATGCGGATCTTTACCTAATTTCTTCACCAATTTTATTATAACTAATTTCCAAGTTTTTTAGAGATAATATAAATTTTTTACTATTTCATCTATGTTAGCACGAGGTTCTCTTGTTTTTTGATTAAAAGAATGTAATATTTTCTAAAATGTAAAAAAATTAATTTTTTGGCAATATTCATGTTAAACCTATTTTTCATTTCGTATCTAGTTCGAAGGATCGGCAATCTTTTATACGCTTTTATCTTGTATCTGATAATGCGCTAAATTTTTTTCTTCTCTTTTAACTCAATTTTTTTAACGTAAAGTGATAATAGATTATATATATCTTAATCTTATGAAGAAGAATTAAAATTTGATTATTAATGTAAAAACTAGCGCGAACTTCTTTTATTAACCTTATGTGTTCTTGTTATCAAAGATAGAACCCCTTCTAATTATACAGTACGCTAAATACGTTGGCCACTCCTGATTTAGTTTATAAAAATAATTTTTAAACAATGCAAAATATTAATAAGGTAACTTATTAATTTTTTTGGTAACTGTTTGAAGAAAAAATTTGTGAAAGCCCTTAAACCTTTTTCACTTATAAGTTATATCAGAAGATTGAAGAAAAAATTGTTATCTTTGATTTGCGACCTTTTAATTTGAATTTCTTGTAACTGACTTTTCTTTTACATTTCATATTAAACAACTTATTTAGTTCATAGATTTGTAAGTTTATTGGTATCATTGAACAGTTAATCGGTTGAAATAGTGTTTGTGTATGTTTTGAAATACTTTTTGCTTGAATTATTTTTTTATTCATACTTTTGGTATAGTTCAGTTAATTTTGTAGAATTTGCTACACTACTTTTATAAAGAGTTGTTTTCTTCTGAGAAAAAAGTTTTTTTCAAAGATATTTTTTGATTCACACCGCTATAACATAAAATATCGGAAATTTTTGTAAAATGTTAAACATCCACTCTTCGATATATTACACATGTGATTTTGCTTTAGAGATATTTTATAAATCGCTACTCTATTCAATGAAAACAGTGAACTTAAACTTTGATATACAGTAGACCCTCGTTAAGTCGGACTACATGCGGGAGAAGGGTGTCCGACATAACAAAGGGTCTACTATATCAGAGGTCTGGCAAGACCTCCGGGGAGACAACTCGCAAAACTTGCCAGCCTTATTATATATTTAAATGTGTAAATCGTAAAATGCTTAAAAAATATACTTAAAATAAAAATTTTCAAAAAATATTTTACATACATATTGAAAGCCACATTTCAAAAATTCTACCTAAAAGTTCAAAAAATTTAACTTTGAAATTGCAGTTTTATTTCATAAAAACTATATGATTGGTTGAAATATGTAATATATAATAATAATAATAATAATACTACCAATACTACTTTTTGAAAATTTTTACTTGTTTGATTTGAAGAAAGAATTAAACTGTTTTTCAATATTTCTTTTTCATGATATATATATCATTAGAAAGCTTATCGTTTGCTACATACTCTAGAATAATTTATTTTTGCAAAAGTTTTAAAAAATTTTAATAAATGGACATTACTTCGAAAAATTTTGTCTAAATTTTTGAAAAAATTACGGACCACCTTTTTGTTTAAGCATAATGTGTCTTTTTAAAAAAAAAATTAAATGAAAATGGTGTCATTGGAAAGGTATACTCTTTGTGGTTAACATAGTCTAGGTTATACAAATAAATATATTTTTATTTTTCCAAAATCTGCTTTTATGTGAGGTCAGTCAAGTTTTATCTAGTTTCAAAAAATACCAATAATAATTAACGTTCTTAATTTATAAAATATTTTTTGAATATTTTATATTCACAAAGGTAAAATATGATTTTTCACATTTTAAAATTTCATAGTTAAAGAAAACTGTCGAAAATTAATATATATTTTTTACTTTTTATGGGTCAGTAGTATAGGTCAGTATAATGTTTTTCTAATAAATTTAAAATTATTTTTGAAGTGAAAAATGTTGATCGAATGTACAAGATTTGAAGCTATACTCTTTGTGGGTAAAATACGCTAGGTTTTACAAATAAATATATTTTTATTTTTTCAAAATCCGCTTTTATGTGAGGTCAGTCAACTTTTATCTAGTTTCAAAAAATACCAATAATTAACGTGATGAGTTTATATATTATTTCTTCAAAATTTTATATTCACAAAGGTAGAATATGGGTTTTAACATTTTAAAATGTCATAGTTAAATAAAACTGTCGAAAATTAATATATATTTTTTACTTTTTATGGGTCAGTAGAGGTCAGTATAATATTTTTCTAATAAATTTTAAATTTTTTTTCAAGTGAAAAATGTCGATTAAATGTAAGAGTTTTGTTTGATAATCATAGTCTACTTTTATTTAGTTTAGATACAACCTTTCTAATTTTTAACGAAGGGCATTCGTTAAAAATTATACCGACAGTGTGCGAAGAATAAATCACATTATTGATTGATTTTAGAGCATAATTATGCGAAGAAAGATGAACACATTTTGCATTACGCGTTTGTGAGCGCAGTGAATTCTTATCTCACATACGTTTCACCACATCTTTAGCACGCCTGTGTGGTTTTGTCGATTGAATGTACGAGTTTTGTTGGATAATCGTAGTCTACTTTTATTTAGTTTAGATACAACCTTTCTAATTTTTAACGAAGGGCATTCGTTATATTTATACCGACAGTGTGCGAAGAATAAATCACATTATTGATTGATTTTAGAGCATAATTATGCGAAGAAAGATGAACACATTTTGCATTACGCGTTTGTGAGCGCAGTGAATTCTCATCTCGCATACGCTTCACCACATCTTTAGCACGCGTGTGTGGTTTATTTTATCGGGCTAGTGTACGCTTAGTTTATTTGTAGTGTTCCTAGCTTAAATCTTAGTCAAATATTAAAACGCTTATAACTTTCACATTTCTCAACAAAATGCATCATGCGATATACCAAATTAAAGTATGTTTTATGGCCTTTCAGAATACATTACTTATATCATAAGTACTTAAGAAATGCCATTTTACTGTTTTTATTTTCCATGGGTTTCATACCATTAATTAGCAGATAAGGGATGCATTTTAAACTAAAGCTCCTTTCATTATGACAAATTTTTACCTATATTATGTGACAATTTCCAGCACAATTATAAAGCTTTTAATATTATAAATAATATTAAAAGACTTTTAAATAATTATAATATTATTTAATTATATCTAAATTTATATATAATAAATTTTATTATATCTATACATTATCTAATATATAAGATAATATTATTAATTATTATCTTATATAATAATTATAAGACTTTTAAAATTGAAAGATAAACCTAGTCTTTAATAATTAATTTTTATCAAATTATGCACATACGAAACTAAAAGTAAGGGGAGCCAACGATATATTTAAAAAGAATAAATATTTTTTGATTTGAACATTTTTCGATTCTTTGATTATTCGACAAATATAATATTTAAAATCGTGCAAATTGAAAAGTATAGGTAATAACTTTTGTAACATCGTATGAGGTAGCAAAATATGAACAGAAAGTTTGATATTTTTTGATTTTTTAAAGAATATTTTTCGATTCTTTGATTACAGAATTTTATTTTGATTATTTGATAAAATATATTATATAGGTTGGAGATGAATTATCGCGGTATACAGGTTGGAGATGAACCAACGTAGTATACAGGTATAATGTATATAGGTAATAACTTATGTAGCATCGTCTCCCCGAATGAGGTATATCAAATCTTACATTTAGCAGAATGTGAACAGAAAGTTGAACATTGTCTCCCTAGTTATTTCTACATGGAATAGAAACCATCGTAGTATACAGGTTGAAGATGAATCATTGTAGTATATAGTTTGGAGATGAATCATCGTAGAATACAGGTTGGAGAAGAATCATCGTAATATACGGGTTGGAGATATATATATATATATATGGTAGAAAAAATATTTCAAATTGGACGAATTTATAGTTTGGAATAATTTCAAAATTTAGAATGACCGCGCACTACCTATGAAGTAAAAAAAATGGCTGCTCGTAAGCCAAAACGAAATTAAAAAAGTCAATAAAAATGACCCCTTGTAAGCTTATGAGGACAAACATTTGTATTCTCGATCACGGTCCGACTTATCCGATATTCGAGTTAACGAGGGTCTACTGTATATAATTTTCATTATGATGTATATTTGTTGATTCCTTGATGGCATTTTTTCCAAGCTAATAGTCTTTATACCAATTTCCTGAACTTTTTATTTTAGTTTCTTCTTCCTCTTGTTCATCCTTGATTTTTAACATGCTATCTCAAGTAGATATGCAATCAGAAAACTTTGAAAAGTTTAGTGAACTGTGCAAGCTTGTGTGCCATGACATCAACGAATTGGGTAAAATCGTAAAAGAGATTTCTATTAACTACTGCGACCTCAAGCTCCTCTTCCAGGTTCTCAATGTTTGCCAAAATTTTCAAATACCTTTCAGGGAACACTTCACTCGCATTCTTGCACGCGCTGTTGAGCCCTCGATAGAGAGCCTCGAAGAATTCTGTAAATTGATGAGTAAGTCCCTTAGTTATTTAAAACAAGACATTGGTATTATAAATAGAAAATATTCCACCTGTTCTTTACTCTTAAATATTCGTCGATTTTTGTGGATAAAACATACTTTGTTTTAAATACAAACACTTTATATGATACTTTACACACATGTAAATACGCAGTCATAAATTAAACATAAGTACATATAATTGTTAAGTAAATAGAAGTCATAGATAAATATAAAAATTAAATTATTACGAGTCTTTACGAAAATCTGTGATCAGCTGTTTTGTAGCGCTCGGTCATAATATTATCTCTTAACTCCGCAATTTTATTGAAATTATGTTGATCAAAACCCTTAGTTAAATCATTGTCTTTTAAACATGCGAGACCTTGTAACACGTCAGTAAACTTTAGTAGTTTGGGGTGAGGTACGTTATATCACGTTAATTCATGACGACTTTGTGGCTTATTGCCCTAGGAAATTAGTACGGTATAGCCGACTTCGTTATAGTGGAGATTTTGACCAGACAAGCAAATCGTTTCGTTATAACGAGATTTTTCCTTAGTCCATTCATATTTTGGCACTTATATATCTCTAGACTCCCTCGATAATTTTCTACGCTTTCAATCAAAAGTATCCCTAAATGAATGAAAAATTTTCAATCTTTTTTTTACTCTTAATAAATCACTCTAATTAGTGGATGAAGAAAGACTATAAGATAATTTCTAAGAAAATATACCATTTGTAAACTACATGATATTAATTCTGAAAATTATAATATTTTGCTAGATTATTATTAAGTTATGATAAAATTATTTAATTAATTATTATTATTATTCAAGTTATGATTATTTGGGCCTTACTTTCACTGATATTTTTAAATATATTGCAACAGTTACACTATTGATCGAAAACTCTAAATAAGCCCTTCTTTTTTTTCTATATAATAACCATATGACATAATTTTAAACTATTACATTAATTTGAATAGAACAATTCAATCCTTCCTGTCAGTACGAATGGTTGGCGGATGTCATTTCCAAATTTATTTCATGTAATTATATCGACATTGGAAAGATTTTCGAAACTCTAAAAGCTTACGACTGTCCCTATGAAATCACTCACTCATCTATTTTGAAAGAACTCCTTTTTTCAGGAGCATCAAGAGATCAAATGGAAGATTTCATTGAAAAGTCTCCATTTAGTTTTCTTAACTATTTTATATATCATGCATTTTGGCTATTTACAAAAACTAGCAATTTATTTACTCTTTCATTTTCTGGGAAAATAATAAGTCGTCTAAATCAGGCGTCGGCAACCTTTTGAAGAAGAAGTGCCAAACGTATCTTTCTCCAACGCATTGCGTGTGCCATCCCCTTAATACCAATTTTATAGTATATACTGTTGAGCCTCGTTATAACAGACCTTTGTTTTATTAATCCTTTAATAATTCAAAATGAAAGCAATTAAATGTAATTTCAATATAACTTAATTAGATAGTTAGATTAAATTTCTTTTTTTACTTTTAAACCCCGTGTCACTACCACTTTTTCTTTCTATCTAATATAAAAGTTCCTTCAAAATGAGATTAAGTTAAAAGGAGTCTATTTATAATAGATGATCCTCAAAATAGAAACCCATTTTAAGAGTGTTTTCGTTTAGACTAGGAATGGCAAAGAGGTTAATTAATCTCAATATTTCATGATCCGTACTGCCGAACATACAGGAAAAAGTTCAGTTTTGCTTTCAATTTTATATCCTTAAGATTATCTTGTCCAGTGGAATTTTTTCTTAATGTAATAATACCAAATACGGATAGTTTTAATTATCATGATGTAAAGTATTTTTATATGCCTTTGCAACGAAGTGAAAATACCTTCTTTTCTAAACTAAACTTCAAAAATCAAGTAGATAATTTGTTTGTTATTGTCCTCCACTGGCAGATATCTTATTATCACCATACGAACGGTGACAGAGCTGCTTTGGTTGGAACCAGGAGAGATGTGTGTGTATATTAGGGTTATGAATTTTGTTTATTGTTTACCCTGCAGTATTTTTCAATGAACTTTTTGATATAAAAATAAAATATGTCAATAAAATTAATTTATTTTTCAAAAAGTTACCCAAGGATGCACTTTATGTTATTTTAAATTCTAAATTTTCAAAAATTCATTATAAATCAAAAAAAAATTTATTTAAAATTTAATTGAAAGTATTTTTTAAAACAAATTTTAAATTTAAATATTTGCCCGTTTTTCAGGTTTTCCCAGTTCTTCTAGCAGTTTTATTGCCCTTTCTGCAATAATATTTGTTCTCGGTATAACTGATGTATCTTTTACCCAGTGATTTTTAAAGCACTTTTCGGCACTTTTACCATTTGTGTTTTGAATGAAAAAAAGAGGCTTTTCATAGTTGTCTTTCTGAAATTTTTGATTAGAGAACCATACTTCTTGCCAACCGCATGCTATAAAATTCACAGCTTTTTCTAATTTTTTCCTATAATCAAGTAAAAGAAAATATGCAATAAGAGCATAAATTGCTCTGGAATTCCATCGAGCGTTATGTAGTACAGGTAATGCTTTCCAATATATTTCAGGCAACTTTTTTTTTCTTTAAAAATTCTATACCCATAACATAATGTAAACAAAAATTTAAAGTCATCTCCAACCAGGGTTTTTAAAATCAGGCATTTCAGGTGTATATAAATTTTTTAACATCATAATTTTTAACTATTATTTTTATAAATCCATAGTTCATACATGGATAAATAGAGATTACTGGAAAATAATAATCAAGAATATGTCTCAAAATTCTGTCTAAAATGTGATGTTGGTAACCAACAAAATGAGGTTTAGTTAAACCTAAATTTAACATTTTCTGCTTAAGTCTTACTACGACTCTTGCAAAACGACCAGTATTTGTAGGTGTAGTATCACATATAATCATTTTTATGCTAGACCATGCAGCATTTTCATCTAGAAGCTTTATTAATCCTTCTGAAATGCTTTTTGCGGAGCTGTCTTTAGTTCTGAATACTCCTAAATTAATTTTGTGTTCAGGATTTTGAAGACTCACTACTTGATATTCTTCAAGTTTTTTATCATTTTTATTAACTAGCAATCTTTTGTCGTCAAAATGAAAGCAATAATTTGTTTGTTTCTAACATTTTCTTAATTTTTAATGGCATTGATTTACCACTTGCAATCATACTTTTAAATATTCCAGATTGTGTTGGAGTTGGTAAGTTTATTCCCTCTTCAAAAAGACTTAGACATACTTTTGATGCTTTATTTGTAGAAAGAGATAGACTTGTCACCAATTTAAGGGATTGTGTTGGAGAGCATTTGTTTTTTCTTTTTTTGCAGTTTTCTAAATTAAACTCATCTTCACTGGAATCAGAGCTGGATAATTCACTAGAGTTTTTGTCATATTCAGAATGTATAAAAACTTTGTTCAACATCAATAAATTTTTATTTTTTTGGGAACATATTAGCATAGGGAGATTTTGTTTTCATGATCATACAAGGCTAAGGTTGTATGGACGTCTTTGTTTTTGGCTGATTTTAAGCAAGTAGGAATTTCTTTCTTCTTTTATTAATTGTTCCAAATAGCGTCAAGTTTTTCTTTAAAAGTTCTGCAGCTAAGAAGTGAGAGGTGAAATACCTGTCAGTTACTATATCTCTGCCACTATTTTCAAGACTAACAGTAAAACTGTTGAAGAAGCTCGTTCTGTGTTTTTATCTTTGCCAATTTCTTTCCCGGAATAAATGTATCCTGAAAGAGCAAGACCACTTTTGGATTCACAACACCAAAATACTTTTACTCCATATTTTCTGGGTTTTTGAGGCATAAAAGTTCTTCGGGTATTTTACCTCTATACCCATAAAGCTGTTCATCAACATTGAGAACATTTTCAGGTACAAGGAAAGCCAATAAATTTTTCTGTAACATTGTCAACTTATCTGATCTTCTCCTTGTTTCCCTCTCTCTGAAGTTGTC
The DNA here is from genome assembly GCA_030549495.1 of Nectonema munidae. Classification (NCBI taxonomy): domain Eukaryota; kingdom Metazoa; phylum Nematomorpha; class Nectonematoida; family Nectonematidae; genus Nectonema; species Nectonema munidae. The sequence goes on from JAUIRK010000909.1 coordinate 22,668, forward strand.
AAATCGAATACTGTGTAAAAAAATTTGAATCTTTGAAACCCAATTGTAGATATGTAAAATGGTTTTGAGTCATTTGGAGAACATAAAGAAACCAAACAAGTCCAATTTCCAATAAGCATTTATAGAGAATATCTTTTGGACTCTTTAACAATTAGTTCAAAAACTCCCTAAGTCAATTGCATAAAAACATCAAAGGGACTCGATTCTTGAAAAAAAATTCGTTTTGGAAAAATGTTTAGGATCAAAAGAAATGCGTGGAGGTTAGTGTCTTAAGATTTTCATGAGCTCTTACCCAAAACAAGAAGTTCCAAAGTGTTAGCAACATCAACGTTTCATCTCATCATCACTTATAATATCTATTTTCTCTTGATGTAACAATATTACACAGTCATTCTCAGTCATTGATTCTAGTGCAGAGTTAAAATTTTTAACTTGAAAAGAAATACTTAGTTACCTGAAGTATACAAAGAAACAAATGGAAGTATGAAAATAATAGAAATGCATAAAACATCATTGACCATAGTCGACATATGTCGCCTGTCAATTTTTTAATGTATGGTTTCTTAGAAACTCTCTTAAAAACTAAAATTTATGAATGAAACTGTCAAAAAATCCTTGTCTCACAAATACACGCTATCTGAACGAAATAGTAACATATTTTACAATACAGTGTGGTGTAAATATTACAAAAAATTCCTAACTTTATCATTCAAAAAAATTAACATGGGATTATATCACCAGGAAAAAATTATTCAATCATAAAAAATAAAGTTTATATTCACAAAATTTTTATTTTTTCATTTAAAAAAAAAAGAAAAAATCATGAAGAGTTGCATATGTGTATGTGCAGATGAGTGAGTATTACTTTAGGAAGAAGAATTTCCCCATCTTCAAGAGAGGTGATTCATTTGAAGGGCTTCCTGTAACTATAAATTAATTATATTATAACTCGTGTAATTGCGAATTTTTATCTCTGCATGGAACCGCAAAAGGAAAGTTAAAATATTCATCGACTTCGGATAGATCGATTTTTTGTTTCATGACAGTTGAAACAAACTTTAGAAAAATGTCCCTTTCATCGCATCTCTGATATACTTTTCTAGTTTTGCATGAAAATGGATGGTGAAAGTTTTCACAACAAACATTTGTCCCTTCTGTAGATAGAATAGTTTTTTACTTTCCCACTATTTTCGTCAGATGTGGAAAATTTGACTACCAAGATGTGATAACAGATATTGCAGAGAACTTTTTTGAGCGATGTCAAGATAACGTGCTTGATCAACCGCAGACCATAACGTGAGATTGTTTTTTTCCAACTGCTTTTCCGTGGTCTCATTTGATTCAATTTCATTAATAAAAGCGTCCTTGATTGTTTCTTATCTGAGTTTCAAATCTAACCTCCCTGGAACTACAATCCCTTCTTATGTGTTTTAACTGCTGCAGATATTCACCCAGAAGCTGCAGATAGCAAAAACTTCTTTTGGTTTTTACTAAAACCCTCTGAAGAAGGTTTATATTGCAAAAATACTTTTGCAGTAAAGATCAATTAATAAAGCAGTAGATTTCTCTTTTTATTACATCTATATTTTTGATCTTTAATTTTTTGGTTTTTGAAAATAAAAACATATAAACGAAGATAAAATGCCTTATGTTCCAAAATAGGAACATTGGTGTAAATGGGTTAAAACGTGTGTTTCTTTCCTATTGATTTAACATGAGATAAATAATTTGATTTTATACTACTAAATAACATAACCTACAAATAGTTATTACTCCTATTTTGAATATTTTACTTTTGTTTGAAGGTATCCTTTCCCTCCAACTGATGTAAATGCAGGGTTTTCCTTGCTAAGAAGGTCTAGTGTTGCAGGAAATCTTACTTTGTTTCTCCTTTCTCGTAATTATAATGAAGACATCTGTAAATATATCATTGAAAAAGCTTTGCAAGCTGGAAATCAAGTTAAAGTTTCGCACGTAAATTTTTGCTTTTTTAAATTTATAGTTTGATTGCCTTTTTTATGCTTAGTTCTTTATTTTAGAATTCTTCAAATTTCATCATATTATGTCTATATGATTTTGATAAATATAGCATTTCTAAATAGTATAGTGGTTTTACACTTAATCTTATAGCAATAATCTCAGTTTCAATTCCTGACTTAGATGGGATGTATTTTATAAATTTATTGAAGTTTACAATGATATAGAAAGACTTGAATATCTCATTGCTATTCTTAACTTTAAACATATTTTTACTTGCGTTCTTTGTTTTTAGACATAAGTGCAGCTATAATTAAGATGATCTAAGAGTAGCACTACTACATTAACTGACTATAAAAATCATAAGAAAGCATCTCTATCTCGCCACAATGCAAATTTCTTGTTAATTTTTCCCTATCGCATACCCGACTCCCACGTGGCCATCTCTGGTGGACTCACCTCTACATCATTTTCGTTGGAGTTTTCTTTCAGAGTTTTAGGGTAATGCGAGTGAAAGAAGATAATTTTATACTCAACTTGATTATTAAAACATACGGCCATAAAAGAGTTAAACATGTCCTCCACATATAGTCAAAAGAAATTGAAAGAAAGTAATAAGTTATTTATTGTTTTATAGATATTAAATAGATCATTTGTATCGACCAGACATGTAACATATCGTGAAGTATCATTCTTGTTTTTATGAAGAAAATTCTTATTTAGAGTTCACCAAATTTAATAAAAACCATCTCTTATAAGGATTATTCATACATGCACACTTTTCTCATACAGAGCCAAGTACAGATTGCTCATATACAACAATCACACGCAAGAAAACACTAAATGTCATTCAAACATTAGCAGGCACGAAATGGAGCCAGTACATTATTGGAAACACATCATTACGTATAGCAACAAACCCCGCATTAAACACCAATATATAACATCTACTTACAGAAACAGCCCCGTCGCCAGAATTTAAACTCCGTTGGGGTGGGGCAATTTCAAGGCGGACTTCACTAATAACTTATTTAGTTATTAGTGACTAGGAAAAATAACAGCGATATAAAGTACCATGTCACTTAATCTTACATCTTAATGAGCGTTGCGATGTAAATAGAACTTGAATGTTAATTAGCACATTAGAAATCAACATCTATTGAGTTCTAGAAATATAAAAATTTTGTGATGTATTTTAGACCTTAAATAGTACATTTTATTAAACTTATATCTTGAAGCTAAATTCCTTTAAATATTCTTCTTTGAAAATTTCTTTCGTATGTTCACTCATGGAAGAAAGAAGACTTTTACGCGTACAGGAGCTTCTATAAGAAGCGTATATCCTTTTCAATCCAGAAAAATCTCGTTCACATGCGGATGTAGAGCTGTTTCTCTAATAAACTGGAAGTTTTCTTTTGATAAATCCATGTACAGTGAAACTTTGAATTTTTGCGTATCCGAAAAATTGTCATCTCCGTATAAAGAAAGAGAAAGTTTGCACGTATACGAACAATTTCTTTGTCTCCGAACCTTTTCGGTTACTTGGCATTGTACTGTACTATTTTGTAGGTTTTATCACCCAGCAAAAAAAAGGCTTTTATAAAAAAAACCTTCCACAACCCCATATTTTTTAATTGATATTCTCAATTAGAATTTTCTTTACATCATGATCGTATTCATTTTACCTATTTTTTTCCAATCCTTTTTCCTATTTGTTTGTGAATAAATTGACAAGTGGCTGTTTTTAACATTCATTGACAACCGTTTTAAACCTGATATTTGTTTTTACTAATTGGGAAAAATTGGTCAAAAATTTTAGAGGGGTGGGAGAAGGCCTTACCCTTTTGTGGGCATGCATCTAGGCCTAAGACATATAAAGTTGAAGCTTTTATAAGAAATTTTGAAGAATGGGGAGTTGGATGATAAATTAGAGAGCACGAGGAAAATTCCAGACGGGCTGGGCTCCCTCCTCGCCCTCTGCCTTTATCAACGGGCCTATAACAGAAACATTTATAATCCCTATCTAAGAATACATTAATATACATACATCAAACCTAAGAGACAAAACGACAAACTAACAACACCCACTAAATCATCACGCTACTAAACCCACAGGCACATGAAAAACACCATATTTGACGCTGATAGCACAATTTTACATCCCACTTGCCAAAATAAGGAAGAAAAATAAGAACGGACACACAAATAAAATTATACCCACAAAAGATGCCATAGATGATCTCTCTACACGTAAGCCTAATAAGGTTGTAAACAGTTCGTTGTTGCAATTTGAAGCATCAGAGCAAACACACACTTGCATAACTTAAAGCCAAGAAATCAACGCTACTTCGCGCATATCTCCAGAAAATCGAGACCAAAACACACACCATTCCACTCTGTAACCAGATCATACCCAACAGAGATAATCTCTTTCATTGCCCCCACATACACACAATATTAGAGCCGATTGATTTATGGTCTAACCCCTGCTAAGTGATAAACTTATTAGCAAAGTTGGGAAACAACTTGGATCTAAAAACGATAAGACATGTAGAAGCCTACACCTGAAGCCAGCAGTATCTAGTAGTTGCTTTTATCTACGTTCACTGAAAATACACTTAATAGCTTCCGTTGCAAAAGTTTAACAAAGATTCTACACTTTCCCTGTGATTCACTTCCTTGCAAAGGAAATACTCTCAACTCTAACAAATCCTATCTCTAAAAAACCTTAAAAATTAAAATGTTTCTGCCTTAGAGCGATTGTTCAAAACTTATAAATTAAGTGTATGTTCGTTCTATAAGTGAATCCCAGTTTTAAACGGATAAGTTATTCTGTAATTCATCAAGAAATAAAATAAATTTCACATTTATTTACAAAACAAAAAAAATTATTTTATTTACTAAAGTTACATTCATGTCGAGTAACGTAGCCAGGAATTTTTATTTGAGGGGGCCAAATGGGTCACTACGCTGTATGTTTGCTTACCTATAAGCTTGATATAAAATTATTAAATTAACAAATGTAGTTTATATAACAACTCTTCTCTTTGTTCTTATGAGCTCCTTTATCTACGTGTCTCTTTCTATTTTTTGTTATAACATTTCTGATTTAAAAACATATCTACATAGTTTTTAAAAAATGGAAATATATTTTCTTATATTAAATTCAACTAATATTTATCTTCATTTCTCATACCAAAGAGTAATTTTCTATTATAAATTTACCTTCTTATTACACGTAGAAGGCGCATGTTAACAAAATTTAAAAATTTAATCGCATATATTGTTAATATAAGCAAATTGTCAAAAATGAATTCATTTTTTTGATGAGGAAAGCTCAAAACCCCCAAGTGCCCCATAGTTGGCTACGTCGCTGTTCATATCTATAACGTAAGCAAAGTGTTAAAGTTGTGTTGATATTTGAAATAAAATAAATTTAAACTGTTGTTTAAGATAATATTATCATGCTCAAAGGGCTAAACACTGAATTTATTTAAAAAAATATATAAAATGAATTATATTAATAAAAAATAATAATAATAATCAATAGGGTCCCGAAATCGTTAGAGTCAAAGATTTTGAAAGGATAAGAATCAGAGTCGGTAACTGATAAAATTTAGAAATCAAAGTCGAGTTTTTTTAGATAATAAAAAGTATAGTTTTAATTTTGTTAGCGTATGGAGTGTCCTTGCTCTAGTCCAAATCGGAAATGAAGGGGTAATTAATTTTCCAAAAAATTATTACCTTTACAAACTAATCTTTAAATTTAAAACGTAATTCACCATTTTTAAGTAGTTTAAATATCCCAACATTAGTAATCAATAGAAATTAAATATTTAAAAAAGTACCTGTGAGTGATTCGAAATCAGCCAACAGAGCCATGGTTCTCTAATTATTATTTGACTAATTATAATAAGTCTCACACTTGGAGTTTGAAAACCAATATACTATTTCGCATAATTTTATTTTAGTTTTTGGCAGTATATTTGGATACAGCATATGTTAATGATGATTTCCTCGAATTTTTAACGAAGACTATATTGCATTACAAAATTCGCTTTACTCAAAATGACTTTGATCGCGTAATCAACAATAAATCACTTCCAAATGATCTTGCCAAATCTCTGAAAGAAAATGCCTCGATCTTTGCTTCAGTCAATCTGTTAAATCAAAAGATGCAGTCTATGGTTCATTCCTTTATTTATCTTTTTCACTTCATTTATTGTTATATTTTGCAAAGTTCGATTTTTTTGCTAACTTTTTTTTGTCATAGTCATATTATGATTTATGATAAATAACAAAAGAAATTGCATGGAATTTTCATTATATTATTGGCAAATTTCGAGCTCTTATTTTTCAACCATCAAATATTTTTTTCTATTACCCCTATTTAGTAAACTTAGCGAAGTAAAAGCTTGAGCTCAAAAATGAATGATTTATGATATTTTAAAAGTCAAGTCAGTTTCGTCATATTTTTATATTAATTTATTTTTTTAACGTATAATATTATTTAAGGAATTTTATTTTATTTGAAAATACCGCTATCCCTTATTTAACTTGGTTTTGATTAGCCGCCTTTCAATTATTTTCGTCATCATCCCTTGATATCTTTATGGTAGTTTTGATTAACCTGATTTATACATTCTAAGTTTTGGATTTAATGTTTTGAATAACAGAGCCCATATTTATGAAAACCTTGTGTTTAAAGAAGTTTTCTAGATTGTCTATGCACTTGAGTTCACCCCTGATTTTTCACACTCTATCTCAAATAAATATCCCTCAGATACAAATGCAGTGTCAAAATGATTACAATTAACATATAATCATTGGTAATTCATACTTAAATACGATTTTTTCAGTGAAATACTTCAAGTATTCTCTTCTGAGATCACAAATTTTTATTGTGATGACGGAATTTTTTAATTATATTAAAAATCAATAGATTTTTTCTGGCTTACAAGACTACGCCAATTGTGGTCAAAATGACCCCAAATTCTAAAAACGAATTCCCAAATTTACATCCGAGAGATACAACCAAAAAACTATGAAAAATTTATTGGACTGCGCAAGTTTGCGTGTAATGACTAAATTCTAAATTCAATTATTGCAACGTAAAAAAGGAATATTCTGAACGATGTCATCTTTTAACTTCAATATCTTATCGCTTATAACTAAGGCAGGTAAGGTCAATTTTTTTCAATTAATGTTTCTTGAGATTGGTTGAAGAACTAATATAATACCTTTATTATCTAATTTTAAAAATTTTAAAGGTCCTTAATTTCGTTTTTTCATGTAAAAAGTCACTATTATTTTTGAATTAGGTCAATTCAAAAAAATTATATTTTTTTGGAATTTTTTCATCCTAAATTATTTATATCGCTTTTTTATATTTTATAGTGTCCCATAAAATAAAATATTGTGCTCTGAATTAAATTAAAAAAGATGTCAGCCGATTCGTTTTCGAAAACAATCTTAAAAAGTTTCAATTTCTAATATTTACTTTAAGTATCGATGTTGTTTTTTAAGTGACAAGGCTGATCTTGAAAAATGCTTTGAAATTTTAATTCACTTAGAAGAAATAATGGATCTTGACTTAGATTCGATTCTTTGTTACTTTGTGACCGTTTAGAAAATTAAATAATGATCTCTAAGTAAGGCAAAACTTTAGAATTTTATTTTTAAAAATGGCATGTTTGTGAAGCATGCAATCAAATAAATCTAGTCAGTGTTGGAATCGTCAAGTATATTATGAAATAAAACATGCTCCAATGCAAATAACACTTAATAATTTAAAAATGCTTAATGTAAGAAATTTTCGCTTTGCATACTTTTTCTTATGTACTCTCTAAATTTGTAACTATAATAATATAATCATTGCAATCCGCAGATAGCATCCCCTTCCCTCTGGAATTTGTAAAAAATTAAATTGAAAATGGAAAATCAATAAAATACCATATGCAGTTATTAGCGATTTGATACAATAATATATATTTATAATATAATAATAATATATATTATATTATTACTCAGGTTTCTTTGTTATTACTAGTAGTGATGAGAACCAAAGTTTTGTACGATTCCATTGCCGATTCTTCATTATCTTGTGTATAAAGTTTAAAATTCATTTTAATTATTTTATGTGTTTGGATTTGGAATATCAATAAATTTAGTTAAATAATATCTAAAGTTAGTTTATTTACATTTACGTTTAGAAAGTTTAACCCATTAAGTCCCAATGTTCCCATTTGGGAACATAAGTAATTTTATCTTCGTCTGCTTTTTCCAATGACTTTGAATATAAATCGTCTGCGTTTTTTTTAAATATCGTCTGATTTCTATGGTACTTAATGGGTTAAATACTCCTGAAAATAAAAAGAATCTGGGCAGGTATCGGAATGTACTAATGAAATTTTCAGATTTCGATATTTGAATTATTTTTGTTACCCCTATTTAAGAAGGCATCAAGCTTACTTTCTCATAGTTCGATACAAGCAGCGCAATTATTCCTTTTCGTTGAAAACACCCAACGGTACTTTTACCTTTAAAAAACACACTTCTCACGATTCCGTATAATCGTGCGATCACATCTTAACCAAATCCTTGCGCATTTTGCTAAAAGACCTATGGACTGTACATGATGTTCAGTGCAATGAGGATAGCCTTGTCCATAACAGGGAACAAATTGGTCTCCTTCAAGAGCTGAATCCTACCCAGAGACTTCTCATCCAATGTGCTTTTGCACATCATAACATTTCTTGAACAAGATTTTTAATTTTATACATTTTTAGATAGATCTTGAATTCATCTCTTTCTCTTTGCTTCATTTCTTATGGGTGTAGGGAAAGTATATAAAAATATGGTGTGCTACTGTCATCAAAACGACTTTCAAGAAACTGAATTAAATGTGCGTGATGTAGATGGTGCGCCGATAATATTCTTCAATCGAGCCGCATTCTACATTTAGCCTTTAGATCTGGCTTGCGCATATTCGAGACAGTCAATTCTAGACCAAGTTTTTCTACAAATATTTTTACGTCTGCAATGATATCATCTGAAAAAACTGTCACAGCATGTCTATTTCGACTGCTTGTAACTATTTAGTCACTGGCTCCAACATCGCTGAGTTCTGACAGCCCACCTGAGCTCCTGTCGGTCTGACAGGCGCTCTGTTACTCATTGTGATTTGGCTTCAGCTGTCTATAGATATCACAAAATAATTTCTGACCTGTGTTTTGGACTGTCACTGTAAAATCTAATGATCGATTTTAAAATTCCAGTCTTATTCCGAATATCTAAGACTGTTCATTTTATGAACCACCATACCAATCTCTTTTGTTTGGTAGATGATAGTATCTGCATTCTGCAATTGTTCAGCATCCACCCTCACTCTGATTTATGCACAGTGGATAAGGAAATTGTTGGTATCTTTCAGTGCGGCTTTGTGCCAAGAGGAAACCATGTGCTTCCTTGCGCACTCATGAAAGTCTTTGTATTTAACGATAGAAGTCATTATGAAGCACCCATTACATCTAATTGCATTGGTTCAGTGAACAACACAGCATTTGCACAGAACACCTTTCAAGTGACTTGAGTAAGCCAGCCATGTAGAATATTGGTTTATCAATGGACGGCGCAAACAACAGGAGCTCTGAATCGTTCTGATAGTTGTAATCTACTGCTAGGCAGATGTTCAGCACGCATCTCCGATGTTTCTTGTGGTGTCTTGATTGTTGTTGCAGTCATCAGATCTTGCTTAAGAGATCAATTTTGAACTTTTTTGATATTTTTTGAAGTTGTGCGCATCTTTTATCTAGACCCATTGCTGCCAGTGTTTGACCACATGGGGGTCGCCATCTCTTGTAGAACACGTTTCATCCATGCCAGTAGTTACGCTACCAACTTAGACCACTCATCTACAGTGATTTCCATATCAATTCCCTCCCTGCATTTTTTCTGCGAAAGCCGATGTCTACAAAGAAATTTATAAGTAACGCCGTTTTGTATGTATATGGATTCTCGTTAATCGAACGATACCTGATTTATTTTATATTACTTTTTCTTATACGTTTTTTTGGATTTGAATTGATTCAAAACAAGTTAAGACAGGTATTTAAAAACAAAAGTGACAAAGATGTTTGGTGAATTGAACTAATGTTATCCTTGTAATATTGCATACTCTTGAATTTCACTCGCTATTGGTGTTGTGTTCTTTTTTGCGATTCAATTTTTTTGGAATCTCCCAGTTATAAATTTTGCACTTTTATTCTTTATTCAAAGTAATAACTTTTTTAACAAAGTTCAATTAGTTTGTAAAATAGTGGCAATGTAATAAGTATCTTTACACAAAATTTGTGGATTTTTAACAAAAAGAAGTGTGAAGTACAAAAACTCTTGATGTTTCAATGATACCGATTACTACTTTACTATTTCAAGGTATTTTTAATTTAGGATCTTGAAGGTGCCAGAAAGGTGTATTCTCAAAATGATAACATTATGCCTTTCGCCTTCATGCGTTACCTTGTATTTCTTTGTGAGATGGATCAGCCAAAAATTGCGGCGCAGACCTTCATTGAGAAATGCAAAAATTCCAATAATTCAAACTTTTCGCTTAATCCTAACCAAGTTATGCAGTTTCTTTCAATTCTCCTCAATTCGAAAAACAAATTGGTTGATGAAAGTAAATGCCTTTATTTTTATCGCATCCTAACTTTATTTTGTTTGATAAATCATATTAGATTGTGAGCTGAATACTATAAATATCAATATGAAAGTAACACGTAGTTGAGTTTTTGCAAATAATCAATTTTTTCAAAATTTTTACATTTTTTTGCTAAAATTTACTCAGATATTTTATCTGTACAAATTAATCATGACAAATTGACAAGAGATTACATCCAATGTTTGATTGTTTTTTCAATATATCGAGGTATTTCCTGAAACTTTCTTTTTCTTACCCTTTAATTAAACCATTGATGCCTTTAAATTAAATCGCGAGACTCATATTTTTGTTGCATATTTATAGGTATGTGTTATTTATTGCTAGCATCGCATTAACAATTTTTTGTTATTAATTCCTCTCCATATCCATCATATTTATTTGATAAAGATCTTGTACTAAAAAAGTCCAATTATTTAGAACATCCAAGGATATTACTGTCTTTTACATTTTTGAGTTTTTTTGTGAACCAAATACTTAATTCCGTATATAAGTTTTTATATTAATATGGAGGATTCAATCATTTATATATAAAGTATTCCTCGTTTTTCTACAGTTAAAGGGAATGAGTAAAGAGCTACATGCTCGTTAGACCAGGGCACACCAGTTTAAATTTTGTGGGTCGGATTTTTAACGGGAAAATTTTCGATCATCGTATTTCCTAAAGTGACTATAGAGATAAAATTATTGTCATGGTGAATGTGACATTTCTACAATTGCGAAGAAGATATACTACTCTAGTATGGTGCGTGGCGTTCTTGTGCAAGTTTTTATTAAGATTCGGACTGCAATGTAGTGGCGCCGTTGCAGAGGTGGTGGTCTTTTACAGGGTATTTTTAATGTAAATTTGATCGGGACTGTAAGAAAGTGGCGCTCTTAAAGAAGTGGCGGTCTTATAGAGGTGGCGTTTAGAGCAGGTTTGACTGTATATTAAAAGTTTATCAGGGTCTGGAAGTCAGAGGGAAAGTATCCGATTGCGACGCCTAGTAGTTTAATCCGACTCCGTTCGACTTATGGTCACATATGCTTATTTTTATTTAAAATAGTAAAAAAATTAGTGCTTAATAATAACCGACTTCCAATTTTTTTCTTATTGGAATAAGGATTTGATTTCGTGTTTGGTTCAGAGGGATTCGTAGAAAATAAGCCGAATACTAAAAATGCTTTATTCCTTCAATATTTTTTAGGCTTAGAAGCTTTAAAAATTTCAAGGCCTCTTTTCGAAGTGGACTCTGTTCGTGCTGGGTTTGTCTATGATGTTCTGTACAGGCTAAGCAATCACATCACCTCTTTAAAGACTTTTGATGAGTTTGTCTCTATTATACCGGGTTCTAATGTTATGGCTGCCACAATCACATCCGCTCAGTTGAATTTTTACACTAAAAAGTAAGAAAATTTTAATTTAATTTTTCTCACCTTTAAGATCTAAAATTTTTTATATCAACCTAAAAATTCTGATCTCTATTCAAAAAATCTTGTAAAAATAAAATATTTTCAAAGCGCATAATTTTCAGATAGTATACTATTGGTGATTATTTTAATTTTTACCTACATGGCCCAAATAGGTTTTATGGATAAACTCTGAAGAAAGATGAATTTTTTTGCTTGTAATTCATAAAATACGTATGCTTATTTTTAAAGGATAATATCTAGTCTATTATAAAACAAAATTTAAACTTCTTACATTCTGTTTTAGTCTTTATGAGTCGTATAAAACTAAAAAAATTTAGTTAACTTTTGTATTTAGGTACAGAAAATACGGCTAATTTATATGATCGATTATTACGCAGCTCCTTTGAGCTCCTTACTGAGTGAGTGGTTACGATTAGACTTGATATCCACATCAAAGTTTTCAAGTCATCTGTGTCCTAAACAAATGCTATCTATAATTTCTAACAGCGCCAAATATTTAATTACCATTTTCCCAAGATATCTCTTGTCTTTAAACGAAGGAAATCTAAGGAGGACTACTGGAATCATGTCCAAGAAAGAATAAATTAAGTTATTCACATCAAGAAATTATTTTTGTTTGTCTCCTGCAGATTAGTAGAACAGGTTCTAAGCATCCTTTATCTTGTTATTTTGATTTTGAGGATATTTTCTACAATAAATTCTTTAGATATATCCTATTGAGAATAAATTTTTTATTTAATTTTAAAGATAAAATTGTTATTTTACATTTTTTCTTTTAATGTGTGATAGTTACATAATGTAACATGTCATATAATTAATCAAAAATGTTCTTATAAAAAAGTAATACAAAAATAAAATCCCTTGTCTTAACTTTTAAATTATAATTATCGAATAAGATATTGATAAATTTCACCCAAATTTATAAAAATATGCTTTTAGGCTCTAATAATAAGATGGCCTCTGTTTTTCTTCTTCAATATACTTTTCGGTGTCAAATATATGTGTATAAGGAGTATTTTTAGAAGAATCTTTCTTTTTTTTAGAATAAGTCCATAAGTGGTACACAGGAACAAAAAGGTTGGGAAACCCTGGTATATGCAAATCAAGTAGGAAGGTGTGTCAGGTGGAAAATAATGTCCATCAATTTTTCATAATTCAAGTGTTTTTTGTTTGTCTTCGCATAAAATTTTATGAAAATAACGGAATGTTTTTTCTGCTTAATTTAATTTTTGCTAATTTCTATACAATTTTCGGCATTTTAAATCAATTATTTTATATTTTCAATATGATAAGCGATACATATTTACTCAAAGTTTAAGAGAGAGTTAACTAACTTTTGAAGATTGTGTGAATAAAATTTAGAGTTTTTTTTTACTAAATACACTGGCCAAAGTTGTCATACAGTTTCATAACGAAATGGGGAATTACTTATTTAATTTATCATTGTCAGACTTACAATCCTCTCCCTGATCCTGTAATCAGACCACCAAGACTTCCTGAATTTTTTTTACTTTTGATATTTTTCCACGATTGGGTTGGAAGTGATATTTTTCATAATGAGGGATTCCTTTTCTTTTACAATTTTTACATGATAATCCATATGACTAAAAACGATTAATCTGGTTTACATCATCACGAATCTTCATTATTCCTATTTGAAAATTTCTGTTAATCAATCTACTATCATGTTAACGATGATAAGCATAAAGATTGAACATTTTTTCGTCAATGTTCTTGAACATCATTTTTATAACTTTTCAAGCTTATAAAATTTTATTCTTATCTTATTTATGTTCTTTTTATTTAGTTTGGATGACACAGCATGCATAGACTTTGTTTTAAATAATTACTTTGCGCGTTTGAAATATGACATACTTTTCGAAAAGATTCTGTCCTACAAAGATATGCCTAAGATCCAAAATGTAATTAGTAAACTGAGCTCGGTTTACAGCATTGAATCTATTTTGTTCAATCTCTATGTTGCTTTTATCAATTGCCACTTGTACAAAGAATCAAAGGAATTATACAAAGTGAGTCTTTTATTGATTTTTACTGTATAACTTCATATATACATCCCCAAGCCTCAAAAGGTTTAACACTTAAGGCACTCCTGATTTGAATTTTGTAAGAAAACTAGATCTCTCTAGAAATTAAATGTTTTTATAGGTCGCTATAATTGAATTCTGCATTATATCTTCCTTGTATTCGAGTAGTCAACGTTACCTCATTAAGTCTGACTTAAAATATTGCCGGGAAATTGTTTTTTTTTAAATAAGTTTTGTACAAATAGATTTTTAATAAATTAGTGATATACCTAACTATTAAAGAAGTCGACATTATTTTTTTGGCGTTTTGTTATCTTTAACTATAATGTAATTTTGAAAAATATATTTTAAGAAATTGAAATCTTCTCGTATTCATTTCTCCATCAATTTTTTTAAACAAACAAGTCTTTTATTTAAATGTACCTAATTAAGAATATATTTGAAGTAACATGTCCCCTTATTTTGAGTTGCAAGGCAACAATATAAAAAAGTTTCAATTTCTGAAAAAATATTTTTGATAATTACAATACCCGATAATATTAGTTATGTTGGAGTTTTAATGGGGATGAGTTTCTTGTATAAGTCAACGGTGCGTAATCATAATAATCTTTTTAGAAGCGTAAGATAGGTGAATTTGAAGATTTCCCATTTTTGTTCATTAAAATGTTCAACATGTTCTCTGCCGAAGAGAGAATCGATTCTCTCAATTTTGTCAAGGATGAAGCGATCAATCAACACGATTCGAAAGAACTGCCCAACATCTTCGCAAAGATCATGCAATATCATTGTAAGCATAACGCTTCTTTCTTCGTGTATATAAATTGAAAATAATTTTTTAATCAATTTTATCAATTGAAAAAACAATCAAGACTATGTAAAGAAATATTCATTATGATAAGTTAGAAAAAATAATTTTAAAATTTGTAGTTTCTTATTTTATCTAATGTCGCCGAGCTTTTTAATAACTCCATTTTAAAAATGTTTGATATAATTCGTTGAAGTGTATGCACTAGTGTTGAAAACTGATTATAAAAATCCAGTTTTAAAAGTCTTCATTAAACCCGAAAATTACAACCTAAATGTCTTGATATAAGCTACCCCAAAAATGAAATATAAGCTGTTCAATTTGGATGTTTTAAATTCTCACACATATTATTTACAAGATGATTTCACTTTATATCAATAACAACATAAGTCGATAGTAAAAAAACTGTTACTTTTTTAAATCTTTTTAACAGTGATTCAATCATCCCAAAAAAGAAGTGCAGTAATAACCTAGTTATGAAAAGAATTTTTGTTTACTCAGTCTGAATTGAAGAGTCAGGGCGGAGATTGTTTTGCCAATGTTGGCTTTTCAAGAGAAACGACTTCTCTGATCTGGTACATGTGTTTTCTATGATCTCAAAGAAAAGAAATGGCCGAAATTTTTCATAAACTTTGCCAGTTTGTTAATTTCAACTATGTAAAAAGGTTTTTGAATGGTATTACTAGCCTATCATTTGCGTTCTTCATAGCGAAAACAATCTTGCTTCAATAGTAATAACATCTTTTAAATAATAATTGGAAGGAAATTATGATACTATTATAACAGTTCTGAGAGTTTGTAAAATCATTCTGGGCTTAAAAATGGTGAACTTTATAATGGATCGGTAAGAAGGATTTATATAATATCTCTTTTTCTGTTCCATTTAGATAACGTGGTTCAGGTAGGTTATTGGGATAAAACTCGTGTTTATAAGAATGTCAGTTATGAATGATCCTTTGGTTCAGGGGTCGGCATTCTTATGCTAACGGCGTGCCAACTTAACACTTCTCAAATCATTTTGATTGCCAACCTCATATGTATATTTATTCAAACCAAAATCAACATAACTGTTTTATAATTTATTTAACTTTTATATACAAATTTACATAAATATACAATAATAAGTAAAATTATATAAGTAATTAGTGCTTGACTTTTTGATAACTTTAGCCAACTCTTCAATATTGGCACAATACTAAATAAAAATGGGTGCGCATAGTTAAAAGCACATTTGATTGCCATTAAGATCTATTATAAAAACTGTTTAAAAATTTATTTTACTTTATGTGTAAATGAAAAATTTTAATTGTAAAACTTAGAATTTTTGCGTGCCACTGAAAATTGCTTGGCGAACCAAGTTTGGCACGCGTGCCGTCATTTGCCGACCCCTGCTTTGGTTGATAGTAAAAAATGCCTTTCCTCCTTTTCATATAAAACACGTTATGAATCAATTTACCAAGGCACTTACTTCATCATGGTAAAGAGTGAGCATATACGCTGGACATTTCCGAGTCATAGCTAGGAGATGAAAAAACAGGAGTTTTTGATATGCCGCAAATATGAAGACTACTCATAAATCCAAAATTTCTTGTAACAATAACATGTGCAGAGACAAGGTCTTCGAAGCGAAAAACTGTCAAGAGATTAAAAAAGAATTGCTCTTTCGTTTTCATGCAGAAGCAGTATTAAAGTTGACTACTTAGACGCTTGAAAATTACTGTTGTAGTTTGATGAGACACATTCAAGAAGAATCTCTATATAAGAGATTAGACAAAAAAGAAAGTTGATCCTTTCAGATCAATTTATTTTAATTAAATTTCTATTATTATTTATTCTCTGAATTTCGAGACTTTTTAATAAAAGTTATTGATTCCATGTAAAAGTGACATGGGATAAGCAAAAAACTAATGCCATAATTCGAGGATACTGCACAGAAAATTTAACAAATTTCGTTTGAACACTTTGTGCTAGAAAAATTGTGTTGACCAGTGTAATATATAATTCGTTTTTCAACTCCCTTTTATATGCTTGATATACTTTTATTTTTAGGCAATGAAAACAACTACACCGAAGCTATCAACATTTTCAAACAGATAGAAGAACACAATGTTCCGTACAACATGTACACATTTAAACGCTTAATGTCTTGTCTCATCAAACATTCTAAGGAACTCAGTCCCGAACAAGCTAAATATCTCGATTTGGTTATTATTTTATTACTGTTTGTCTTGTTTATGAGTTTTACACAAATTTATTTCTTTACAAAATGGAATAATCAACTTATGTGAGCTTTATTCATTTCAATTACAATTTAAATATTATTTTGTCTATTATAAATCAGAAGATTCAATTCCAGGGCTCTATTTAGAATTTTTCAAATTTACAAGCATAATATTCATTTCATGTAAATTAATTTTTTTTTAAAATCCTTCACCTGTCTAAGTTGTTTTGGTTTTAAATATACATTACCATAGCATCCTTTTTATTTTCAAAATTTTCCAAATTCTTATTATAGAGTATATTCATATTCTTACCAAACTAATCAATATTAATTTTTATCTTGAACAAACAAATAAGTCAGCTTTCGTTCTAATGAAGGTAAACATTTGTTGGTTTCCTTTATATTTAGATTTCTCTTAAAAGTGTTCGAATTCTATCATTTATTTTGCTAGAATAATAAAAAGTATAATTTCTTTTAAAGATATGTGTCTTAGCTTAACTTGCTTTATCCAAGACTAATTAGCGCAATATCGATTAATTAAAATGACTAACCATAAATTACAGTTTATTTTATCTATCTACAATTTCTGAAATTTTTTCATTTATTAAGAGATTCCATACTTTTGTGCACTCTATGATATTTTTAATATACCATATAAACTACATATTTTCAGATTCCTTAACCCCACTTATATAGATTATTTTTATACTATATATTTCTTAACGTATTATCGTAGTATATATGTTTGGAATTTCACTTCATATTTAACTTTAATAGATTAAACCTTGAAATATTTCTTAACTTTTATTGCTAATGTGTATATATATATTCCTTTCAAAAACTCAAGAGGTCGAGCATGAGAAGTCATAATTTGATATTTTTATTGTAAGTAAATTTCCCTCCTACTTGATTTGATATGATAAAAAGGTGGGAGACAACGGTGTAAAAATCATTGTGATTTTAAATACAATTTCACATTACTAAAGTATACCTAGACAAACTTCCCCTGTATTTAGTTTGATATAATAACAATGGGGTGAAAGTCATTGTGTTTTTGAATAATAATAATCATTCAACTTTTACTAAGATTCAATTTTTGATCATCTCTATGTTGCTATAGTGGTACTATGACTAGGTATTAGAGTGTTAAAAAAGAATTAGTATATTTCCTAATCATTTAGGATTTCTACCTGTATTAACTTCTTTTAATTTAGTTTAGTTAACTTCAAAATAATTTTTAATCTAATGTAAGCTCTGGAATATATTAGAAAAATTAAAAATAATTATTGTGGTCAAAGATTTTATGTGAAGATTGTTGTTGTTTGTCTTGAATAAGAAGACACAACTGTGGAATAGTCTTTTACATTTAGTGGATTTAGATCTTTTGTTTTGACAGTAACAAGTGCCGAAAATGCTGATTCACGAAAATAAATATTAACAAAGGGAATCAGAACAGTAATAGCTTTCTGCTAAAAGAGGTTTTAGAGCTTTCTGCCAAAATTCTTCCAAGGTTTTTGGGATAAATTGAATTTTAGCAATTCTTTTGTCCTTAAGCCAATGCGACCATCTTTATCAAGGTCATCATTATCACTAGTACAGTTTATATCTGCAAAAAAGGATTGCGAATCCAATTTTCTACTATGAGGTTTTCTAAACAGAAATCGCAAATGAAAGAATTCTGTAGAGTAACAAGGTGTGCATGAAATTCAGTTTAAACATGTCTTTGTTATCCAAACTTCGTCTAACATTGGAAAGTTTGCAAAGCTTTCTATTTCCAATCTTTTTTTCCACAGTGGCAGTTTAGTCAGAAAAGCTTAAAGTCTTTCAGAAATATCTGACAATAGGCATGTCTATAAGTTAACTCAAAATGTTCTAAAAGTGAATTTTCTCTTTTTTCAAAATAGCAAACCTCCTTCTATAGTTCAAAAATACCCTAAATTCAAAATTCGTGCTCTTGAAAGCTAACCAACTTTTGTGTGGTAAAAAAAGAACTTCATATTCTACTCCCATTTCCTGACAATAAAATCTAATTAATAATTTTTCCATCTTCTAAAGCGGCCGTTATCCAAACGAAAAAACTTGTGCTTATAAGAAATTGCATGCATACATAAAATAAAGACTCACAAACACACATGTTATCAGTGGTGAGAGAAGCTTTAAATAGTTAGAAAATAAACAACGCCTCCAATTGTTATTTACTCCAAGTCTAATTAAAAGTTAGTTTCTTGTTTCATTTATACTTAGACGTACAAATTGGTTGACTATTTTCACTCATATTACGTTTTTTTCCGAGGGCCTGAAAAGTGAGTTGTTCCTTTGACCACTGATAAAATATTCACATTGATCCTTATCTGCATATACATTAATTAAGTGAATCAGCGAAGTTAAAAATCTCAACAATTAGAAGAATATGAAAAATATTTGTTCAACTTTTTTTAATCAGCATATATTTACGTTATTTTTTTTAAGAAATACAATGGCTATGGCAAATCTATTTTGAAAGGCATTTTTTCTGAAAATCAAAATGAAGGTGAAGATCTAACTTCGGATGTTCTTTCTTCAAAGTTTTTGGCAAGAAACGTTTCATAGTTTTGGCCTTTTCTTAACTGTTCCCTTCACGATCTTTACCATTTTTAGCGATTTTTTGAAGTGTTTTATTTCTATGAATATATTTCATGTTGTGTCCATTATCATTTCTTTTTGAGGCGCGTTTATATAATTATCTATGATCATATTTAAAAATATTTTATACCTCTTGGCTTGTTTTGCGTTAAAATCGTAATAAAATTATAAAACAATTGTCTCTTTTCTTAAGGTTTTATATAGCTGTTTAACTCAAGGATTTCTAGCTGTTCTAGGACCAATGAAACACTGCCGTGTAAGATATGCCATTTTATAATAACAATTCATCAACATATAATTTTTTATGGAGTATTGTTTGTTATGTGGTGTTTTGTCTGCTTTTGATTGTTTAAAATAAAAGTTACCAGAATCCCTGTTTTGAATATGAATTGATAATTTTTTGTATTAAAAAATGAAAAGTTACTTGATCAAATACATTGATTTTCATAATAATTTTTTTTTCTAATATCGTTAAAACAATAAGTTTCCGTAATTTCTTGACATGTATTCTCACGCTAAACCGAACATTTTTTAAAGTTCGAAATTTTTCCCCATTCTTTTCTTAATAAAATGCCTTCCGAATATCGGACAGCTTGTTCAGTTCAAAAATGTAAAATCATGTACATAAGACCGAACATTCTGTTAAGTATTTCTTAGGGTAAACTTTAAAGACAATTCTTATTTTATAACAAATAATGAATGTCAAATCAATTATTACGCCCTAACCTTTTATAGCAACTTATGAAAACCGATCGGTATGTTCAATAAAAAACAACAAAACGATGCATAGTTAATCAGCATGCGCATAAAAAATCATTTGCCAGCTAGCGGGGCACGCTCTTTAGGCATTCTTGTTTAGTAAAAAAAAATTCTTTTAATTTTTAGATTTTTTTAACCGTTTAAAAAGTTTTTTTTATTTATACTTGACTAAAGCATGAAAGTTAAATTAAATGAAGAAGTTGTAAATGGCTTGGAACAGATGCAGCGAAAAAGTATGGAATCGGAGAGTCAACAGTATGCGACATTTTAAAAGCAAAAAATAAGTGGAAATTGAAGATAAAAGAAGCTCGAGCAGGAGTAAAAAGTAAACGAGTCCATGATTGTAGGGTTCAGGACAGACAGAGACAGAACCTCTCCATCAATGGTCCTTTAATAAGCGCAATAATTTTCTGAACAACTGAATCTGACTAACTTTTGTGCTTCCGAGGGATAAATGAACGAATGGAAGCAACGATATGAAATCAAGCAGATGATTGCAAGGGGAGACGTCGATTAAGGAATCGTTGATTGCTGGAAACGCAAAATCGTCGAGCTATGTTCTGCATACGAAACACAAAACTTCTTTAATTGTGATGAGACTTGGCTGTATTTTCGAGCACTACCATATATCATTGTCTTTAACATCATCCACATTATTATTATCATCATCATCATAGACATTTGAATTTTTACAAATTAATATCATTCTAATCCACCATTTTTTTCTTCATATTTTGGCTACCCATCATTATAAATCGCTCTGAGAAACCTCGATGTTTTAAAAACGTCAAGAAGGAGACATTGCCTTGTTGTTTGGAGATTAAACAAGAAAGCCTAAATGACGGGAACACTGTAATCGAAGACTATGTCAATGATTTGAACCAATAAACGAAATTCCAAAATAGAAAGATTCTGCTCTTCTTTGACAATGCATCTTCGCATGTAAAATTGGAAAAGTCGAACGTTAAACTTGCCTTTTTACCAGCCAACACGGCGTCTTTATTACAGCCGCTTGACCAAGGAATCCTCAAGGCGTTCAAGAGTCGTTACAGAGGGAAACTGTTGAGAAGTGTTCTCGCAAAAATAGAAGATGTAAAATTAGCAGCCGATTTAATGAAACAAGTTACTGTTTTGGATGCCGTATTTTGGATAGCAGCTGCATGACAAGAAACTACCAATACAACAATCGCAACGTGCTTCAAACGCTGTGGCTTTAACTGTTTGAATAAGGAGATAGTATAGTTGAAGTCGAAACAGAAATCGGGTTAGCTAGCAATTCAAATTAATAACGAGGTTCTGTAGATTGATATATGGAAATTAATGACATTGGAAGAAATTGGAAATGATTGGAAACAACAACTTGTCGAGAGTTATGGTAGAGGCAAAGAAGTGGAAATTAGAGCGGTTGTGGATGTAGAAGAATGTGAAGAAGAGAATGTAGATGATTGGAAGGAGCTAACCTTTAAAGAGATGTTGGAAAAATTAAAGAATGGCATCTGCGCTAAAGCAGGAGACAACGTTGTTTTACAAAGAATTGAGTTGAAGAATTGATCAGGTCAGTCGAGAAAGAGATTGAAAAAATCAGCAAATTAATGTTATGGCTATGTAAATTATTGTTTTGAAACTAAATTTTAATGTAAACAACTTTAAGTCAAGATTTTGTAAATAAAATGAGATTTTTATGTGAATAAACTTGTTACCTATGGTTTGGTATAATTTTATTATTTTTCGTGTTTTTTATACATTGTTTAAAAAAATGTTAAAGCAATTCAATTGGAAATTTCTTTCCTAACATTAACACGCTTCTTTCCTAACACCAAGATTTTATTTTTGTTATTATTTGCCAAAAAAGGTACATTTACATTAATACACAAATAAGTCTAGAAATATTCAATATAAACTCTCTAGGTCAGATCTACATTTTTTAGAAAATGAAGTTATTTTCTCATTGAAGTCAAGTTTGGATAATCATGTTCAAAATGTTACAAGACCATCATCTTTAAAACTAATAAATGACTTGAAAGAACAGGTAAAAGAACAAAATGAAGTTATTTTTTCATTGAATTCAGGATTGGAAAAACATCTCTATTCCTGACGAGCTATTTTCTGATTTCTCAGTGACGAGTGGGGTTTTTTCTCCCCCCCCCCTCTATCTTTTTTTCTAAACAGTCTAATATTTTTATTAATTCATAACCCAAATAAATTATTGATTGCGAATCTGATAGGATTACTTATTTTCTAACAAAGTTATTGTAACTTATCAATCAAACCTGTCAATCAGTGTCATCATAATTCCTATTAGTGTAGAGGGGCGTAAAACTCGTCCTTCCCCGTTCGCTAAAAAAGTCAAAATAAAAAATTGACTCAATTATATCCCTTCAAATTTTGTGACTTTTCCTTTTTGGTATTATTTTCATAGAAGTTTAATGACCCTCCCATGGCGAAAAGTTAACATCTTTTAAAAGAATTTTTATATTTTCTATAGTTAACCTCATAACTTTGTATATATGTTTGGATAATCTCTTGAAAATTTACATTTGTATACAGTTTTGAATGCATAACACTCATAAATTTTTAATTTTATCAATATGGCAATTTTTTGAGAAACGTCAACCAAAATTTTGATTGATGATAAATATGTCTAATAAAATATTCATTTAAATTTTCCATTAAATCTATTTTTTATACTGAATCCGTCATGTTGGTTTCATTTCTCGACTGTTTTTGCATAAAGGGTGTGTAAATATATGAAAAAAAGCGCAATCTTTTACATGGATTACTATAGAAGATAAAATATATATACATTGAATAAGACTATATATAATTTTTAAGTGATTGATAGATAATTTTGATGAAATTTTTAATTTGTTCATTTTATCAATTAAATTTAGAAAATTATCCAAAAAAGTTTATTTTTCAAAAAAAAAAAGTCAAATTCCAGATATATATCGCATTAAAATGATATGATGGTAAAAAAAAGTTTAAGATTACAAATGATTGGTAATAACAAACTTGCAGCTCGAGCACTTGTTTGTGCGGCTATTTTGAACTATTTCTTGCATTTTTAACTCCTCTCTCAGCAAGTATATTTGTTCTAGGAATACTAATTCTTGAAGATTCTTCTTTATAAAACTTTAAGAATGATGATAATGCTTTAGGACAATTCTGTGATTTAACTGCAATAAATAGACAATTATATGAATTTTCATCATGCTGATTACGAAACCAATACTTAGACCACTCTTTTGTAATAAAATGACAAATACTTTCTGATCGACTTCTCCACTTTGGTAAAAGAAAGTAAGCTAACAAGGCATATGAAGCCCCTGAATTCCACCTGACGCTATGCAGAGCAGGAAACTTTCTAAAAGGTATTTTTGGCCATTTGGATGTCTCTTTATAAATATCGAAAGCATGACAAAGCTGATACAAAAACTTAAAGTCGTCTCTCCATCCTGGATTTTCCTGCAATGATACTTCTGACTCATAATTGTATTCATTTTTCAATTCCTCATAATTATTGCAGATTTAAGTTATGAAACTGTAGTGAAGATCTGGGCTTTTGGTGGTGCTCCCAAAATTGAAATCCATTATATGTCTTAATACGAGTCAAGAATATGGTGCTGGCAACCAATGAATTGTGGACACTCCAAAATGGCTTTTTGAATTTTAGCTAAAACACCATTTTCTTTGCCCGTATTAACTGCTATTGTACCGGAAATAAACATTTTTATACTTTTCCAAGCGTTGTATTCATCCATTAATGCTCTAATTTCATCAAATATGTCTTTAGAAGAACCACTTTTACAACAAAGAATTCCCATGTTTATAATACGATGTTTGTTTTGGAGACAAACAACTTGATACTTTTTCTTCAAATCATTTTCCCATCAAAATGAAGACATAAAAACTCTTTTTGTAAAATTGATTTGATCTTAACCCTTTTTTGTTCTGCTTCCTTAATGATGTATTTCCAAACACCAACCTGTGTGGGTGATAGAAGTTCTATACCATCTTCTGGAAGTGACTTACAAACAGACGTTACTTTCTTTATTGATGATGACTGTTCACTAACAAGTTTCGCAGCAGATGAAGCTGAATGATATTTTTTGAGTTTTTTTCTTCCCGTTCAAAATCAATATGGCTTCCTCCGTCGTCGAAATTAAGGAAATCATCATCTTCTTCAACTAATTAAAAACTTGGAGGAATTTGGGTAATGCCAGAAGTACTAGGCCTACTTTGAACGAATTTCCTTTTAGAAGGATGGATTGAAAGTATACTAGCCCAGCATCTTTTTCAGTACTATATCCAACTCGACCGGATGTTTTGATTTGAGTGTTGTAAAGTTCCTTATCTTCAGAAGACAACCAAATTCCATCTGCTTTAGTAATAACAAAAAGATTTATCAGCGACTTTTCAACACTCTCAGATTTCCTTTTTCAGGAGAATTTTCAAGTCGTATATTTTTTCAAAAAGTGATGCGCTCAGATTTTTTTTTTGCAGTAAGCAACAAAAACTATATTTTTTAAATTCAAATGAAAAGTTTTATCGAATAAAAAAGCAGGCATTTTGACTTGATAAAAAAATTCAAAAAGTTATATCCCTAATATACATATTCTTTGATTAGTCTTTATCACCATACATTTTTTTCTTCGTCTCTTCTTTGATCAAACTTCTTTATTATCTTGAATCTTTCTATTAATTTTGTTCAGGTAAAAAAATCTAATTTTTTTTTACTGTCAATAATATTTAAATTATTTTAAAAAGAATAGATACTCAGATGACATTAACCTTTTTAATATTTTTGGTTATGGATAAGAAGACAAACACGATAGTAATCAAATGAGTGTGGTTGTTTTCAATCTTTTTGTATACTTTTGCTAACAAAAACAAACGCTCGAGGACTCTCCCTCAGTTACGATTTCCTAATAACAGATTTACAGATATTCCAATGCAACTAAGAAACGTCCGTGGGCTGCTAGTTTGCAATCACATATGTTTTCAATTGAGAAAATATTGGTGATGATGAAAATAATAACTCCTTTCATTGCATTGGCAGAATGTTAAATTTGAACAACAGCTCTTATGTTTTATTCAGTAAGTTTGGAATTTGGGTCATCAGTCATCACCAGGGCGAATGAAAGTCAATAAAGTAAACTTTTATTTCCGTTTAGGAAAACTCTTTGAAGATCTTTACTTGTTTAGTCTAAAAAATTTTGAACTAATTTAAAATTTTTAAGTCAATCACAGTCAATTTTTCTAGTTTAGGTCAATAAAGTCAATTTTTATATTTAACACGTTTTGATTCAATATGCCTAAAATTGTTATAAGCGATACATACAAGATTTCTTCTTTATATCTTAAACTTTTTTTCATATAATAAAAGGATTTACTGTAAATTTGACAGACAGGTTAAACATGAAGAAGTTTTTTGTAAGACAATTTTTTTTGTTGACAAATGCGGTTACATACGATTTATACGCTGCAGAAGTTATGGAATTTTATTCCCAAACTTTTTATCATTGTATGTTTTTTACATTTTACCCAAGTTTACCTTAAAAGTTAAGTTATCCTGCAAAATTGTAGATTACCGGCATTAAATCATTCAAAATTAGTAATAGAAAAAGACGTTCTCTTTTCAAACCTATCGGCAACACTTCAGTTCCAATTGTAACGAAATTGACAAATTGGTTGCAAGCATCAAAATATATATTTCGCAGGCTTTGGATAAAAATATTCCATATATACACTGCATGAATCATCAATTGCATCTTGTGATCGTTATTGCATTGAATTACGTTAGTGATGTCTCAAGATGCCTGACTGTTTGCAAACTTATTTATAATTTTGTCAAAAAACCCACTGCAGCAAAAGTTTATGATGGGGAGAAAATAAAAATAATTATTCAACAAAGATTTGCTGGATTTTTTGATTTCACAAACTCGATACTCCATAACTTTGATCTACTCATGGAAGTGTTCGAAACTTGCACAAACAATAAATCGAACCATGAGCTTAGTATCGAAGCTCAAGGTATATTAATGCAAATAAAAAAAAAAGAAGTTTGTTTCGTTTTACAGCTTTTTAATAAACTCTTCAAAGTTTTGCTTCCAATCAATACATACGCACAAGTAAATTGCACTTTTTGTTTTCAGATTCATACCCATTTTCTTTTTTTGAAATTTCAAGGACTCAACAGTGATGCCCTTTCTACCTGGAAGCTTATTCTCTCAGTTAGAGATCAACTAAGTAAATTAAGGAACGATGGATACTCATTCGGAAACTTGATGAAAAATATGAAACTTTCGAAGAACAAAAATCAAAACGAGTTTAAAAAAAACTCTAAGAAGGTTTCAAGATACAAACATAACTTGCTAGTTCTTTATCAATGCTTGCTATTTCATCTTTTAATTTATTTTGTAAGCCTTATTATTTTGTTGTAAGAAATGAAAAGATGCAGAAGTTTTTGGAGTTGTTTCTAAAGTTTTTAAAGTTTCAGATGATTGTGTGACTACTATACTATCTGGAGTGTTACTAGAACTATTTTTTTGAAACATCACTTTTTTTGAAAATCCAACTTGTTACTAGAGATTTATTTGTGAGCTCTTCTCTTACCAAATCTTCAATTACCTGCCCGTATGTTTTTATATTGTTCTTTATCTCTGACAATAACAAATTACATTTTTTCTGAAATAAACATTTTGACAGTTGAGGATATGCTTTCAAAGTTTTTTCAAAGAAAGCTTGATACCTTTTGTCGTTTTCATTTACAAAATTTTTATTCATATGAAAAACAATTTTGATAAAATAGTAAAAATTTAATTAAAACATTCCCAGCTTTACGTAGATGAAAAATAATATGGTAAAAAAATGAATGAAGATAAAAAGTTCTGCCAATCAATAAACAAAAGCTTAAACTAATCAAAGATTAAATTAAAAAAAACTTTAATTCACATATTTTAATTTTATAAAAAAAAATTAAATTTTTTTTTTTATTTTTTGAAAATTTAATACCCCGCAAAAAATAAAAAAAAATGTATGTAAATTTTATGAGTAATATGTCATTAAAGAGAATTTACACTGATTACAAAAAATGTGTTTTCTATTTCTTACAAAAAAACATTTTTCCTTTATATGATAAACTTATGGTATACAAACAACTATTTCTTGTTACATTAACTATAGTATTGTTAATTGATTTTTCTCGGGGAAAATCGTATCGAAATCCTCCAAAAAGGCCTTATATATTAATTAGATATATATATAATTTTTCATTTTTTTCTCTTTGTGAACACTTTTTCTTTGCAATAAATTTTCTCTCTCAATTTGGTATAAAACATATTTCATATAAAATTTAAATCAATATTTTTAGAGACAAATTTTAGAAGTAAAGCGCATATTTGATTGAAACTTATAGGTATCTCCAAATCCTAAATGCAAAACTTAGTCCATAATTGAAACTAGCATGGTTGATTAAAATTTTAATATTTTTAAAGACAGTTTTCAGACGTAAACCACATATTTTATTGACACTTTTAGATATTTTAAAACCTTAAAAGTAAAAACTGAGTCCAGAAATAAAACTAGCATGGTTAATTTGGTATAAATTTCATATAATATTTGAGATAATATGTTTGAAGACCGTTTTCACACTTAAACCGCAAATTTTATTAACACAGTCAGATATTTTCAAGTGTTAAATCCAAAATATTAGGCCAGAAATAAAACCAGCAAGGTTGATTTGGTATAAAAACATATATTTTATGTTAAATTTGTATGAATGTTTTTGAAGAAATTTTTTAGAAGTAAACCTCAAACTTGATACTCATAGGTATTTTCAAACCCTAAATGTAAAAAATGAGTCCATAAGGGAAAACAGCATGGCTGATTTAGTATAAAAACTTATATTTTATGTAAAATTTGAAGGTATATTTTACTAGATATATTTCTCATCAATCAAAATTTTGATTGACATTTTCTAAAAAGTAGCCATGATTATTGAAAAAATTAAATATATAAAGTGTAATGCGTACAAAACTGTATACAGTGGCGGATCCAAAAGGGGTCCTCATGGGCCTAGGCCCCCTATGAAAAATCGCTTCGAAAATTACACTTACTAATTTTGCTTTTTCCTAAAACATCGATACTTGTTGGTAGTTGATTACGTTTATATCAACGATATGACAAGTCAAAATATTATTCTGTCTAAACACCCAATTTGAGTAGTGAAAATGTGGATAATATATTATCAATAATATCATTCAGTGATTCACCAATAGTCTTTCAACTGGCGAAATGGACAATGGTTGCACTCAGTGTGCTGCCAAGTTGACAGGTATGATGAATAAACTCTTTTCTTACCGCTGCTCTTCTATCTCACTACATACACATAAAATAATAACAAATTTCCTCATCACTTTTTTATACTCTGCTCTCTTTTATTCGCACACTGCTTATTCATTGAATATTTTCATTTACTGCTGTTATATTCATCTCTTGTTACCTACTTATTCGCTTTCTTTTTCCTTCTGATTGTAAGTAATCACTATTTTTACTATATTTGAATATTTATTCAGAATTTTTATTAAAATAATCACATTCAAATGGACAAGCAAATTCAAGATTTTAAGGGCTACATTTTTTCTAAATGTGTTCTTAAATTTTAACTTTTGATCAAACTTTTCATGTTTTCATTAATTTATATCATATACAACTGACAACCTCAATTTTAAATTTTGATAACATCAAAACTTCGAAAAGTTTCATTTAATTTTTTATATGTCTCTTTCAAATAGTTAGTATATATTTTTATTTTTTCAGTTTCAGAAATTATGAATACTAAAAGTTCATCATTATTTAAAAAAAATGAAAATATCGGGTTTTTTCTGTAAAAAAGTATTAAGTCAATCTTCACACCAGTCGTATGGTTAATCATCTTGGGAGAAACAATCGAACGACACAATTTCAAACTCGTTGGTTTTTGAGAACGACCTTTTGTTAGAAGAAAGCGATATTGCTCGCGCAATTCTTTATCCTAGAGGAGCAAGGAAAATGTCTAACGGTGATAAAATGCTTTTGTGTGATAAAGTGGTCCAGTCAACGGGTGTTCCATCAACCTGGCCCAGTGAAACTGAAAAAAGTGGTAAAACCAGACGAGTTAAGCCTTTTTGTTTCAAAAATATCCTTGGTTGAAATACTCTAAATATTTCGATGTGCTTTCTTATTGGTTTTGTGTTTTTTTTCACCTTACAATGTTGGGACGTCAAAAACCTCAGCTAAACGGTTGGTGATTTTGCCTTGCAGACGCTTTGCTAAATTAACAGGTCAAAACTGATACCTATATGAGCACAACAAGGCATTTTATCACACGAATCAGCAAAACTTGCTGCTCACGATTTTCGAATACGACTTTTTCACTCCGAACTCTCAGTTGACAGTCAGTTAAATTCTACTCT
Organism: Nectonema munidae; assembly: GCA_030549495.1. NCBI lineage: Eukaryota > Metazoa > Nematomorpha > Nectonematoida > Nectonematidae > Nectonema > Nectonema munidae. Next base: position 52,681 of record JAUIRK010000909.1, read on the forward strand.
ATTAAAAATAAAAGAAGAAAATCAAAACATTATTAAAAGCACAATCGAAGTGACATCGAAATGACGGCCACTTGAATCCTCCAATATCAATAAATGAAATAATACCAAATGAAGGTGGTTTCGCTCGATGATACAGCTTTATTCGCTATCTAACTCGAGTTTGTCCAATCATCTTCCAAAATCAGCTTTGAATGCATCCTACCTGTCCAAAACTACACAAAATTAAATTATAGCCTGCATTGCAACTGTGATTCGTAAAAAGATCTCTGATAAAGTTCAAAAAGCAAAGTTTTATTCTGTTATTGCCTATGAGTCAACACATTTTTCTCATAAAATTCAGCTTTCAGTTAGCGTGAGATATGTGAGAAATCTCTCTATAGTGGAACATTTTAGAGTTTGTGAACCCAGAGTCATTATGTGGAGTAGATCTCGCAAATGAAATTTTGAATGTGTTAAAACGGACTGGTTTGGTTTCCGAATACTTAGTTGGGCAAGGTTATAATGGCGCAGCAGCGATGAGTGGAGCTTTTAATGGGGTACAAGCAGTGGTACGGTGTCTTTGTGGAAACCAAGCAATATATGTACACTCAAGAGCTCATACTTTGGGCCTGACTTTAGTTAAGGCTAGTGAAGTTCTAGAGATTCGAAACACATTTGGTATTGTTGGAAGTTTAGCAAAATTTTTCAATTCAGGTGCTGTTAGAAGTTGAAAATTAGAAGAAGCTGTAAATGCATCAGCAGATAAGACATCTAAATACAGGCTCAAAGTTCCATGTCAAACTCGTTGGGTGGAGAAACAGGAGGCTATTCACACTGCATACTTTTTGTATTCTATAGTGATTGATTTACTTCATGACATAAGCATGGATAAATCTTCTTTCTAATTGCTTAGTCAACTCTCTAACTAAAGCCGAATTTGTTGTTGGGCTTGTTTCGATAAAAGATGTAATGACTCTAACCAAAAAGTTAGCTCTTTTTTACAATCTAGTTCGAATGATATTTTCTCTGCTATGAAATAAGTCTCAATCATAAAACAGCAGCTCGAAGAATGGAGAAACAACGAAACTCAATTTGAGAAAATTTTTGAAAAAGTTCAAAAATTGTATGGGGTAGAGCCTTTGAGTATTCCAAGAATAGTTAAGAGAATCACAAAAAAGAGTAATATTCCAGCTGCCTCTTCAATGGAGTTTTACAGCTGTTCCATTTTTCTGCGATGGTATTATTTTGCAAATTGTTGATTGATTTAAAAAACACGACACAACTGTTATTCTTCTTTGTGATATATTACCACAGTTTGCTAAAAAAGTTAACTTAAATGATGTTAGAAAAGGATTTGATATTTACTGTGGAATAGTGAATTGCAGATTTGAAGAACTAGAATTGGAGTTCTAAACATAGCAACTATTTGCAAGTCAACTCCTGATATTTCACACGATTCAATTATAGCTTCGAAAATATGTGAAGAAGCATTTTATCCAAACATCTACAAACTTTTAACCATTTACACCACCTTACCAGTTTCCTCATCAACCGCTGAGCGGACTTTCTCAGTACTTAAAAATTTGAAATCTTATCTTCGCTCTAATACAAGAGAAGATCGGTTGAATGGCCTAACATTAGCTTATATTCATCTAGACATAAGTTGTGCTGATATCGTGGGGGAAACCCTTGAGCTTTTTTCACTCCAACAAAAAAAAATTCAAATGTAAATCCTTCTATTTCACCTTAATCAAATTTTTTGAAAGATTTAAATTTTCTTTTTTACTACCTTTTGCACATTCTTTTTCCGTTTTTTGTTATTTTTTTATTCATTATTACATTTTATTCTTCATTATTTTGTGAAAAGAAAAAGAAGATTTCTTTTTATGAAAGAGAGAAAGCACGCTTAAATGACAAATGTAATTTCATATACATAATTCCATTAATAAACAAGTATACATATATATCTTCATAAATTCAAAAACAGAGTATATTATAAAGTATGATTTTTGCAATTTATTAATCGCAAAATGATGTTAAAAATATGAAAACATAGGTAATTAGTGATTCTAAAAGACATAATACAGCTGTCGTATTCTCTGAAGACTTTTAGCAAAATTGCAAAAAAATTAAATAGAATTCGGCCCCCTATAAGAAATTTTTGGATCCGCTACTGACTGTATATATTTGTAAATTTTCAAAGTAATATATAATATAGATCCTAAGTTATAAGGTTAATACAGATAATGTCAAAATTTTGAATTAAATCTTATTTAAGATTTAAAAATTTCTTTATTTGAACAGCAAAATTATTACATTGGCATTGATTTTAAAATCTTTAAAACACTAAAGTCGGCTCTTTAACACTTAAAAATAAAATTAGAAATTATTTGAAATTGAATTGTACAAACTAATGTAAAAATTGTAATGATATCTTGGATTTTATATATATCAAATCAAAAATCGAGCAGTATATATTTTTGATTGTTTTCAAAGAATATATATCAAAATCGCATACACGTTTAAATCTAATCAATTAGTGATATGAGGGATTTTCTCATGTGTTCAATCTCTTGACGCTTTTCTATATATAGACATATATATCCGTTATCCATTGATAATCTGTTAATTATATATATTTTTTTATCTTCATTAAATTCCTTTAATTTATATATTAAATTTGTTTTAATGAAGATATATATATATTATATATATAATAAAAAAATATAAATTTTCCTTATAAATATTCAAAAAATTAAGTAAAAAATTGAAAATCTTGTATAAAATAATAAATCTAGTAACAATTGTTTTATAAATAAATTTTAGGAACTTTTTAAAAAATTTCACTAGTACATTTTATTTTTTAATTTATTATTTTAACTTTGCTATTTTTTACAATCTCATTCATTTTCCGATAGTTTCAAAATGTCCAGATATCGTTCCAGTTCTGCTGTCTCTCTTTTTGTTAGAAATGTTGCGGATGATGTTTCGTATGTCATACTTTTTTCCAAATTTTTTATACTGCTTTTTTTATTTAAAAATAAAGGTATATGATGTTTAAAATAATTTAATTTTTTTTATTTAAGTCCACAAATACTACGAGAGTTGTTTGAAAAATATGGGCGTGTTAAAGATGTCTACATTCCTTTAGACCATTTTACACATATGCCTCGCGGATTTGCTTATGTACAATATCCTTTTAATGTTTCAAACAATTAGAAATTTTTAATTATATACTTAATCTATCCATTTTATATAATTTCTGTTTTTATAACAAGAATCTTAAATTTTTTTGATATAACGTGTTTTAATCTTTATGACGATTCAGTCTGATCTTTTCAATTTCAATCATGCCTGTTTAAAATTCCTTTTTATGTAACTCAGTACATTCAAAATTAATACAGCTAAACATGCTTAGCTTGTTTACTTTCTCCCATATTAAAACAATGGCCTAGTTATTTTTATACTGACATATATTTCAAAATTATAAGGTTATTTTAATTTTTCTAAAAAAATCTTCGGAGGGGGGAAAGTAAACGAGTGCAAAAATGAATATATACAGGTCCGTAGCCAGAAACGGGCCTGTAGACCCCTCTAAAATTTCCAAAATAATAATTTTTATAGATTTTAAATATTTATATAAAAGCATAATCATTTTGTCAATTTACACTAATCTTAGCATATCTCATTCTCTTACACAGAATACCAATGGAAGAAACAAGCACTGTAAAAGTATAATATTGAAATTTCTGGCAACTGACACCGATATTTTTAGCTTTAGCATATCCTAATTTTTCTGTCTGCGGATCTCTATATATATAATATTAAAATCAAATCAGAAAAAGAGCGTGTCTAAATTTGTATAAAAAAATTTCAATTACTAACTTGCTAACTACTTTTGTTTATTACCTACGTGCCCGAAATCTACAGAATTATATTGTTAGTAATCTAACGATAAAAGTAAATATAAAAACCATAAAATTTAAATTATAAATAATTTTTATACTAATATTTGGTTATGCTCTGTTTTTCAGTTGATTTTTCGGTACTCATGAGTTACTCCTCTCCCCCCACTCCAAAAAATTTTTATTTGAATTTAAATGACTAAATATAAAAATATTTTATATATAAAAAATATTATATAGTGTAACTAATGAAAATCATACAGCAAAAAAGTAATAATTAGTTTAATTTATTTTCATAAATTAAATATATATATTTAATTATATATTTAAAATTATTAATTAATTAGTATTTTAAAATTTTAGAGTTGGGGGGAGATAACCCATAAGTACCGATTTTTCTATTCTACTTTTGATATTTATATATTCCTTATAAGTATCAAAATTTCCAATTTAGTTACCCTAACTTTTATATTATTGTGTTATAATTATTTATTTTTTCATTATTTTTTTCCATAAATTAACATGAAACTTTGTTTTAAAGTTATAAAGTGTTAATATTTTTTATTTTGTTCTTTTCAGATAAAAGAATAAAATTAAAAGCTCACTTATTTTAAAGTAAAGACTAAAGATAAAGGGTCTGTATTCCAGTTAAATTTAGTATGTAGTGACGAAAATATTTAATATTCTTTCTCTTAAAAAGCTTAAAGACAAAACTAAATTAAAGCAGCGATAAAGTTGACATATAATGTTCAAAGTAAAGAAAAGTTGACATATCTTTTTTCAATTCACTAAAGTTTCAAGTTGGTAAGTTAAATAAGAAACTGTTTAAATTTTCATTAAAGGGGCAGGTTTGTAATTAGCAATTTTTCATTTATAAATTTAATTTTAAACTGTTCACAATTAAAATGTGAACATTCATTCTTAAATATCTGACAAAATCTTTTCTTTAACTCTTAAAATTTCATTCTCCACGATTGAAGATTATCGTGATGCAGAAGATGCAATGTATGAACTTCATAGGTATCGTATTCATGGACAGGAGCTATCTGTGGAGTTTGCTCAAGGAGATAGAAAAAGTAAGACATTTTTCACTTCTATAATTTTATTGGCTGTAAGATACTCTTATTTATTCTCTATTTAATTTTTTCAAATTTTTCATATAATGTTGATAAGGAATTTGAATAACTGCTGAGATCAAAAATTAAAAAATATAACGCTAGTTTTTGATGATTCAAATTGACCAAAAACTCATACAATATATTTTAAATTATTTAAATCTTAATGAATTTATGACTATAATAGAAATTTTCTTATTTTTATTATATCTAGTTTGTAAATAAAATATAAAAAATAGTCTAGTTTCTATGATACTGTAAATTTATTACTTATAAAATTTAATAGGTAATCTTTTATCCTCCATTCAGTGTTTTGACATTTTTCTGATTTCAGCCTGAACATGTTTCCAAGTTTATGAACAGATTAATGTGAGTATAATTTTTTTAAAGTATGTTTTTATAGGAGTTATATCACCGTTCTTGAAACTCCTGATAATTTCATTTTGCTTTAGTTTTAAAAATCAACCTTTAGCCGAATAATCTTATAAATTAAGAATAAAAAAGATTTAAACTTGATTAAAGACTATTCTGACCTTCGAACGTACAAAGGAGCCAAGAAATTTGCCTACATGACGCCGGATTTGGAAATATTAAAAATATTGCTTCTATGTCTTTCTGAGCGATATTATCGTGTTTGAATGCTATATGAAGTGTGGCAAAAAATCCATTTTTTAAATGTTAATATCTCAGTGACCACTTTTCTGTTTATAAATGTGATATATACATTTTTTGTTAAACTGATTACATATCAATATACTTGGATATATCAGAGATATCTCTTTGTTGACTTTTTAATTCTTATAATTTTGTTAATTAAATCAACACGTATGCTCCTTTGATTAAAAACTTTATTTTAATTAACACTTATGAAAAATCTTAATAAAAATGATCTTTGCATTATATAATTAAAAGAAAATAAATACTTTTACTAGTAAAATACTCTAAATAATAATCTTTTTTTAAAATTAAAAAGAATGCTTAAAAAATTATCAGAAAATTTTTATAAATATTTTGAAAGATTGTGTTACATTTTTGATGTTAATTCGCTTATTCCAGTTTTTTGATTTAAGTTAAATTTAAAAAGGGGGAATTACATGAGTAGATTCTAAAAGACAGACAAATTGTATAGATTACAAAAAATTTATGTGGTCGTGAAGGATTTTTACAAATGGCTGGATTGCGACAAAAAGGCAAAATTTGAAAGGAAGCTACAAAAGACTAGAACAAATTTGACAGATTACAAAATATTTTGAGTGTTTCGTTAAAAAGTCATACTCGTTTTAATGTAATGGTAGATTTATTTTTTATTATAAAAAGTAATCTATATATTCACCAAAAGATACAGTATATAAGTGTCATCGTTCTATTGCTAGAGCTCATGGATAAACTAGCTGCCTGTATCGTTTTATCCAATGGAAAGAATTTACACGCTATTTTCCAATAGCAAGACTTGTTTTATTTATGAAATGAATGCTTTTTTTCGATTAAACTCCTGTAATCATACTTCATGAAAAGAACTTTTCATAAATGAATTATAGTTGGACTTGCTTTACTTTTAAGACTTAGTCTTCAATTGAAAACATTAAATACTAGCTTTTCCCACGTGTCTTCTAAAACACCTAAACTCTCACAATATCCAGTGTCTTCATCAGCTGAGTCATCGCTATCAATAGATTTAAAATCTCTGTTAAATCATGAAGAGAAACTAAAAGTGTAAAACAAAAAAAACTTTAATTAAAAATACCATGTGAAAGTCTAGTGTCACCATATGGCAGGGGCCGGGAACCTTTTTGACTAAAAGAGCCCAAAAAACACATATTTTAAAATCTAATCTTCTGAGAGCCATATATATTTTAAAATACTGATTACAATTAAATGGAAAAAGAAGACCAACAATTTTATAGTATAATAAGACTCTGAATTTATTTTAAACAACATTTGTTTTATCGAAGTTATTTATTAATAAGCAAAGTCTGCATCCTCATCAGCTTTATTTGTGTCGTCGTGATACGTAATGATGACGAAATTAAGAGAGTAGAATTGGCAAGAAGGATACGCATTATCGCAATACCTCCCTTTATCCTGAAGGCCACCTAATTTATCTGAGAGCCAGATGCAGTCATCAAAAGAGCCGTGTCTGGCTCGCGAGCCATAGGTTCCCGACCCCTGCCATATGGTAACAGATAAAAATATTTTTGTTCAAAAGCTAAAAAGAAAGAAGAATCACGTTTAAAGTAAACTTTCGTTTACTTTATATTTTACCTTAAAAATTTGAAAATATTGAATTTACTTCTTTAAATAGAAAAGAATAATAATCACTTAATCTTTAAGCAGCCATTTTTAATAATTTATTTTTCAATTATATAGAAAACAATGAGAAAATTGATAGATAAAAATTATTTTTAATATTTAATGTAAACAAAAAAAATTTAATTAATACGTTTTAGGGTGCACACAACGCCCCATAATTTTTAAAAATTTCAATTTTCATGTTGTCCTCGGTTCATTTTTTCCTTTTGTTGTTTTTAACAATCTTGTAAAATTTGAAAAGTTTTGAATCATATTAAAGGGGGTCAACAAACAGCTTTAAAAACAATCCTAAGATTATTATTTGACTTTAGTAGTGATCCTTTTCAGTTTTATAAAAAAATTTATTACACATCATATTTGAAACTAAAAAACGAATAAGAACATTATGAAAAATAATATACAGATTGGCAGAAAATAAGTGCGAAAAAAGTATGGAAAAATATGGATTTTTCTCATGAAAGATTTGATTTCCCCTAATTTTTCCATTCTGAAATATGTCATTTTTGTTCTTCACAAAAATCACTCAACTCTAAATGAACCAAATCAGCAGTATTTTGGATAATTCTTTCCAGTTTTTCCTGAGTTTTGTGAACATAATTTCAGGAGACCTTGATACTTCAAAAACGTGCCTAATTATTACTTCTCTAACATGATGCCGGCATCCTGACCACAAAAGAGATTTACCTAGCTTTTCTTGAACCATAACACAAGTTGCTGATATAGATCCGGTGTTGCTGGCTGCCGTGTCAAAAACCATATTTCAGATTCCATCTGAACAATTCCATTTAATTAATAAATCATGAATAAATTTGCTCATTACTTCTCCTGATTTTCCCTTGTTTCCTAGTTGATAGCAAGGAACCCCGAGAATCTTCGCTTAGTTTGAACCTCCTACCGCTATAGTGTGTTGTTCTTTTTTGTATTGGCTGACGAGAGATGCCATCAACTTGGAGTCCCAGTGTAGTGAACACAAATGAGGTGGTTTCCACTCCTGATAAATGGCTCTCGCAATTTCTTTTCTCATTTTTGTTCTCGTCTTTGCCGTTTGAGAGTATGAAGTTAAAACCATTGGAGAATCGCCACTAGCTTCTTCAATAAAGGTTTTAATGAAAGCTGCCTTTTGAGTTGGGGTTATTTTCATCCGAGTTGCCAATTAAATAAGTTTACGAGATTGCAAAATATGGGGTATAAAGGCCTGTGTACCCTCACGAACTCGTCGATGTTTCTTTTTGTCTGGTTCTGATGGGATAAAACACGAAGGAGAAGAAGAAAATGTTCGTCTTCCTCATTTGACTCACTTTCAATAATTGCAGTCTTCGAAGCAAAATCACTCATATGAAGACGAGCTTTTTCCTGTTTTTTTCCTCTTTCATTTTTTGTTCTAGTGCTTTCTTTTTTCTGGCATCCAAAACAAAGTCAGATGAACCAAACGTTGCTTTTCTGTCAATTTTCATTGATTTAAGAAACGCAATATCCTTTTGATTATTAATCATTTTTTCGGCTGAAGGAGGCCACAGTTGGAAAGTTTTAGATAACTCTTCTTGGTGATTTTCAATTTTTTTAATGATTATAGAAGTTTCTCGTCTTAATTTTCGAATTTCCCAAAGTTTGTTCTTAATAGTTTCATCATATTTTCGCATGCTCTTCTTTCAAAAATCATCGGTATATTAGCTTTTTGATAAAATGGCTGTACTTTCAATAAAACAATTTTTGCTGATTTCCACTTCGTTCTCAACATCATAGATCCATCTTTTATGTGAAACAAGGCACCTCAAAACTTGTTGCGAAGTTGGAAGACGACATCCTTTGATTACTGCATCGTCTGGGCATATGTCTTCTAAACTAAAAATTTCTGAAGAACTTCTGGTAGCAACAGGTAAGTTTTTTTAGCTTTAGAAGAACAAAGTATTGTTTTCTTAGGATTCATTTCAAATGAAATATGAAAACGCCAAAAAATATCAAAAAGTGAAAAAACAGGTGAGTTGTCAATTTTTTTCATCAGGTGATTGTCAAAAATTACAAAGAGCACAAATCTTTGTAATTTTAATCTAAAAGTAAATAAAAAATATGAAAAAATAGTGGTAAGTTTTTTTTAATTCAAATGACATGTTGACCCTTTAAATATATTTTTTTCTTACTAATATTTTGACTTTTCTTTTTTTTACTGATTGAAAAAAAATTTATATGAGGGCGTTGTGTGTACCCTAATACATGTGTATTGCGTTACCATTAAGGTCGACCTTGGCTCGCCAGGGCAAAGACCAGCTCATTAGAGCGAATGGATGATGATGGTATGATGTTATAATGATTTATTTGACAGAAGTACTAAACAAGTCATTTGGTATTTTCTGAAGAGAATTGGTTAGTAGCAGGTCTTTTAATCGTTTATCTTTCTCAATTCCTTAACAATATAAACTACTTTTGTCTATGCTTTAAATTTGAATTTAGCCCCAAGTCAAATGAGAAATAAGGAAAGACGCATGGCGTATCCTTCTGGAGGTAGAGATGATTATCGAGCTGATAGACGACCCGATAGAAATTATGAAAAGCGCAGCAGACGATATTCTCGAAGCTACAGTCGAGATTCTAGAGGGTTTGATATTTTAACTAATTTTTATTGCTAACTTCCATATATATTTAATTCACGTCTGAACTTAGACGATAAGTGTGACGTACTGCCAGATCCTTAACCTATTATTGACTAGTAAAATTCAAATTTTTATGTCATTGTGACAATGTTAAATTTTTTCTCAAAATGTTCTTTTTATTTTGCCTCTTAGAAACAAATCCATACTCATATATTTACCAATATTTTGCTACTTTTCACATTTTTTCTCTGCAAAAATTGTTGAATTATATATGAATCGCTAGTCAAATAAGGATAATTTTTCAGTCCAAAATATATTTTATTAAAATATAATTGAAATTCAAACATAATTTTATGAACCGTTTTTAAAAAAATACAAATATATATATAAGTATGAAAATCTGCATTTCACAGTACTCCAACTTTACATTTTCTATACATAGTTTGTGGCATGGTATGACAAAGCGTACACCGAATTCTCTTCTTTTCATCTATTGAGCAAACAACGTAGTCTTTATTGTCGAACCTCGCTTCATCTATTCGATTCAACACTCTTTGTCTTGCTGAATCAGACCTAGGGGGCTTCAGAAATTGACATTTTTAACAAGTGGCTTATTATGGCCCTATAATGGGAAGTGCATATTGAGCAATGTTCTGGTGCATTCGATCAACGATATTTTGTTGCTTCGTCTTTAACATTCTTTTTATATCAATCAAATTGACCAAAATAGCCTGGAGCGATACAATGAGACCATTGTTTATACCCTTAGGGTATTGGTTTGCCTCTCAGAAACTGTTTTGTTGTTTGTGCTTCAAAGTACTCTATCATAGTTTCATCAAACTCAAACGATTGGGCGTATTTCAAAAAAAAAAAGATATACATTTGCTTTTTCAAATTGCTGAAACAAGACGTTAGAAATATCAATGAGTTATTTGAACCTACTTGTTCATAAATCTCAAGAAGTATGTGCTGTGAAAGAATGTAAATACAATGAGATCGTTTCATAAAATATTGAGTGCGAGTGATTGATTATGAATTTAGCTGTTCATATCATGCAATGAATCGAGTCTACGGTGATGTTTGGAATTACATGACCCACATTTGAAGCTTAGTTTGCAGATGGAAATATTACGCATTTTTGTATCGCTTATATTATAAACCAGCGCTTCATATATGATACATTTGAAGTTTTTATTCTCAAAAACAAAATTGCCTCATTGAAATTTCATCATTTATATGTTTCTAAAAATGTTCTTAAAAATTAGTAAAGAATTTTTTTACCTTTATTCATCTTCGAAGTTTCAACATGATTCAAAAGTTAAGTTTTCAAAAACATTAACTCTCGCTTTCATGCATGATTTTTTTCACCGACCCGTGGAAATAAAATTTTCAAACAAAACTATTTTCATTCTTCGTTGTACGATTTGAGTGATAATGTTTGGTACATAAAATTGCTGGGATTAACATATGAATCTGGTCAAAAATGCTATAAGAGACAAGTGATGCATATATGAATCACTGGTCAAAAAATGTGTATACACTCTTTGATTCCTTTACAGAATTTTACAAATTATTTTGGACTACCAAAGCCCTAGGATAATAATTAACAAAGTTTGGTCCCCCGTATAAGTAGTAAAATATTAACTTTCAATATGAAATGTTTATTCAAATCCGAACCGCCTAAAACCCTCGTTCAGATATATTATTCAAAATGTTACTAGGATTAATCTCACCTTTTCTTTTTTGAGTGAAGTAAATAGTAATGCTAATTCTTTTTATCTTTCCAATTAATCAGGACTTTAGGTTTATGTATTTATTTTTTGCTCAAATTCATTCTATTCAATATCAAATAAGTGATCTACCCTCAACCTTATCTTTAGAGTAACATGGAGTCATAATTATATCCAATTTAGTTTGATATTTCTACCTATTTTTCATTCAATATCTTTTCTTTTTTAGTAAGAGAAGAAGTCATTCCCGTTCCATCTCCAATTCACCATCAAGATATCATGGAAGAAGGTTTTTAAAATTTTTTCTTTTATATAATTCAGATTTTGTACCATTTTTGCTTATAAATACATGTATACCTATAATTTGGTATACAAGCGTCTCTAATATTCGAAATTGTATGTTTTCTGGTATTTTATCATCACTAACCCAACACTGAGAGGCTGGTTTTGGAAATTTTGTTTTAACTCTAGCATCATATAAATTCAATGTATAAAAATAGTAGCATTTAAATTATATTCTTTATCAAAATGAAATAATTGTGTGTTAAATTTGGCGTCTGATTGAAAATTTTAACTGTTGTGCAGTTACGGGCACTTATTGCTGATGCGGGGCGGGTGTGGGCAAATTTTTACGACCCCCGCAGAGCTCTACTACACACCATGTGTCTATGGTAGGGGTAGATTTAGACAGTCCAATCACCGATCCCTTATTTTTTGAGTATATCAATGTATACCATTTTTTTCTTGTGGCCCTCTAGTGCTGTGTTGGTTCTTAATTTGGCCCTTTGTTAAAAAAAAAGGTCGAGAACCACTGCTAACTTGTCAAATAGTAAATTAAGAAATTTTGAGCATGTTTATAGCTTATTTTCATTGAAAATTTCAATCAAACCGTATTGTTATTTTATTATCAAGCTAATATATAATCGCAAAATTAGCTTTTTGTGTAAAAAAGGTATCTAGTTTTAGTGGCTATATCCTGGAACAATTTTTTCCAATATTTTATTTCATGCTATAGATTGCTGTCAATAAACCAAATTTTTAATTTTGAGCCTGATATCTTGCGTTATTAAAAGAATGATGTTTTCGCAAGACTTTATAATTTGAATAGAAAATTTATAATTGGTTTAATTTTTTGTGATACTATTAGGAGCTTGGCGACTATTTGGAACCATCTCATATACCTTCGGTGATTTTGTCAGGGCACCCACTGCATAAATTTTGATTATCTTAAAGTTTTAGTAAATTGTATGGAGTTGGAAATGTAAAATTTCCCCTTTTAGTAGATATAAACGAAGGTAAAGTTAAAACATCTTTAGTTTAATATTAGTTTCCTGGAATAAGCAACATTAAAACTCCTCTCTAAAGTTATACTCTTGGTCATGTCTCAATAATTCTAACCTTTTACAAGGTTGTGTATACTATTTTAATAATTTATTTCTAATGATGTTATTGTAATAGCCACTCTGGCATAAGTTGGTTTAAAAAATATTGCTCAAAATCAATATTTTTTTAAATAATCTTTTTTACTAGAATTTCCCCCATTTATTTTAACTATTCTTCTTATATTTTCATTTAGATCAAGATCCTTTTACGAGAATGGACGTAGCAGAAGTTAGTTGGTTTTCAAACTCACCTAATGCTCACTTCTTGATATGTATAAAAAGTCTCATAAGTAGTTTTGGTTGATATCTATCTTCACATATTCTTACTTTGAAGAATATTTTAATCAATTTATAGCATGTAAATTTTTAATAAATTCCCCTACTTTGTCTGTATTTTTTCATATAAAGCTTTTATACTATTTCTCTTTTTGTTTCTAAATAATTTCCACAAGAAAAAAAATTAATTTTGCCATATTGTACAAATATCTTTTTCTATAAGTAAAAAAATTAAATAAAAATGTTTTAGTCGTCGTCTTTTATTTGAAAAATTATGACTTTTAAGATGTATTCGTTAGATCAGGGCTTTTTTACATTAATAGTGTAGGACTCTCACCCCTCCCTAATGTAGTTGAACCCTTAACTGAAAAAATGCTATCTTATATGTTAATTAGGAAACAAATTTAATTTGTTTTATAATTTTTTCCACAAAATTTAAAAAAGCTTATTAAACATTTCCATTTTGCATGGCTTTTGATTAGAGATATAGAGATAATTTTTATACTTTTTAAAAATTTAGGGAGATGTCAATGTATATCAATAAAGACGTACTTATAAAAAATTCGAAAAAAACTTTGCGGTATATAGAAAAAAGAAAATATTTGAAAGATGCGGATGTTTAAACTTAAATTATTTGTAGATGGCGTAAAATTTTTAGAGGATATCTGATACATCTCTATTTTTGATTCAGAAAATGAATCAAGACTAGTTTTCTGTTACAATCCTCCTTTACCTTCCACTAATAACACAGAAAGGCCTTGCGTTAGATCGATAATAATTAATTTTTTCCTTAGATGCAAACAATAAAAAAATGCCAAATATACCACAACGCGAAAATTGAATTGACCCTAATTTTTGTATATACAAATTCAGCAAATGCTTAAATATTCTCTGACACATAGCACACTATCATTTATATGCCCTTTTTCATGTAAATACGAATGATGGATTAAGTTTAAAAAATTAATCATGTTTTATTGTTTATATGAAAAGGAGCGTGACACCTGTCCTGTAAATCTGTCTGGTTACTAAATCCCTAATAAACTAATTATCTTATTAAAAATGTATAATGTAGGAAATTTTCCACTATCAAAATGATTAAAAGAAAATGCTTCCTATACAGCATTTTTGTAATAATAAATAAGCTTTTTATGATAGTAATAATGACATGAAAAATTTATTCAAACCAGGTTTGTGAAGTTCTGGGAAAATATGCAATTTCAATTCCTAGTGCTTATAAAGACTTTTGTTGAATTTTAAGCCAGTTAGCTCAATTGCAACCCCTTATGAAAATTAGTTGTAAATTTTACTTTTTTAGATATACAAAAACTAAAATTTAGATGATTAAAATACGATGAAAAGGCAAAAAAATTGTTTTTTCAAAAATTTTATTGTAGATGTCGTTAAATTATAACTCTTAAAATTGTCTAAAATATGAGCTTCATTCAATTACACATTTGATAAAAAACATTTATCAATATTGAATAAAAAAGACTAACATTATTTACAGTTTGAACAAAAAAGAGAGGAGTATTTTTTGCAAATAAAAACCTTGCAACTTTAATATCTTGTGGTTTTGTTATACTTTGAAAAGCAAAAATGACAAGATGCTCTCTTTATTTTCTTGAGAATCTGAATAACCATAAAATGATAGAAGACTTTTAATATTTGAGGGTAACTAAGAAAGAGGAGAACGAATTTTCATGCTTTCTTCTGCTAACACAAGGGTAAGTTTTTTGATGGGAAACTTTCTGCCACTATTTTTGCCTTTGGGGAAAACTTGTGGACAGTTATAATTCAATATTACACAACTGTTTAGGGAATAAACATGATTCCTTGGCATGAATAAAATACAGTCATATGCAATCATTCTATGGCAAGCATGAGATGAATAAAATACGGAGTAATATAGAATGTGCTTATTGTTTATTTACTATTTATAAATATCACAATACAACCATATTATCATGAACCATACACAAAGCTAATGATTAGATGCATAAAATGCTTGGTACCCAAGAGAATGCATAAATATGCTATACCCCTATGGAGTTTTTGTCGTTGAAATAATTTTTTTCCTTACTGAATAAGGATTCTCATTGACCTGAACTGCCAATTAAGAATGAATTTTCAATAAAAAGCACTTCTTTTTTGCCATTTATTAACACTAATGCTTATTTTTTTTATACTTGATTGAAAAAATTCCAAAAAACAACCTTACTGAAAAGTGTAAAATTAGAGCATTGACTCCATCAACCACGTTATTCAAAGACCGTCAAGCGACTTGGAAAAATAAAGATTGTTCATAATGGGTACATATATTTAAAGCAAATAATGTGATATCTTATGAATGCGAAAAACATCGTCATAAACAAGTGTAAAGCTAAAATTAAAGTTTGTGGTGATAAATTAGTACCAAAATAAAAATGAAGGTGAAGATTTTTTTTACGATAGTGGACCGAATGAACAACATTTTCTTGTTTTTTCTACATATGTTAACATCAGTCTACCAAAAATTCAAATGATTGGAGATGGAACTTTTAAATTTACACCTGATCTATTTTATCGATTGTATACTATGCATTGTTTAACTAGAGAGAAAGTTCTTCCGCGTGTGTGCTCTTTTGCCAAATAAGCCGCAAGTCACTTAATAAAAGGTTTTCCAACAACTTTTTGCTATAAATCATGAACTCAACCCAAACACATTTCTTATAGACTATGAACAAGATGCTATGAGTGAAATTAAAGAAGTATTTCCTAACGTTACAATTAAGAAATAAAAGCGTCACCTATGAAAATGAAAAATAAATGATAGGACGATAGCACGACAATTTTTGAGCATCATTTTTGACATTTGCAGTTGTTTTTCACATATGCATTGTACTACTGTCATTTTTTTCCTCTCTCTTTCTTGTTATCAATCAAATGCTCGATGTAGAGCGAGTATATTGTTAGCGTGAGAACAGGCAATATTGTTAACTAATTTCAATATTTACAGTAATATTTATTATTTCTTTATGTTAATGTAGGAATAAATAATAAATTTTAAAATCTTGATATTAAAGCAAAGGCGTTTTGTAGTGTTTTTTATAAGTCTTTCTCAGTCTTTTTTTTTGAACAAAATACTTAAAATTTCTAAAATTGTAAATTCAATGAAGTTGAATCACAGTAAGACAATTATTTAAACAAAATTGTAATATTCTTAAAAAAAATTTTGCTAATGTCGGTGGTGTGATTAAATTTCATCAGAATATTTTCCACTAAAACAATACTTCTAAAATTTTTTATTATAATTTACAGTTAGTCTTTGTATTATAATCAATTTTAGAGTTCATTTTGTTGTAAATTATTATAATCAAATGAATAGGTAGGTAGGTATAAAGATTTCTAAGCACTTTCCAGCTGAAGCTGATATGCTTGAAAGTCTGCTGGAATTTAGTCTTCAAAGTGAGAATTTAGTCTTTGTGGGTTTTTCTGAAATAGAAAAGAAAAATTCGGAATATTTTCATGGCTCTAAACACTAGACTGTTTTGTAGAATGTATGGATTAGTGATGATGAGGGCTTATTGTGATTAGATATTTGGGGGAGGATTGAGTGTTTGGTTTGCAGAGAGTATTGTTTGGATTGTGGTTATAAGATGAGAGAGAGGTTTGATAAGTAATAGGTGTTGTAGAAAATTATATAGAGAGAATGGAATATCTTTAAAAAAATAGCGGTTTTTCAAGGAGTTGGAATCGGTGAGAATGAAATATTGGATAATAAAGGAGAATGTGTATAGGTGTTTAAATGTATGGACAGCTAAAACGACAGAAGTGAAGTTTGAATTTCAAGAAGTATGCATTAAAAGGGCAATGGGATAAGAGCCAGCGAATGATGTTTCGAGGGAGTGAGTGAAAGTGTTTGTTTAAAATGAGTTGTGAAAATGGCATAGATGTCGGCAGTGATGTAATAGTTGAGTCAATAGATTGTTGCCACTGTAGTAATGTAGTGTTTGTTATTGTGTTTGTAAATGTGGAGATGGGTAGATAAAATAGGGGTAGGAACTGTGAATAGGAGATTCTTGATTTTGCAATGTAATCGACAAGGTAGTTTTCGAAAGGCTGGAATGAGCTGAGCACCAGACGATTTTTAATTCGAAGTGATTAGATAGGTGAATAAGTTTCCTGCCAAACTAAATGTTGAGTGTGAAATTTTATTTTTAAGTTTTATGTCATTTATAAAATTTTGTAAGTCTGTAAAAAAAGTGATATATTTGAAGGAGGTAGAAAAAAAGTTAGGTTATGGAATATGTTGCAGGATAGTAATACTGCGTGAATTTCTGTATCGTGTGCAGTGATTTTAGGATCTAGATTTTTGTGTTGAATAAGGAAAGGGTTTTTTTTGTGTTTTGTAGGAAGAATGCGCATGCAGCTGAAGAGCGATGTTGTGATTTGGAACCATCAGTGAAAATTGAAATCGAGCTGATAGTATTTGTTGTACGTTGGTGAGTTATAGAGTTTAGGGCAAGATATCTATGGTAACAGACGTTAGTGGTGTAAGGAGGAGACGAAGATAGGTGGATGAGCTCGATTATGCGATTCAATGGTAGCACTTTATAAGATCTTTTGTTAGGAGCTAACTGAATTAATATTGAATTGTAGTACCGCAGTGATTGGGATGTTTGGGTTGTGTATAGTTTGGTGAAAAGATATGGTTGGGGTGTAGAGCAGAAAGTGATTAGGTAATTTTTAAGGAGCGTTTTCTTTAGATTGAGATGGAGGAGTAGCGTGTTAGTGAATAATTCAAGTTTTGTTGTTGGTGTAGTGTAATAGGCATTGGTGATAGAAGGGAGACACAGGTGATGAATTTTATTAAGATGAGTAAGGGATGACTGATGTTTCAGCTCTGAGCCCCAAGAAAGGATTCCTTATTTGAGGGGAGGAAAAATGAGACTTTTATAAATGAACTTTGTGATTTTTGGAGAAAGTCATCATATGCAAAGAAATTGCGTTTTTAAGAGAGAAAAGAGTTTTGACTAATTTTTGTGAAGTGCATTTGAAATGAGTAGGGAATTTTAAGTTGGGTTAAAAAGTGAGCCCAAGATATTTTACTTGGTTCTTAGATCTAATTTGTTTGTTGTGTTGAGTTGCAAGGGTAAAGTTTTAATTCTTTTGTGTGTAAAATGAATTAAGTAGCATTTATTAGTGTTAAACGAAATTTTTTATTGTTTTGCTTTTTAGATTTGTTTTAGTTTGGAAAGAAATTGTTGGACATTTTCGTTTTGCTTAGAACTTGAAAATGAGAAAAGAAGGTCGTCAGAATATCCCTGAGAAAAGATAGAGTTGTTGTTGATAAAAGCTAGGAGAGGGTTGATTAACCAAAGTAAATCGGATAAGCTGCTTCCTTGAAGAGTAGGAGAGAGGCGAATATATGAGTTGTTGTTTTGAATTAGAATTAGAATTCGATAGCTAAGGTAATTGTGTATAAACTTTATCATGTATGTGGGGTAGGTGTTATCTTTGAGGTTGTTAATGATAGCTGGATTCCAGGCAGTGTTAAAAGCATTCTCCATATCTAGGAATAAAGTTAAGGCTATTTTATGATTTGTTAGTGCAGATTCGAGGTAAAGTGTAATGCGAGAAAGTGCTAATTCTGAGTTTTTGTTGGTAAGATAGGCGAATTGGTTAGCGTGAATGAGTTGATTTTTTTAAGCTATAATGTAGCAGTCACTTCCTGAGAATTTACTCTAAAATTTTGCTTATATTCGGTAAAAGAGATATGGGGCGCCAATTTTTTATGTTTTTGAGATTTCAATTAGGAATCAAGATTAATTTGCTAATTTTCCAGATTATGGTAAAGTAGCTTAGTCTTAAGCAATTTTTGAATGCTTGAAGTATGTGGGGATAGATAATATGGTATGCTTTGCAAACGTGTTTCAATGATATGTGGTCGTAGCTACATGCTGATTTGGGTTTAAAGGAGTTTATGGCTTTGTTGAGTTCTGTAATTGTGATTTGTGGAAAATCAAAGGTGTTGGTATTATATAAATATGATTGAGTTTTCATCTTTATGATGGAATTGTGAATGTTGTCGGTTACTAGTGAATCGGATGGAAAAAGTGAAGTAAGAAAGGAGGGGTTCAAGTGTGTTGTTTCAGTGTTATTTGCTGGAAGTATATGGCGGAGGTCAGGGAGATGAAGATATTTTATTGGTGATTTTATGAATAGTGCTCCATCGGTTAGACGGAGTTTGACTGGTGAATTTTTTTCAGCCTTGTTTTTTAGCTTTATTGATTCCTTTTTTGTATGAGTTTTTTAGTTGGAAGTGATGTTGAATGTTATCACCGGTGTTTATATTTCTTATAACTTTTAATGAACATTTGAGTTGGTGTTTTAGGTTGTTCAAGTGGGAGTTCCAGAAATATGCGTTTTTGCGTTTTGGAAATGGGTGGTTTGGAGTAGAAGTGAGAAGAAGTTAAAATTGTTTTGTTGTAGGATATGGCTGATTTCTCTAGTTCTGATATTTTGTTGGTTTTTATTTCGATATTAGATAGTTTTGATTGTAGGATTTTTAGGAAAGCTGTCCAAAAAATGTGTTTGCCAATGGGGTGGTTGTGTTGGATCTTTTTGTGTAAATTATGATTAACTTGGAAAAATATAAACGAGTGGTCTAAAGCTGAGGATGTGTCACACATCTTCAATTTTTTTATGATTTTAATGGTTTCATTTGAGCTGATGGTAATGTCATTATGGGATTGATATATTTTGTCTAGGTGTTTGCGTTAAAAATTTGGCCAAGTATTAGAATCAGCTATAGTGAGGTTATGGGCAGAAGGAAAATTTAGGTTTTGCAAACCACGAAGATTTTGTTTTGTATCGCATAAATGTGAGCGTGCATTGAGGTCTCTAGAAATGATGAGGAAATAACTTTTACTAATGTTGTTATTTATTTGGGTCAATACGTCATTAAAACAATCAGGAATTGGATGTAAAGAAGAGGGTTGTGAGTAAAGAGAACAGAAGATTAGTGACGTAGTAGTGAAGTGGATAAGAGTGAAGATGTAGTTAGAATTATAAAATTGGTATAAAAGTGTTTTGAGAATGGATATTTTTATTATGATGCAAGCAGAGTAATCGTCTTAGGGGGGTATATGTATAAGTTTGTATTGGTCAAGCAGGTGAGGCATGCGTGTGTATGTTTCGTTGATGAATAGCATAAAATTTGAAAGTATATTTTTTTTAATTCTAAAATGTTTCATACTTTTTTTTTGTTGATATTTTTACATTTTTGGAGTATTTTCATATAAACATATTATAATCAGTTGTTCTAAAACCATTATCGTTCAGATAAACCTACAAAAGGAGGACAATTGTGAAGGGACAATTATCCTAGGAAACAATTGTTCAGGGGAAAATTGTCCAGGGGGAATATTCCTAGAACCGAAATTTGACAACCTAGCGGATACGGATGCTGATGTTAGAATTAATTTTTTTATCTGATGCCGATATTATAATTACTATTCTAAGCAAACGCAAGTTTTATAAATGTATATGCGTTATCATAAATAAATACTTATTATAAAAATTTTGGATAAAGTAAAAATATCTTTACGGTATATATCAAAAATAAAAATGTTTTAAAATTGCGGATACGGATGTTATTGCTCATGTTAAAACTTAAATGATCAGCGGATGAAAATTTTATAAGAATGTAAATTTTTTTGCGTATATCCCATACATGTCTATTTTGTCTACTTTTGGCCGAACACTGATATATTTAAACTACAAACTTTTAAATTTAAAATCTTATTGATCTATAAATGTAAATAAGTAGTAGGTAGGTAGAAGTAAGACCACTTTCCAAATTTAATCGATATGCTTGCAATATTTGAAAGCGTTAATAATCAATGAAAATCTTGCTAGAGCAGAAATTTTATATGTGTTTGCAATATTTCATGACTTCAAATACTAGTTAAAAAAATTGTTCTAATTTGTGAGATTTTAAAAAGATAGTCTTGTCAATATTTTTGGGTTTGTGTCTTTGTATATACACAGTATTGCACTTAACGTAGGCGATATTTGCTTAATTTATAATGTAAAGAACATATATTTTATAATTTTTTTTGAAGTTATGCTCAAAATTAAAAAGTATGTTTATCCTTACTTGTGTGTTACTATTCTCGAAACTGAAATTTCTCTCCACCCACTTTACCATCTCTGTATTTTGGTGACCTGCCCATTCCATTCATGAAAATATTCACGTTGATTTCCTCGCTAAAAGAACCCTCTAAAAATCGTGCGTGACACTTTTGACCTCTTTATACCTCAGCGTTTTTATCCACGAACTCACACAATACACTAATAAGCAATGGCAATCGTCAGTTACCCAATCGACAAACATGTTTCTATCCCACATAACTGACATAACCGCCGTTAATCAATCTTGGTCAAAATACAAGTTCATTCCCTCACGATCTCTTATAAGGTAGCTCTCCCGTCATTGCCCTTGCAAAAATTACCTCTTTCATATCAAACTTTCCGACACTCAGTCCTGCCGTTTCTGTGGCACAGCTTATGAATCATCCCACCACATAACTTTTATTTGCCCATTTTTTTTATCTTTCATCGCCCCGAATTAATAAACAGTTGTGTTTCAACTCTCGGTCATTTTTCCAACAATCTGAATGAACTACTAACACACCCGACTCTATTAATTTCCCTCTCCACGCTTTTACGAACTATTGGACCCATTCTAAATTTTTACCCACCACCCACTCGATAGCTTTCTTCCTCTTCTTTTTCTCTCTATTTCATTTATTTTAGACTCCCTTTAAATCCTGTATAAATATATAAAGACTGCCTCTATTTCCTATTAAGCATCTTGCAAGCATAACAATTCAGTTTTGGAAAGTGCTTTGACATCTCTACCTACCTACCTAACTTACTTCTGTCTTAAAAAGTCTAAAACTTTGCTAACATAATAATCTTTCTTTGTTAATTTTGACAACATTTATAACTATAAATGCTTTCTTTTAAACATTTATATTTTTATTAATATGTTTTTCTATTTTGCTATGTTGACTCTTATTTAAACCATATCATCACAGAGAAAGCAGAGGAGATTAAGTCATAAAAATACCTTAAACTCAAGATATCGTCGTACTGTACTTTAATACTCATACGATTTTAACATATGCAATGTGCCGCTTCTCATGAACTATAAAAACTAATTATATTATTTATATTTTTTAATTTTATTTTATTTAGTTTTTTCCTAATATTATGATGGAGTTATTTTAAAAATTTTAACTGGTAATCTAAAATTAACAAAATAAACTCTTATAACTTCGTCAATATGGTTTAAAATATTACAAAACATAATTTATATGTTTTTTAGTAATATTTTTTTATTTTAAGTTTCAGATTTTTTCTTTATATTCTTATTAGACTATGACTTATGAGGCAGCAAATTTTAATCGGCTATTTTCTTGTCTAAAGAAAATAAATTCGATTTTTCGACTTGATTTTTAAGCCATTTTATGTGAACTTTGAAATGGATCTTTTTATTATCTTTCGAATTAAACAATTAGTTTTTATTCATTTTATGAATTTTTCTTTGATTACAACAAAAAAACGTTATAATAATAATAATAATCAAAAATCGATTTATAATATTTTTTAAAAATGACTTTCCAATCGCTATTTTTACAAAAAAATTATTTTAGGAAAAAAATATACTATATCCACTAAATAAATTTAACTAAATTTTATTATTTGATAAGTTCACTATTTACTTATAATAATACTGTTGATTAAGAGCTACGCATCATTTAAGCTCAGCAAAATGAGGAAATGGTTAGTGGATTAACTATCAATTTGGATAAAATGAGGATATACAAATTTAAAAATAACATGGTATAACACCACTGTGCCGGTCTGACTTCGCTCCTGGACTGTATTGAATTTTTATCCCCAGAACATGAACACATTCTTAAATTTATCGCAGCTATAAATGTAATTTATTTTTGTTTTAGTAAAAGGATACATTTGAGTTGCATTGATGGTTAATGTCATAAAGGGAGTTTTGATTGAATGGTATCTTTAAATCTTAATTTAAACATCATTTTAATTATATGTTTTTTAAGTGATTCTTCAATGAAACAATTCTTGATCAATTTAGATGAAACTAATGCTTTTCAAAAAAAATTCATCCTACAAGTATTCGATTTTTAAAAATGTTTAACTTTCAGTATGCTTTATAACTAGACTGCGGTGATCTTCACCATTTTGTAGGCTTGTTCCCCCTTGAAACCCTAGAGAATAATATCCTTCACCCAAAAAGTATTTGATAGATTAATTTTCCTTAATTATAAAAATTTCATTATATATTTGAACAAACAAACAAACACACACCCAACAGACACAAAATGCATATAGATATTTTGGGATTTAAAACCTACATTTTTATTCCGATATTTAAATAAGAATAACAAATTAATTAAAAGAAATCCTAGTTAAATTGGCACAAAATTCAATATATAGGGGGCGTGAGTAGGGTTAGTTAGATGCTGGATTCGATAACTCAAGGTCTTGGGTTCGATCCTGCATCAAGCCTGCTTTCCTCATAGTTCGATACAAGCGGCGCAATTGTGCCTTCTCGATGAAAACATCCTATGGTACCTTTATCGTCTAAGTTATTAAGAACAGGTTTTTTAAAACGAAAATATATGTTTTGTTTTTGATCTACCTCTGATTTCTGTATCCAGTGGCGTACTCACGATATTTTTATTGGGGGTGGCAGTTTTTTTTCAAGAAAATAGCAAAAACTTTAATCAATTTTTGATATAAAAAATTGAAATATCCCTAATTGAAATTTAATTTTGAAAGTGTACCATTTAACTTTATTATGCTTTTATATAAACAAAATTGATCATTCTTTTTTCTTCAATATAACAATCCAATTTTCTCTTGTTATCTAATAATTTAGTTTACTAAATAAAAATTGAAAGTTTATAGTTAATTTTAATATTATTAAAGACGGCTTTTAAATTTTCGGCCTAACAATTGAAGCCCCACTTAAGTCATAAAGCACTGCTTTTTATGCAAGTAAGGTTCCTTAAATTTGTCTAACCACCTATACTGTTCTTTACATTTTGTCTTTATTTCAGGACTTGAGTGAAAGACACCTCTTTGTAACCTCAGAAATTGTTGACGAACTCAAAGAAAAGATTGATGATCTGCTAAACAAAATATCCTTTCCTTCCATTATTGACTAGATGAATCAGACAGGTTTTTATCAACTTTTCTCACTATCCTTTTCTCTTTAGTTTTTTTGAAAAGTCTTCAATTTGCATTCGTAATATGTTATCTTATTCTTTTATAAAACATCAATTGCCAAATTTTAAAATATAGAGTGCACAATTATTCCTCAAGAGTTTTGGGATGCAATACTCTTACATTAATGAAAAAAGAATGACTTTTATGACTTAAAAATTGCAAGAAAATCATCACTTTTATTTTTTAATTTTATGAAAATTTGACTTGTCTACTTCTTGTCAATATTTTATTACGCTATTATTTGTATCGAGACTAAAGTATTAAAAAACATTATATAAATTGGGATCAAATATTATCCCTTTAAAATATGATAATTGGTATTGCAAAAAATGTTAATACTGATGAGGCAATGAAAAAAATTATAATTTTTTGATTAGCTTTAGTAAAAGGTAAAATATAAAGGTACCTTCGGTGTGTTTTCATTGACAAGGCACTGATGTACCGCTTATGTCAAACTATGAACAAATTGGTATCGATGAGGAATCGAATCCAAGGCTTCCGTGCTGAGTCCATCATCTCAACCAACCTGCCATGCCACCCATCTCTCTATCTTTTTTTACCATTGTAACTATCAATAAGGTTGTTGTTGTAAGCTCCTTAATTGCACTATCTCATTATGATTGTAGTCAATCAGTTCATTACCGAGAAGAAAAAAGTTACATTTCCTATAATGAGCTAAGGGAGTATTACTACTACGAGTAAATACTCTCATGGAAAAGTATAGAATTTTGTTACACTTTCGTAGAAGCAACGAGGAGTTTGTGTATTTTCAGCCAACCTACATAAAAGTCACCGTTAGGTGCTGCTGACTTTGTATCTAGGCTTCTACTTATGGCTTAATAATTATATATACATACATATATATGATTATATATAAATAAGTTAAATCCAAGTTTCGGCAAGGCAGTTTCCCCTCTAAATATCTCGCATGGCTTGGACCGCAAATGGCTTGAGTGTTGTATGAATGTGAGTTCAGTTGAAAAGATGGTGTGTGTGTCATGTGTGTGCTGATTACAAAATGGACAACGCGAATTCGTGTGTGTTTTGGGATCGATTTTATGAAGATGCTCACGAAGTAACGGTGATTTATTAGCTCTAAGTTGTGCAAGTGTGTGTCTCTGTTGGATCAATTTTTGGAGGACAAATATTTATTATTTTATTTGGTTTAAGTGTAGAGAGATGACTCGATATTGATTGTTTATGAATTGATTTATTAATGTTTTATTGTTTTTGTCTATCTTCTCTGTTTTGACATGTGTTGTAGAGAATGAGATTATTTTTTTCAGATATTGTCTTTGTGGTTTTTTGTCGTGGTAAAGTCGTTGAGTGGGTGTAGTTTATTCGCGGCCTTTGCTCTTAAGTTTGGTGCATGTAAGTTTATGTGCTCTTTAAGAAGTAGTATAGAAGTTTCTGTGTGCAGATGTTGTGTGTTGGTATCTAAAGTAGTGCCTGTTGCTAGACGCAGTGCTTTGTTTTGTAATGTTTGTAATTTTGTCAATTACTGGACCCCATATTGTAGATCCGTATTCTAATATTGGTCTTGTTATAGTTTTAATATGTATTGGTGAGAACTTTTGCCCCATTTTGTCCCTGTTAGTGCTTGAATAATGTTAATTGATTTATTTGCTTTTTTTGTGTGTATTTGTTGTATGTAAGCTAACGGTCAAAAGTGATGCCAAGAATTTTTGGGTTTTTATTTGTGTGTATTAGATCTTTATCTATTGTAAGGTTTAGTTTTATTTTATGTTCAACGTTTGCTTGTGTAAATGGAGTTGATTGTGATTTGGTAGTTTTGATTACTAAACCATTCTCCTTGAGCCACTCGTGTATTATGTTAAAATAATTTTGCATGTTTACTTCAGCTATTTTAATGTTTGGGTTGTTGAGGTTATGGTGATGTGGTCAACATATGTTATTAAATTGACTTGATTAAGTGGTTTTGGTATGTCGGACATGTAAATACTGAATAATATGGGAGAGAGTGCGCTACCTTGTGGTACACCTGAATGAGGGTGTCTTATGTGATTCTTATTATTATGATATTCGGTGTATGTGTATCTTCCCCGTATATAGTTTGCCAAAAACTTAATGTATTGTGGGTTGATAATGGTATTATTTATAATTTTGTTAATAAGAGAGTTAATGTTAATTGTGTCAAAAGCTGATGTTAAGTTTTGTGCTGTGATAATTGTACAATGGAAAGGTTTTTTATTATTAAAACCCGTAGCATTAATGGTGTGTAGTGTCTGGAGTGTTGTAGTAGTGGAATGACATTTTTTTAAAACGCGCTGGTGTTTAGTGTACTGTATGTAGTTTTGAATGTTTTTAAGAATAACATTTTCTAGTAGTTTTGCGATAGGTGAAAGTAAAGAAATATGTCGGTATGATGAAAGTATGTTATTGTTTTTGCCCAGTTTTAAAATTGGTATTATTCTTGAAGTTTTCTATATATGTGGTATCGTATTAGTCTTAAATGTTAGATTAAAAATATGTGTTAAAGAGGTAACCGCCATTGGGCTTAGGTGCTTTCGGTGGATGCTTGTAAGGTTGTCAGGTCCTGGTGCTCTGCTACTTTAATGTGTTGTGAAGTGCATCTAATACTTCTTTTTTGTTTATAGCTATGTGTGATTTAGGTAGTTGATTTAATAGTTTATTTGCTGTGTCGTAAGTCTTAATTTTTAGTTTTGGTAAAATGTTCATGAATTGTTTGTTAAATGCAGTTGCCATTTGTATATATAATCAATAAAGTTTATATTCATTATCCTTCATACCCAAACATCACGCATCTGGACTCTTCGTTTTGAGATGTATAAGATTATTTGTTTACGCTTAACAATACTAAGTATAATAATAAGATTAATTACTTATAAGCATTATCTGGCTTTTGCTCCGAAGCAGAAATATTTTAGTGTCTGACTCCGGCTCCTTCAACTTTTTTTTAAAATTAATTTTCTTATTATCTATACTACCTATTTGTGATATATGTCAAAAAAACTAGATTTCTATAACTACGTAGTTGTTTTTTTATTATAATTTATACGCTTACATATACTAGACACTGTCCAAATTTTAATTTCTTATACTTTTTTATTGGGTCTTGCGATACAACTATGATGTATATATTCCAATTGTATTATTCCATGGTAGTTTTTATTGGACAGTGGTTATGGTATTTTTTTTAGTAATTTGGTTATATATTTAATAAAAATCGTGATTTTATTGAAATAATTTTTCTTGTACTGAAGACAAATTTTTTAGTAAAAGAACTTCATGGTATATTAAAATAAGCAATATTTAAATTGGTAGGACGAAGTTTTTAAAGGAATAACCGATAAAATTAAAATATTCATTTAGGGATTAAATAGGATTCTTCTACCACTCTCAGGATCCAGATTCTAAATAAAATTGCGAGAAAGCTATCAAGATTATTTTAGTTTTGTTTTCTGCATTTGAAAGAAGAGATTCAAAGTTTATTGTATTTTATAAACAGAAAAGTTTTTACTAGTATATTTATATTTAAAAAATGAACTTTTTTGGCCACACTGTGGATCTGGCTTCATGTATGCAAATTCTTTGGCTCTGTCGGCCCTGACTCTGATTCTGAAGCCTTGTTTATAAGTGAAGAAAATTTAATGTGCAAATTAGGTTGGTGTGGTCATGTACTAAGAAAGAAGCAGTAAGAAGCAGTTCTAGGAAAAAGAAGTAAACGCGTGGCCTGGAGTAAGGAATGAAAAAACTCAGTGTCTGAAATGAAGACGATATTAATTTTACAGTATTCGTATTTTAAATAACATTATTATTTATGGCTTCGATTCAAACTCTTAAATTTGAAATAAAGTATTCAAACTTATTTTTTTAAATAAATATTCGAAATATTTACCCTAACTCTTAGCCTTTTCAACCAATCAGACAATAATTTTACAAGCATAATAGCGCTATTTTTAATATGATTTCCTTATTCTTGGTTTTAACGCATGAAGCACAATCAGAAGGTCTAAAAAATCTGACATGGTTTATTATTGCATCTCCCTTGCGCAGTATGAGATGTTTGCAGTAGAGCTCCTTTCTCGCTTTTACTTCTCTTACTGAAATTGCACGCGCACACATGTTTACTAGTTGAATGGGGGTATATCTATTAGTTGGCTTCTTAGATCTTAGTGGTGGACATTGGCGGATCCAAGGGGGGGGGGGGGGGGGGGGGGCTCGCCCCCCCCCCTATGGAGTGAGGCCTCAAAAATTATTGTTTCAATTTTCCCGGACCATTCATTCATCAGGATTTCTATGGAATTGTAATTTTGTCTATTTGGTTTTGCTTGTGTATTGGAGTATTCAGTAAGACAGTAAGAAACTGAGAGAGAGAGAGAGAGCTCGCAAAGAGTGAAGAGTGCTGCGCAAGAGAAAGGCAATATAATCATATCAGATGATATCTGAGTGTTGCAAATATCCCAGTCCTGCATTTGAATCAAATCAAACTAGTCCACAGGGTTAAAATTTTCTCTTCCAATTTTGATGAGGTTGATTTAGCTAATCTTCGTATTTTTATTTGTGTTTATGGCATTGAATGGGGAAGTTAATTTTGATAATAATTTAAGGAAAGAAGGTGTCATGATGGGTAAACCCACCAGAGACATCTATTTCTCCCTTTCTTCTTCTAACTTAGTGAAGTGAAAAAGACGTCATGTATCTCTAGTTTTAAGTGAAGGCAATTTATTTACCTATGGAAATAATTTGGAAAAACTTTTTGAAAAATGGATTTTCGTGAAATGAAACTGTCCTACACCATCAAATGCTCGGTTTTAATCCTATTAACTTGAAGCACAGATACAACGCGATATTTTTTGTAATAGAAAAGTTAGAGACTACTAATGCAAAAACGTAATTTTATAATTTTTAAAAATCTTATTCATTCATAACTTATTTGTATTTAGGCTTGGTGATTTTTGCATTGTTTTCTATTGCTATTCTCTTGCGTTTGTCCCTCATCTATCTTGCATCATGCATCGATTCCTCACAAGCTTCAAAAGTCTACCTGCAGCCAAAGTACACAGATGCCGATTACTATGTCATTACCGATGCTTCATCGCTCATCGCTCAATTCAAGTCTCCTTACCTCCATCCAACATTTAGGTGCTTTTTCTCTAATGCACTCCATCATTTGGCCTGGCCTTTTTATTTTGCACTCTAAACAGATCGCCTAACGTTGTTTTTTCCAACTTAGGGCTTTTTATTCTAAAAACGTGTAAATTAACATTTTTTTTGGAGGGGAGGGGCGATCAAATTAATATTCTTAGACTTTTTGTCTTGCTCTTTTAATTATTTCTGCAAAAAAAATTTGACAATTTTGATACAGAAAAAAAAAGTATTCTCATCTAGAAACGACGACCTCTCGAGTTATTTTCTTCGTGTATAGAGAAATTGGCAAATTTTCTTCAAGACTAGGGTGCCTCATTCAAATATACTCTAAAAAGTAAAAAATTTTGACGAGGAATTGAATTTTGTAAACTAAATTTCCAGGAAACTAGAAAACCATATAAAAGATATTGATACATTTAGAATTGGATTAGTTTATATATACGAGATGTTAGAACTTGATTCATTCAATAATATTATCTTGCACAAATTCAATTTTTATTTACAAAAGAAGATGGGAAGAAGAGCTTCTCCTACTTTAGCAATACTCTACATTGGTTATTTTGAAACTAATTTTATTTACCCCAGATTTCTCAACTTTGTTTGGATTCGATATATTGATGATATATTAGCTTTTCTTGATATAAGCACTGATATTGATGAAGCTTTCGAATTTCAGTCTTGATGAGAATATCGAATACACGATGAATTTGTAATGCTGATAATTTGATTCCATACTTGGACATCTTGTTTCAAACTCAAGGGGACAATCTATTAACCAAAATCTTGAGAAAGACAACAGAGAAAGGAATTAATTATAAATGCACATTCTTTCAAAGTTAAGCAAGCTACTTTGCAGTACATCTCAACATAAAGAATGAAAAATAGTAAACACATGAATTGAACGATATAAATCTGGTGCTGAAGGTGGCCCATTAAATTAGTGATATTATAAAGAAGTGAACACTAAAATAAATAATTTATTGAGCACTTAAAATTTTAAAAATGTAAATTTTCGCCGACAGTCGGCTTTTTCAAACACAAAATGATTATGGGTAAGCGGGAGAGAACGACGCAGCTTGAGACAAAGAGTGACGGAGGATTAAAACATATGCTTTTCTTTCGATTTGATGATAGATAAGCGCTGTATGTGTCGTGTCTTGGTGTGTGCGAGTAAGTGTGTATGTGTATATAAGTGTAATAAGATATAATGGTACGGTCCAAATGTGAGAGATTAGTGTGCCGCCACTGTAATTATCTTTTGCTGCAAAGTGGTATGATGTAGAGAAGGCCTTTTTTTTCTAGAACCTTGGTGTAGTATGAAGGAAAGTTAGAAGATATAATAACGAAGAGTGTGAGATTGTGTGGTGCTTATAATCGTGAAATGGGGGAAGGGGGTGTTTTACATAAGTATGCTAGAAAAATGAGCAAAAGTGTGACACTAATTCACCTTTTACGAGATGTAGTCGTACAATAGAATTATTTTAATCCTATTCTATACGGGATGGAGGAGAATATGTAATTGTGAAATAAATGTAGTTTGTGTGAGAGAAAATTTGTAGGATGTGATGTTGCTTACTATAAGAATTCACATTAAATGTGTATTACTAAATTGGGTATTAAGAATCGGTTTTCTATCTTTAATGTAGAGTTCTTCTTTGATAATTCTTTCTGTATCGGTATGGCATTTGCATAAAATATTAACTTTCAAATCAGATAACGAAAAAAGTTAGGGCTTATGGAAATTGACGAAATGAAATCCTAGTGGTGACTTGATATTTTTCTTTGCAATATCATATATGTGCTCTCTCATACGAAAAATGATGGGTCTGCATGTTTCTTTAATGTAGCAATTATTACACAAAGTCCGCTTAATTAACAAAGTTCACTGAACATTCATTATCATTGATAATATCACATTTAGTGTCACATCTGTGATTAACTTAATGAGGTTCCTTCGGTTTAAATACATACCTGTCAACCTAAAATTTTTAAAATCTGGAGATTTTCAGCTTTATATGGAAAAACCCCGGAGAATATGTTAAAAACCGCGAGAAATGAATTGTTTTGCATAGTTATTGTTCAAAAAACAAATATTATCATGTGTATTTGACTTTTTTTGGACACAAAATAGCGATATTATTATTATAATTAAAGTTACAAAAAGTATTTATTGAAGAACAAATAAACTAATAAGAATTCTGACATTTTTCAGTGTTATATATTACAGTTGCTTTTTTGAAAGTTTAAGCAATTCTTCGTCTGGTATCCAATCATAACAATTATTTTCTTTTTCTGGGTTATTTGCTTTCATAGTCAAAATGCTTGACAGCGTACTATCTAACTTCAAAGAAGATCGGGTTTCTGTTTTATTTTTCTTTATAATGCCAAATAGTCTTTCAAGACTTGCATTACTATTTGGAAGAACAAGAACCAGAGTAGCAACGGAAGGAAGTATTAAATCTGGCTGTTGAAGTTTCAGGAATTTTCATTTTAGCAATGTAGTGCCATAAAACATCTATTTGATAATGAACATTTTTTTGTACTCCATCATCAACACTATCCACTATTTCTGCTTCAATCCAAGCATTATTTCCAATTTCATCAGCAGATAAAGATTTGTAATCGACAAATTCTTCGAACAATGAGTCATGTTTGATACTTTTTATAAAAATTTGGTTCGAAAACTTTTCAAGAAAAAATTCAACTTGAGACCATTCACTTTTGTCCCTTTGAACAACGTCAACCCATGAACTGTTGAGTACAACTTTGTCATCAAGTGCACATTTTTTTTAATATACAAAAGCGTTTCTTTATAATAAACTTGGGCAGCTTGAATGAATTTATTATAATTTTCTTCTGTTATTTTTCCAGAATTTAGCAATGTGTTTAACTTAAATTTTGTTAATTTACCAAGAAAAATTGTTTTAGACTCTATAAAGACAGAAGTATCAGACAGATTGAAGTTCAATACAGAATTGAGGCTTTTTAAAGTGGTTGATTTCAAAAATCTTGAGGCAATTCTTCTTCCAAGATTTTCTATAAAAGATTAAAAAAAATTTAAGTAAATGTAACGAAGGTTTTTCTCGTTGAAGAAGTAAATTAAAATTGGTAACCATGATTTTAGTCTTTTGAAACGCTCATTGTTGAAAGATTCATTTAAAAAGTCTGATCGCTTGGAAAGTTTTTTAAGACTCTTTCTGTTCATTTTTCTAAAGAAAGCCATCTTACCGAGAGGTGCTTCAAAACAGAACGATATTCTTCCAATATATTCGCTGAAAGCATCATTAGCGTGACTTGCAGCAATGTGAGCCAAATGGCATGGACAACCGCCTACAAAGATACTTTCATTTTTCACTAAAAATCTTGAAGCAATTGAATTCCGTTTTCCAATCATTACGTTTGCGTTATCAACACAAACCAGCACAATTATGCCATCTGATTGAAAAGCATTGTCAATCTGCTCAAAAATTTTGAAAGCCTTTCCTGCATTCCCTCCTTCAGTTGATCACATTCTGTAGAAATGGTTTGATATTGTTTTTGATTCAGCAACATTAAATATTTTTATCATGACTGGGTTCATTTTTTGAACACCACTATCATTTGAACCATCATTTCCGACCTTACATGGATTTTTTTACAAAAATTAACAACCCCACTATAATAATAAGGTTGAAATGCTTTATTAATAATATAAAATGTTTTTGTTTTTGCACATGCATTTGAAGAAGCAAT
The DNA here is from genome assembly GCA_030549495.1 of Nectonema munidae. NCBI lineage: Eukaryota > Metazoa > Nematomorpha > Nectonematoida > Nectonematidae > Nectonema > Nectonema munidae. The sequence goes on from JAUIRK010000909.1 coordinate 86,147, forward strand.
CTTACTATCAGGGAAAATGTTTCTGGAAAGGCAAGCAAGATGATCTGAAGTGGCTATGGGCAAATTATGCTGAACTAAAAAGTTTGTTAACTTTTTTGTAGAATACACTTTCCGTATTCTCAACGACTAGTAAAGGAAGGCTTTTTTGAGTTTTCCAAGAAGATTGGGCTTGTTGATGCGATTGCGTGCTACAGTGGTCTTTCACATCTTTCAGACCCTGATGACCGCAACTTAACTGTTTTCCACATGGAATACAGTAATACATAAGCGTGTTATTTGTGACTTCTTTTATAGGGTAAGTCACCTTCCATTCATTTTTAAATGATACTTTGTATTTTAAAGAACCAGAAAATTTCTTTTTAGATGCGTGAAGAATGTTAGAGTTACTTTCTAAATTAGAATCAATCGCTACAGTAGTTTCATCTTTTTGTCTTCTTTTAGACGCCATTTTATAAAAGGATTAAAGTTCGACTATAAAAATCTAACAAAAAGCAGGAAATTTTAAATTAATAAATTTTTTGATCTGTTAACAACTTTTAGTGCAAAACTTTTTTAAAATATTAATGAAAAATGTTATAAATGAAAATACCAGCATTCAATAGCATAAAGAAAACAATTGAAATAAAGGGTACCTTTATGTATTATTTTTTATTTATTTTTCTTTTGTGTTTTCAGCAAAGTGCCGCGTCATTGTCCTTTCGATGAACATATGATCATAATCATTTTTTATGAATTTTTTATGAATATTTCTTAACTCGTTGTTCTTATTGTTAGAAATTCTATCAGCTCTACTAAGTTCCATTTTGATAAGTGAAGCTTTTGTACTTATAAGGTGTCCAGAAGTGAAATTTACGCAAATATTTTTATCCGTATTCTTACGGTAAACCTTAGTTACAATATTATTGTTATTATCGATTAATAAAGAAATATCTAGAAAAGAGATTTTGTTATTTTCAGAAACTTCAAAGGTATAGTTGATATTTTTATCAAGATTATTTAAATATTGATGAAAATAAGTGATATCGTAATCTTTCTTAAAAAAAGTGATGCAGTCGTCAATGTATCTATACCAGATTGGAAATTCAAGGTTGGAGTAAATCAAAGTGTATTCAAAATAGTCTATGAAAAGAATAGCAATGGTTGGAGACAATCTTCCACCCATTGGAAGTCCTTTCTTTTGGAAAAATTTTTTTTTTTAAAAAGTGATATTAAAAAGAGCAACTTCAAGCATTTCCTTAATGAGATCGATATCAACATTAAAACAGTGAATATCCTTCATATGTTTCATATATTTATTACAAGTTATTTCTATTGAGTCTTGGATTGGAATAGAGCCGTATAAATTAACTATGTCGAAGCTGACCATTTTTAATATAACTAGAAACAAAAGAAAGAAGCTGTCTCAAAATATGATTTAAGAGCCAAGATATTTTTTCGGTGGGAGAGCCTATAGCATTACAAATAGATCTAAATTGTATATTTGAAGTGTTTTTGAGCGTTTTTGTTAGGAGATACTAAAAACTGGGCTGAGAATGTCTTGTAATGAGCTTATATGCTGTGCGTTTATCAATAGCATCAACATTTGTAAGCGTATGTATAAGTTTATTACATGAGTCTTCAATCTTTTTCAAATTAAAACTTGCCCGTTGACATTCGTATTCAACATTATTGAGAAAAATATTGCTCAAGCTGTCATTATATGCTTCAGAGTTAAGCATTACAAGTTCTTTTGTTTTATAGGATTTTACGATAACTAATGATTTTTCAGCTTATTCAATTCGTACCTTTCAGTGAAATTTAAATTATTCTTAACTTTAACTTTACCAATTTTGTTAATTATATTATTATCACTTATACATTTAAAAATTGTTTCAATATCAATTGATGGTGTTGAAAAAGTTTAATGGTGTTGAAAAGTTTTGATTGTATTGGTGGTTGTAATGGTTTATTGATGTATTCGGTGTGATTTCTAAGTCTATTTATGCTATAATATTGATGCTTACATTCTAGTAGACCAGCACGTATATTCAATAATAGATTATCATTTATTCTTGCATTCATATGTTTTAATCCTCCGTCACTCTTTGCCTCAAGCTGTGCTCAATAAATTATTTATTTTAGTCTTCACCTCTTTAATTTATGTGAATCATCAATTTTAGGCCTTCATCGGGTTATGGATGCATAAAATTATTTCTTTTTGTGTAAGTATACTCTTATCGATGCAAATAAAAGTATACTCTTTTGAAGGGCAAATAAATGATCAATCTTGCGAGGGTTAGACTCTTAGCTATCTTTTGCAAAAGCTAGAAAAAATTTATTTAAATCAACATCAAACAAAAAAAGTTTATTTTTTTTTTAAAAATTATTTTTTACGCAATATTTTTATTTCTTTTCATTAATGCGACCACCTCGCTTTATTACAGGTATCTGAAGTGTTCATTATATAGCTATAAAACTAAAAGACTGAAATTTTATGTGAATATCTAGTTTCAATGAGCTTATATAAAAATATTTGAACTACATGGAAGCTTTTTTTTTTATAGAGATATAGGAATTGTAGTATTTTATAGTTGTTTTCTTTTTTTACAATTTAATTGTATTTTTAATAAATTTTTTAATTTAAAAACGTGTAGTCATGCTAATTTTGAAAAAATGTAAATTTTTAATTTTCTTATGAATTACTGCTAATCCTTTTAGTTCTGTTTGTACCTTTAGGATTTTAGTGATCTCCAATATCTTTCATCTAAAAAATACTTATTCTACGAGTTATCCTAGTCTAAGTTATGTGTATAAAAATTATTAACAACTTGTTATATAAATCGAGTCACAAATTACATTATTACATTTCTAGGAATATTTTATGTTGAATTTCAATTGTTGCAATTTGTTTACCATAAGTATAAAAGATTAATTATATCATGTAATATGAACATATATGAGATTATTAATGTCGTATGAATGCTGCTTGATTATATGTAACAACTGATAAAAAAATATATCACGAGTGAATTTTTTAATAGTAAATAAAAACTCTATTACAATTCATAGTCACAATTACAACATTTATCACAATTTCACTCAACTTTCCTGTTTTATCAGTTTCTATATTTTTTTTTTAATTTTTTAATTCTAAATTGAATATTTTTTCAATATTTGTAGACAGTGACGTATTCAAAGGGAAGAGGGCATTAGGCCATAGAACCTTTCTTAATATGAAGTTTATCCTTTTATATTTGCTTGCCTACCAGTTTATTAGTTATTTTCATTATCATCATCCATTTTGTTTTCTAGGCCTTGATTATTGTTCCCAAAGAGTCGGGGTCAACCAGTTTCCCGCGACGTTAGTTATTTTGAAATGGATTAAAAATTTAATCTAATACGAATGACCTTTTAAAGGTCCAGCTTATAACCACCTATTAATGATTTTTATTTTTAACCCCCCCTCCCCCTCCCCACCATTAAATAGTTTTCAGAATACGCTACTGCTTGTAGATGTTAACAATTTTACACATCGATTATTTTAATCCTCCAATCTAAATATTTTGGCAAATAAGTTCTACTTTGTTTCAATGAAAATTTTGGTAGTTTAATTAAAAAAATTTGTTAAACAAATAAGGTTTCATTGCGTATAAATATTTATGTTAAATAATAGTGTGTTTAGTTTAGTACGCATTATATATTTTTTGTCTACTTTGTATATTCTTTCTAACTTTAGTAATTGTACTTTAGATATTCACCAGCTCTAGCCCTACTATTTTTACCAAATATCGTATTCTCCTTTCACTTTGGCAAAGTTGTACTATGTTTTTTCGACATCTTTTCTGGATATCTCATCATTAAATTGTTGTCAAAGAATTATTACGTGTCTCTGTACGGTTATTCAAATCCTTTATTCCCAATGTTCAAATAATGTTGCGCATTTTTAGGAAGAAAGCTCTCTTCTTAGTTTCTCTTCTTTGGCTGTACAACCCTTTCGTCATCTCAATGAGCACCCGCGGTAGCTTTGACGTCATATCATGCGCCTGTATCCTCTATTCTCTCCTACTTTTGCACAACAAATCCCATTTCTCATCTGCAATGTTTTATGCTCTTGCAGTCCATCTCAGGATGTATCCAGTGATCTACATCCTATCCTTCACTATTTATTTTATAAAACGTGATCTCTCCTTCAAGTTAATCGTTAAAAACTCGCTTACATTCTTCCTTTCCTTTTTCGCTACCTATTCTTTCTTACTTTGTATTTCTTATTTTTTCTTTGGATATCCATTTCTCCACCAGACTTTCATTTATCATCTCTATCGCGTTGATTTTCGTCACAATTTTTCTCCCGTTTTTTATCTTAATTATCTTCACTATTTTCATGGAGGCAACTACTATCATCTGCCAGTCAAATTGCTTACAAGTTTTTTGATAGCCCTCTTTTCAATGTCTGTGCAGCATAGATATTTTGAAATACAGTTATTTTACATCACGTTTCTCTTTGTCAGTTTTAATTCCGTTATCACTTCACAATACTTTATCTGGTATTTAGTTTTTCTACCCTTTTTGGCGTCTACGTTCTCATTTAAAGATATGAAACATGGCGTCTTTTTAATCATTGTTTGGTTCTTGTCGCAGCTCTTGTGGTTAAAACAAGCTCATTCATTGGAATTCATGGGAACTGGCTCTTTTTTCATAGTGTGGTCATTTTCTATCATATTTCTTATTTGTAATGCATTTTTACTTAGTTATCTCATACTTATATCAGATCATTTTGTTAATAAAAAATATTTTTTACAATAAAGATTCTTTTTAGCAAAGTAAATATCTAATTGTATTTACGTTCGCACAAGAATTCATGTATGAAATGATTAAATGAGGTATATTAAAGAGATAATCTTTATCCATTGAGATAATAAACTCCAAACAACTAAAATTAGGTAGCGCCATAGCGAGGCTAAAGGGTTTTTTAATTGCGTTACGAAACGTTACATGTGGGAAGTGTTACATATTGGAAAATAATTTTGAAAATGTTTTTTGTCACCACTAATATCATTGAAAGTTGAATTAAGATGTCCACTTGTTCATGAAGATAATTCAAAAGATCAAATCTCTCTTATGATATCTGGCAAAGAAACGCTGTTGAGACTATTATAAATAAAACATTTTAATTTAGAAATCCAATTGATTATTTTTACCTAAATGCAATTCAAGTATTTTCAGAAAAGGTTTGTGAATCATGTGGAATTTATATATCTTGTTACGCTGCCCTATCAGGCATAAAAATAAGGATGCAATCGCATTAGTAGAGCACAAAGGATAGAATGCCCAATGAAAGGTGAGGTCGGCTATAGAAAGGAGATAGTAGATTGAAGCAGAAGTGAGAGGACCGATGGCGTTATTGGATATATGGGTTTGCTGGAGTGTTGAGGAAGGGAAGGAGGGGGTGATGAATATCTTACATATGCGTTACAAAGGGGAGGGCATTTTAAATTTTATTAATTTCGATTTACGTTGTATATGTATGACAGGATATCATTAGATAAGTACATATCTTTGCATGTGTGTATATAAATATAGATATTTGCTATGTAAAGGTTCACGAATAAAATTATGTGTAAAAATATATATATGGAAATTATTTGAACGAAGTTTTGAGATTTTTCAAATTATTAACATCATGTTTATCCAGAAACGTATTCCTTAAATAAAGTGTACGTGAGAGAACATGATTAAAATATGCTTTACTGTTAATTCTAATTAAGTGTACTATATTTTGTTGGTGTGTGTCTACTGTGTTATAATCTTCCATGCCTGGACAGAGGGTAAGCATAGTCACGCTTAGGAATAGAATCCAGATCAACTGGATCTTGACCCTAAGCTCCCACTACTATTCCATCTGCCAACAAATTTGATCAACTAATCATATTTATAATTAAATATATGTTCTGTATTTTATTTTTTAAAATAACCCTCATATTTACTTTTACCATATTGAAAATTTCTTCCATTTATTTATTTTTTCTTTACTTTGATTTTTAATAACTTATTGTTCGATATGTCTAATTTATCAACTCTATTTCAATGTGTACTTTAAATATTTTCTAACTTTAACCAATCATCGGATCAAGTTTAATTAGGGGATTGAGAATAAGAAGGTTTTTATAAGTTTTGATAAGGTGTATTATTAGAAAAATGTCTTCCAATGTACAATCCATTTTACTTTCAAATAAGGCCTCCGTTTTTTTCTGAGGTTAAATTTAATGATTAAAATATAACGATTTTCAAGCGTTAGCTATTTTGAACTCATGTGAAAACCTAGCAAAATGTTTCAAGAACAAGATAAGGCAAATTTTTTAAATGCCTGTGCGGTAACTGGATAAATCCAAAAAACTGTAATGTTTGTTTTTTGATATAAATTGCAATTTTTTAGATAGAAATAACTTTTCAATGATCCGAGTTGAAAGAAAGACAAAGGTCTAAAAAAAAGGGCAACAACCTTTTCAGATTAGGGGCTAGATGACACATTTGGGAGCAGGCTGAGGCAGAAGTGAGAAACTAAATACCCTGGAGTGGATACTGTATTATACAAAGCGTATATAATAAATATAGTATATATATTTCAGTTGCGTAGTGATGTCTGTGACCAAGACGAATGAACCATCCCGGCACGGAGAAATGATTAGCTTAAGGAAGGTGGCAATCTCCTGCTGTAGGTCCTATACAAGGGATAATATTGCTCCATGACTAAGTTCATGGACTGCACATAAATAGAGTAGGTCATTTTAATGCAAGTTAACCTCGTCCATCAGAAAAAGATTCCAAATGCTGCTAACGCTTAGGCTGGGAATAAGGATAAACTCTTATTCTCCCGTAAATACCTCAAAAGGCAAGGGTCTCAAAAAACTTCTGCCAGTAAATCTCTAAATCTGCCTTCTTGTGGCGGAGTTGTTTCAAACTAAATGATCTAGAGGTTAAAAGCAGGGAGTAGGCTCTTTAACCTACAGCTTCGGAAAGAACAAACTCGTTAGTCTTAACAGACAATTGTTTTAGGAGAAAATAATTCTAATTACAAATTACTTGTGGTTTAAGCTAATGATTCTAAATCCTGAAAACAAAATGGTTGGCGTCAGGAAGGGCATTCTGCTATAAATCTTAGCTCTATTTACTCAGTGCTATAATTTAAACAAACAAAGAGCGAGGTACAGGTCAGTGTCCCTATGTTCTTATCCAACTGCCTACGTCAAAAAGAATGTTGGAAAAACTTGCAAGAGAAGCGAGAAAGACTGGAGATTTGCTGCGTGGAATGTGGGATCGATGACGGGTAAGGGTCTAGAGTTGATAGAAGAAATGAAGAAAAGAAACATTGGAATGATGTGTGTACAGGAAACTAGATGGGGAGGCACCGTTGCTAAGAAATAGGTGAAGAGTTTAAAATTTTTTACAGTGGAAAGTCAAACAAAAAGAATGGAGTTCGAATCAAGCTGGCGGGAGAAGATGAGCTGATAACCATCATATCAGCATATGCATCACAGATTAGATGCAAAGAAGAGGGAAAAGAAAAGGTCATGGCTAATTTAGAAGAAAATGAAAGGTTGTTAATTGGAGGTGATTTAAATGGATTCTTTGGAGAACATTCTAATGGTTTCAATAAAATATAGGGAAGACATGGGTATGGAAAAAGAAATGAAGATGTTGAGAGAATTTTACAAATGCCAGAAGGAAATGAACTATTAGTTTGCAACACAAAATATAGAAAAAAAAACTCGAACATCTGATTACCTACAAAAGTGGTGGTAAGAAAAGTCAAATAGATTTTATCTTGATAAGGGAAAAAGATGCAAAAAATTTAATGGATTTCTAGGCTGTTCCTAGAAGTGAAATTGTCAGCTAACACAAATTGGTTGTCCTTCGCTAGTATAAAAACAAAGTATATAAGCAAAATATTCGAAAAAATGAGAAACTGAAGATTTGGAAATTAAAGAAAAGTGAAACAGGGTGTTAGTTTAAGAAAGCCATAAAAGAGATGCGTATACAATGGAAGAAGAGTGAGCATGTAGAAGAAATGTGGGGAAAGATAAAGACGAATTTAATATCAGTGAATGAAAGAGTCTTGGACGCAACAAGCCTGGTGGTATAAAAAAAGGTGGTGGTACGAAAGTGTGAGAAGGGTGTTGAAGAAATCCGATCAACAATTAAAACGGCAGAAGGAATTTAAAATAAAAATAGGTCTGCATTAAGTTTCGGCATTGAGTCCATTATTGTTTACGTTGGTTTTTGATAAACTATCGAAACATTAAAAAAAAGACTTATAGGAACTTTTATTTACTGACGACATAGCGATACTGGTAGACAACAAAGTACAACTTGGAAAGAGAATTATAAAATGGCGTTTGGAGAAATATGGGCTGAAGATGAATTCTCAAAAGAAGGATATCATGATATGTAGCAAAAATGATGATTTTCAAGTGCAATTAGAAGATAAACACTGGAATAAGTTGAAACAGGTGAAAAATTTCAAATACTTGGGAACCCAAATTATGGATAATGGAAGCTGTGAAAGGGAAGTCCAATCAAGAGTTAATCCCAGCTTGATAAAATGGAAAGAGGTTAAAGCGATCATCAGTGATAAAAAATGCCAATGAAACTCAAAGCGAAGATTGACACCATAATTGTTCGACCGGTCTTTACATATAGTTGTGAATGTTGGAGCTTGAAGAAAAAAGATGAAAGAAAATTAATGGCGAATAAAATGAAGAATCTTAGAAGGATGATGGGGTTAATTCTAAGAGACAAAAAAAATGAGGAAATTAGAAGAAAGATGGGAGTTTAGTTAAGTGTGCTAGCTGTAGTAATACTACGGTGGTACGGACATATTTTAACCTGTTATCGACCCCAGTCGACATATGTCGACTTTACAAAAATGTAAATCATCTGCGTTTATTAATGCTTTTTAATACAAATCTGCTTTACACTAATCGTCTGATTATTCTGGTCTATAACAGTTTACGGAAGAAGCGAGGCGATGTGGTGCGCCAAGCTATGGAAAAGAAAGTGAGTGAAAAAAGAAGCAGAATGCGACCACAAAAAGGATGGAGAGATGGTCTGAAGGAGCGACTACAGGATATTGGGCTCAGCGAAGACGCCGCAATGGACAGTGAGAAAGGTAGACAGCGAATCTCAACCATCAAGCCCCATCAGTACCTGTAACTGACTAGTATTCTATCCGCAAGGGAGAATGGAGTTGACGACCTTCACTACGGCAAACATGATATCAGCAAGGCTTGTAGACTTTGCTAAGAGAGACTCCTGGTGGATAATGTAGTGCATTTTATGAATTGGCTGACTGTCCAGTGGGGTCACTGCGCTGTACTAACAGCGAAGCGGTGCACTTATCCCATCACCGGGCAACCCTCTGTTGTCATTCACGCAAGGCGGAAGAGACTCAAGAGTCCCGTTTCACACACTCAAGAACTCCATCCAAGAAGTCTTTCCGGTGGTGGTGCCACAAAGCTTTACTCGTTATGAATTATCCCACTGTGAAAGTGACAACTACGCCTTGTCAATGCACTTTTCAAAAGAGAAGAAGAAGGCTAAGAGAATTGAAAAATGGGTCTTCAGTGAGTCGTGCACGTTGCCTAACATCTCCTTGGTAAGGTTCACGCTCACCAAGTGAGAACGGTTCTCTGGATAGATAAAGTTCACGACAGTTTTTAATTTTAATATGGTATGACTTTAAGAATTGACGATGGGTTATTTTTAGCTAAAGGATTTTTTCTGTGAAAAAGATCATCACAAGCGGATTTAACAAGATGAAGTTAACTATGTTTCTATCTCTTCCTTGTCTCTTAGAAATCTAAATGACTGTCATTTTGACATACATTTTCATTATTATTTTCAACTCACTTTCATTTTGTTGGAGGGGAAAATGACACCCAGACTAAATTTTTCTAGTTTAGACGTTTTCACAGAAGAAGAAAATCAAATGGAAACAGATACAGTTTTCGTCATGGTTTAACTTCAAGGCAGAACATTACATCGTTGGTTAAAATGAATAGGATATATGTCAAAAAGTTTATAAAAGGAAAATGAGAAAAGCGAAAGAATAGAAGAAAAACAAAAAAAAGAAGTATAGAAATCATAGAAGAAATGGTAAAGTAATACGATATGTAAGTTAAGAAAATTAAAGAAACAATCGTTCTATTGAAATTAGAAAAAATATTAATTATAAACAATGAAGATTGATGAATGGGTCGATGATGGTTCGTGAAAAGTTAAAAGAGGAGAAGAACTAGTGGTTAAATTGATGGATAAAAGTAAATTTATATTTAAATCACTATAGGAAAAAAATTTACCTTAATATAAGATAAAATCAGATCATTCAAAAATTTAAAGAATTTATATACATCGTTTCTCAACCTTTTTACCTTAGCGGAACCCCTGGAATATGATAAATCTTTCAAAGAACCTACGCAAAAATATTTTTGTAAATTTTTAACACAGTAAAAGAAATGTAATTAGATTAAAGACAAAAAAGTATTCTCAATTAATCTAATGAAAAAAAGGCGTTAAAAGTTTATCATTCTTAAAATATAAGATAATTAAAACGTAAACTTCGGTGAAATAAAATATATAATTAATACTACTTTGAGAAAACTTATCTATCATATTTATTAGTAGTGCTAGATAAGATTCTTACTACTTTAAAAGTTTCCATTAAAAACATCTAAACTTAGACGTAAAAATACCTTACTATTTCTCGCGGAATCCTAAGGGAGTTTTTGCGTAACTTCGGTGGAGGGAACGCTGATAGATAATAATTCAATTTAAAAACTTTCATTTTTTAAACAGTAATCCAACTATCTTATCAAACTAGCTAAGAAACCCACAAAGTAATTTTATTTGTTCTAAATATATTGACTAATTAAATCCCCAATTAACCAACTATCAAACGAAACATGTAAATTATTCATATTATGAATTGTTTATAAATCTGATTTCATTTATAATAGTAACAATAGTAAATAATTTGTAATAGTTTAGAGAGTTAAGTAACAGCGCTTTATAACAAAGTAAATCAGTTTATCTCATGGAACCCCTAGCGACACTCTGCGGAACCCTAGGGTTCCGCGGAACCCCGGTTGAGAAACCCTGGATCAGACAATAGAGAGTGATAAATAGCTATAGTATTAAATGTTTTAGAACAATTTGGTTTCAAACTAAGTAGTCGTAGATATTAGAACCACAAGTCAAAGAGGAAAAATGTATTTAGTCCGGGACAAGTAGCAGAGTAAATTATAGTACAATAGTAAGTCAGGTTCCATATTTACTCATAACAATTATACCAGTGGCGTACCTATGTTTAATGTAGCCCGGCCGTGTGGTAATTTTTCTGTGCCGCAAAGCTTCAAATAACAGTTCCAGCGCGCAAAACTTAATAATGCAGATATAATTGAAATACAAACTTTAGGAAAGCATCATTACATTATTTTAAGTCTAAAATATCTCCATTAAATTTTTATTGATTATAGATTAAAACAAATAATTACGCAGAAGGCAGTCCGGTCTTCCTACCCTTCTCTTGATACGCCACTGGTCGAAATAAAAAGGTAAAGAGTTGCGAAAATTTTGAAACATGAGAATGTTAGGTGATATGCTGCGTACGTTTTAATAACATGTTTTCAAATGTTTAACATTAAGTATAAAGGATATTAGTTAGATATAAGTTAAAATGAAAATTAGGTCTAGATGAAGGTGTTTGGAAGTCATTGCTTATTAGAAACTGAAGTGATAACATAAGAAAATACAGAAATGGGAAACTTAATTGTTCAAGATGGCCAAAGATAACTTTAAGAGTACTTCTCCTTGATTATAAATTATGTGCTTTGAGGAATTTATACGAATGTATATAAGAAGTGTTTTTAATTTGAGTTCTAAATAAGGAAGATATAAGCAAAAGTGTAAATTTGATATTTTTTTTAAGTTTTTTAAACATTTTTTGTCCAAATTTAATGGTAGATAATTTGCTTACGTTTCTTTTCATTTTGTTAATTTTAAATGTATAAATTATCTATTTATTCTAAGCTATATCAAATTTTTATAAAAGGATAGTTAAAGTTCTTCAAAAATACGTATTAGATTATGTAAATCAGTGATGGGGTTCAAATAATTATAAAAGTGTTCGGTGTATTAACTTTTATTTCTTAAATATAATCAATTTGTAATTGTATTTTAACCAATTATCTACATATGTAGAACCCTTTGAAATAAATTAAGCTTAACTTTTTTAATTTATTTTTTTAAATGTTATCAAAAATTCATAATTGAAAAATTTACTTAAATCTTAAAGGAATTTAAACGATCATATCAGAAAAATGTTGAATGGGAACTTGTGTAAAAAAACAAAAATTTATGTAATTATTTTATACCCCTAAGGTATGTATGTCTAAATATGTAGATGGATGACTATATGAACAATAAAAACTATTTATAAACGTAGGAGCAAGAAATTATAGATCGGAATAATGTTAAGTAAAGAAAAACAAATTTTATTCATTTGGCTAGTTTCTTTGATTCGAGTAAAATAAACGTATAAAATTCGCCACTCCTCCTCGAGTTGGTAGTTGAAAATCATTTGATGACCATAGTGGTTGAAAATTTATCTCCCAAAAATTTAATTTGAATAAAGATATTTTACCTTTTATGATTTCCACGTCTTTTTCAATGACTCAGCGCAACTTCTTTTATAAACTAGTTAGAATATAAAACTTTGAAACATAATTTACCATTGGGGTCTAAAAGACGACGAGCTTTCCAAGCATTATTTTCTTTCAATTTATGTGTATTAAATGTTTATTTTGGTAAATTATTCTTATTTTTTACTATATTGTGCAATTATAATGTAACATTCAAATTTTCAGAATATTCTGTATTTTTATGTTGTTTGTGTAGTTAGTCAAATGTGTGTTATTATAATTTCTCTTTTTTATAAGATAGCTTTTTCAAATTATTATTGTCATTGCTTAGCAGTTGTTTCATTCATAATACATCTTTTTATTATTAATAGTTTTCTGTGTCATTTAACTATTCTATTCACATCTAATTATAAATTTCTTCTGTGATTGAGTTGCTCGTTTGCCTTTTTTCAATTTTTTTACTTCAACATTTGTAAAGCTGATAAAGCATTACAAAATTATTCTCAAGCTTGTTTTGTGAAACTATTGATATTTTTCGAAATCCTTTGCTGTGTCAATAGATTCTTTCTCTGAAAGTGACTCAGAAATTGTTTGCAAATCTAAAAAATACTTGCTAAATATGATATCTCATCAGCCTGTGATTCTTCTGTTTATGTCTCAACTTTGAATTCTCTTGACGATAAAAATGAAAGTTTTCTTTCTAAAAATAAATGAGAAGAACAGCGATCAAAGCCTGCTGTTTTAAATAAAAGGAAATTCGAATCGCGTAATATTGTCAAATCAAAGCAAGGGCCACCATCTGCTTATGCTAAACACAATATTGATAGCATTGCTTCATGTTTCATGTTGTATTTTTGAATTAAATTATTAGAAAATATCTGTTTATATTCAAACATGAAAGGCAAAGAACAAAATTACATTTGGTGTGAAATCGAATTAGAAGAAATAAAAAAGTTTATTGCGTAGCTTTATGGGTCGTTCACAATTGACGTCAACCTTTTTTTGATAAATTTCAACCGCCTCCCCCTTTCATGTCAACTTTTAGATATATTATCACTTAACAAAATCGACTTATGTCAACCTTGGACCCCCCCCCCCCCCCTGTTTTAGTTAACGTCAATTGTGAACGACCCCTTACTGAATATATAAATGTTAAAATAGGAGTCTTGATGACGGAAGACCGATCTTCAATAAAATAATGAGCAGGCAAAGATTTCTAAAAATACTCTCTGTTTTGAGGTTTGAAGATTCACACGCTCGAAGAAAAAAGAATGAACCTCAAGATAAGTTGAAACCAATAAGAGAAATTTTCCATTCGTGGGAAGAAACTTTGAGAGATGCTTACATAACTGGAGCTTATATGACTGTTGATGAACAGTTGGTGAAATTTCGCTAAAGTTGTTCCTTCAAGCTTTATATTCCGTCAAAACCGGGTAAGTATGGAATAAAAATTTTGGCATTTTGCGAATAAATAAAAGTATATAGAAGTGAATAAAGGTACAAAAGTACTCTTGAATTTAGTGAAAGAAATAGAGAATACTTGCAAAAAAAAACTTGTAGTAACTTTTTTTTCCAAACATTACTTTGCTTCGCGAGCTTTCAAAAAAAACTGACTTTAGTCGTTACACTGAAAAAAAAAATAAACCAGAGCTTCCAATATTTTTTCTGCCAAAAAAGAAAAAAATTGTTTCTTTAATTTTTGGTTTTCAGCTTGCCAAAAACAAAGTAGTTAATTTAATTTCTTCATTGCATTCACAACCAAAAGTTGGTTTGCAGCATCCGCCGAAAAATCATGACATAATTTTGCCGTACAATGCGAAAAAGTCTGGTGTTGACGTTTTGGACAAAATGGTGCGTACCTATAATACAAAAAGAATATCAAGAGGATGGCCATTGGCACTATTTTTCATCATGCTTGATGTTTCAGCTGTTAATTCATTTATCTTTTCGAACATTTTAGATAATAACAATGTGAGAGATTAAACCGAGATATTTTTGATAGTTTAGGCTAAAGAGTTGGCAGGAATTAGTGTTTCAGTTTATGCCTCGATCAGTAAAAATTCAGAAAGCCTGAAGAAAAAAAAAACTAGAAAACAAAGAACAAGAAAGCCTGAAGAACAAAAAAGAGAGATGTTATCTTTGCGAGACTTTAAAAAAACCAACATAGCAAAATCACTTTAAAAAAGAAAATAGTAGATGAATAAATGGATTAAAATAAGGCAATAATAATAAAAAAATTTGCTGCCTTTATATTAATTTTCATAAACTGAAGCAAGTGACATGTCTTCAAAGTCATGTGATGTAAGCAGAAGTTGCTACTATTTCCCCACAAACACGCAATAGCTGTTACATTAGAGTCTTTTACAAATAGTAACATGTTAGACAGCTGCTTCAAATATGTATGCATCGTCATGTTCAAAACGTGTAACTATTGTTTTTTTCTAGAAACTTTACCGCATAGGTGCAATAATACCGTAGGCGTAATATTAACTCTCAGTTCATTGCTTATCATATTTTTACCTTCTACTTATTGCAACCGTACTTTTAAAAATGGCTATTTTCATTATTGATGGCTAAAAAGGGCTATTTTTTTTATTACTACAGTACCATTATTGCAACTATGCGGTGAATTTTCTAAAAAAAAAAAAGTAGCTACAAGTTCTCAACATGACGATGCATGCGTATTTGAAACAGCTGTCTAATTACATTTGTCTAAGACTAATGTAACAGCTATTGTGTATTTATTGGGAAATAGTAGAAACCACATGAACCATTTTGTTACAAAATCTTTATTTTAATTTTTAAAAAATATGAAAAGATAATTAAATGCCTTTAAAATTTAAATATAATATTTGTTGATAATCCGACAGGTTCTTACGTGTGTCGAAGTATGAACTATCATGCTAAAAATCGGCACGAACTTTTCGAACAAGCCAATATTTTGATAGTTTTAAAAAAATTCCTTTGTTTAATTTTAAAGGATTTATTTATTGTTTGAGTTCAAAGAATAATTTTTGTGCCAAGTTAAATTATCTTCAACAACAATTCTACAATATTTTTTCTTGTAATTTTAAACAAAAAATAGTGATATGTCTTATGACCGAAAAATACGGTTAATTGTTGAACTTTAGTCGTTACACTGAAAATTTTTGAATGATTATATTACCGATATTATATTCCTCAGAATAACATGCAGCTCTACTATGGTTTATGAAACTTGAATTACAAAATTGATCGCAGCCATATTGTATTTTTTTAGATGAAACATTTGATTTTTTAAAAATATGCTAAATTAGCCACACGTATATCGCATATTATTGCCACCTCGTCAAGTCGATTTTACAATGCTAAGGTATAGTTGCGTCAAAAAATTTTATGCCTCCGACATATGACTATTATTCTGAGAACATTGGATGTTACGGTCGCACAAGCAAATTTTCTGGTCGCGCGGCGCGATTGTGTTTTTGCACCCCTGAGTTAGTTAGTTAATTATTTAATTAGCTAGTTAGATTTTAAGATAATTATATTCAAAAAAATATTACTGTCCTTAGGCAAAATGTCCATTGACAAATTCTCCCTTAGGAAAACTTTCCGCGTATCGTTTTATCCCATGTAAATATAAATGCTTACCACATACAATAGTTTATACAATAGTTAGGTGTTCCAATCCAAAGCCACACTCTATTCTGGTTTAAAATTAATTCAAAATATTTTAGCTAATATTGATGAAGAACCAAGAGGACTCATATTTTCTTTTTTTCATGATCCAAAGAATATGGAGATAGACTTAAAGAAGAATATATCTTTTCGTTAACTTAAATATTGCATCGAAAGAATATCTGTTTTTGTTTCACTTTGCTAATTTTTTTTCACACTTCCAAGTAAATTTTGCTTTCTCTAAAACTGGTTGTAGTACCTGGAAGAATTCTTTGAATAAAGGAATTCTTACATGGTGGGACTGGTACCTTTAAATGGAGGTCTCCAGTTTTGAATGCGTGCCCATAGCTGGTTACCTACCTGGCTCTATTGCATATTACATATATATTGTCCTAATCATAAAAAATAAACTAAATAACTATATAGCTTTACAATGAGATGCTCCTAACTATGCCCGTGTTGAGTTGTTCTAGCAGGATACACACGTTGTATGTTAAAATGATGTTTTGGGATGAAAAATTTAAAGGTCGCAAAATGTATTTATTTTAGGTATTGTTATAGTAACACTTTTTCAAGACAACAATCTTTCATATGATATATGCCCTTGTCACAAAGAAAAAAGCCTCTTTCCTTTTATCTGACTCAAACCGCTTCTCTCATCGAAGAATACATCGACGGTAGCATAAGCACTTGTGAAGAAACTGTTGAATCCCCACTTGCTCCACCATCTCTGCCGTGTCCTCCACTTGACGTGATGAGTGGCTTGGACCGAACTCAAGAATTCTTTTCTACCGTTAAGCTCTTTCAAAGTCGTCCTTCACCCTCAGCCAGAGTATTTTTATATTTCTTTGCAGTTTAATTTTTATACTTTTATACTTGGTTGGTAGACAAATCTGTAGTATACATTTTTAAAAATATTGATGCGAATATGCAAGGGTAGTGTTACGGTTTAACTTTTTAATGGATCTGGGTAATCCGTGCACCTAAATCAAGATGTAACCCTATACACCAAAAAAAGTTCAGAATCTAAATTTATATTCATGAAAATGAAGTCTCTCATAAATATTTTAAAACCTTTTGAGCTGTAACAGTTTTTTTGTACCAGTAAAAATGTCTCTTGTTATCAAAACTGATAAGTTATGAACAAGAAAATTCTTTAGTATGTAAATCAACTATTTCCTTTTTACGAACTTTTTTCTATTGAATTCTAAATATATTATTCAGGATATCTACTTTGAAATAACAAAAAAATGATTGTTGTTTAGAAAAAAGTTTACCAACGGTTTGTTTCTTTTACTATTAAAAAAGTCATTACTTTATTTATAAATAAAATATATATTACTAATTTGCAAAATCATTTTTTAGTTCAATGTACTAGTTAGACAAGTAAAAAAATTTAATAAATCGAGGTAATTTTATTACTCCTTTCTAACAATTTGAAAAAAGTAATTCTGTTTTTGAACTTGGAAAATCTTCGATATTTGTTTGAATATCAAAGTACTTGCATCCTTTAGGCTATATGCTCGTAATATGTCTGAGGAATTGAGGATGCTTTGATCTGAATTCAAAGAAAATTAAAAAAATGTGTTTTTTTTATTCCTCAAGCAATATGAACGCTTTGAGTGCAAACGATTACGCTTTGATCGTGAAGAGACCCTTCTAAAATCCGGCTTTCGACCAGGAGAAAAATATGCTCTTCAATCAAACTACTAAGCGCCATATAAAATTGCTAAGTGCAAAGAGCCTCATGCCATTGCTGAGGACATTAGAAAATCATATGTAGAAAAAATCGTGGAGTTGATGAATCAGCTCGAAGCAAAAAAGACTCATCAACTTCCGCTTTCCAGTGATACAATTCAACGGACAATTGATGACATGTCTGCCTTGAGGTTTACTCTGAAATCAAGCAAATCAGGTTACAAGCTAGCTTTTAATTGGACGAGACTACTCACCTTCCCTTGGAGAACCAGTTGATTGCGATTGTTCGCTACGAGCGAAAGGAAGATGAAAGAAGATTTTTGCAATAAACTACCAGCCACTACAAAAGCAGCAGATATCAAAGGTATTGTGGACTCATTTTTATGAGCTAACGGACTTAGCTGGCACAATTTTAATTACGTTTATACTGATGGTGCCCCAGAAATGGTCGGTGTTAGAGGAGGCTTTGCCACGCTCGTCAAGGACAAATGCCCCGTATTACTTCTGACTGTTGGCCACACCGATACGCTCTTGCTTCAAGAACACTCTCGCCTCATTTGTTGCAAGTTGCAAACTTCGCAGTAAAAGTAATTGATTTGATTCCTGTAAAATCTAAAAACCATCGACTCTTCTAACTTCTGGCAAGTTAAATGGGAGCAAAACATGTTGGACTTTTATTTTACACTAAAGTTCGTTGGTTATCGCGAGAAAAATGCATGTCTTTGCTATATGAACTTAGTGCTGGGGTAAAAACATTTTTGCAAGACAAAGAAAGTAATCTTCGTGTCCACTTTGACAATGAAGAATTTGGCATCATGTTTCCTTACTTCGGCGATATATTTCGTTGACTA
This sequence comes from Nectonema munidae, assembly GCA_030549495.1. Classification (NCBI taxonomy): domain Eukaryota; kingdom Metazoa; phylum Nematomorpha; class Nectonematoida; family Nectonematidae; genus Nectonema; species Nectonema munidae. Next base: position 105,027 of record JAUIRK010000909.1, read on the forward strand.
AAGGAAATGAATCAATCTTTGCAGTGTTTTGATGTAACAGTCAGTGACATTCACGATAGAAGATATAGGTGCGCGGATTACTCACACCGGTTTTTAATGTTTTTAAATACGCTTATTATATACACACAAATTTCGTTGTGTCGAAATTTGCTAAGAAAATTTTTCTTAGTCCACACCTTAAATACCATTTTTTTTTCATGTTAAGATATGCAATGTAGAACAATATATCCGTTTCTCTCGAAGTAAATTAGGTGTTTAAGCGATGTATAATAACTGCTAATTACTCCTTTTGTCTCGAAGTGACACTGTTTATTGATCATATCTGTCCAATTGCACAATTACACTCACATGTATCTTTTTTCAACCGATTTGTCGCCAACTTCAATTTGAAATTACAACAACGAATATTGAATGTTTTGAAACTAAAGTACGATGATTAAAAAGTTATTTTTTTATGCTAAAATTTAAATAAATCCTCATGTCAATACTTTATTCGTTGACAATTTGAACAATAATTCTCGCTCTTAGTGCGCTTCATCCCTGAAGAAGCAGACGAGAATTTGATATAAAAGTACCTTAAATCAAAAAGTCGTCTTTGTTTATTGAAAGTGAGAATTCCTTAAAATAATGTTAAAAGGCCTATCCTCTTGCTGACGACTATTTCAAATTTACTGTGTTTTGTCGAATTTACAAAATGGCATCCCAATTGCCAACTTGGGCTGTACTGCAATGCCCTTGTTTCGAAGTTTTAACCCAACCACCCCCTAACACTATTTTATATCTGATTTTTTGCTTGTTCATCAAAATCATGTCTTGTTTAATCTCTTTTTCTATTTACATTCAGTACAACAATGAAGACGCATTTATCGATACCAAGTTGAAGAAGCAGCAATCATGGCAAGCTACTTTCCATGACTACAAGCTATTTTCTCAAGCTGCCAAGTAAATCTTATTTTTCACATCTCCCTAACTTTCATTTAAGTTGCACTTAAAAATATTCACGTATGTGGCTGTGGACAGCCGCATGTTTCGTGAAATTTGCTAACTCCACTTTTCAGACCATTACACGCTTCAAAACATCAATATCTATCTTATTTTTTGCTCAAATTTACGCTTACTAATTTACCTTTTGTTTCAACCCTGTTTATGTTGCTTACCCGCCGACTTGCGCCATTCGTTTGGGTCGTTCCCCACGGGTTTTTTAAACCCGCCCCCTTGGCCTTTTTTTTTTGGGTTTTCCCTTTTGGGTTGTTTTTTTTGCTCCGCTCGTGTGTTTCTTTCCCCCTTCTGTTTTCCTTTTTTCCCCTTTTTTTTTTTCCCCCCCCCCCTCCTTTTTTTTTTTTTTTTTTTTTTTTTTGGTTTCTTTTTTGGTTTCCCCCCTTGTTTCTTTGTGTTTTTTTTTTTTTGTGTTTTCCCCTTCCCCCCCCCTTCCTTGCCTTCTTCTTTCTTTGTTGGTTTTTGGTTCCTTGTTTGGGTTGGGGGTTGTTTTTTTTGTTTTGTTTTTTTTTTTTTGTTGTTGGTGTTGGGGTTGGGGGGGGGTTTGGGGGGGGGGGGTGGGGTGGTTTGGTGTGTTTTAACAGATTTAATTCGTTATTCGTAAAAATGTATTCCAACTTTAGCATATGGATTTCAATTTTTTCTAGTTCCCATCCCTTTTACATTTCGAAAAGGCATTTTTATGTTGGAAGTTTTACTTTTGACATTTATTTTCACTCTCATTTAAGTAATCCTCGCTTTGTAGATACCTATTTGATGTCATCGTCTCTATGAAGTACAATATTTTGCGCATAAATGAAAAACAGGCTGAAATTGACAAATTAATTATTTCAAAAAAATTTACTCAATTAATTTTTTTGGAATAATTATTTTATACTTTTGAAATATTTCTTAATCGAATATTTGTTATAAGAAACACAATTTAGATCCTAAGGTAGAAGAATCTCACTAGCTGACTTTTTTAATACGAGCAATTTTTTTTTAGCTTTTTTTGTAATAAAGTTACACTTTTCACAGTTATTTTTATCATTTTCCTCAAAACTTTATTAATTAATTTCATCATTTCTTATCATGTTTCAAAAAAACAACAAAACATCAAGTTTTGAAAGTAATGTCAAAACTTTTTTTCGCTAAAACAGTCCAAATTGCCAAAAATTTTAGCTTCATCTTTCATATTTTAATATAGTTTAACTTGCACCTACTATAACTCACGTTGATAAAGTTAATTAAATATAATATGTGAAAATCATTTAAATTGGTAGAATTTTCCAATCAGAACTTAGATTTTTGCGTAGTTCATTTGAATAGTCTAAATTTATTCAAGAAATGTTCAACATAATTAATTCAATTTTCGCATAATATGATTCGTTAAAACAAATGAATAATTCAAAAAAAAATTTTGCCAATCATATCAAAGAGTTTGCCTAATCCTGCTGTACAAAAAAACCATTTTTTAAATATATAACATAGATAGAATACCTCAAGAAAATGAATATATATTTTATTTTTTAGAAGGATTGGACAAGATTTAAGTCAGACGTACTCTAAACTAGAAAAATTAACGCTTGGTATTTTTTGAGTATGTTTCAGCTTTTAGTTTTTAAATTTTTCTTTTATAGTCATAAAAAACAAAAGTATTTTTGATGACAAGTCTTCAGAGATTGAAACTTTAACGGCGATTATCAAACAAGACATTACCACTCTGAATCGACAGATTGTTCAATTGCAAGAAGTACGTTCTCCTTAGCAGTAGTATATGATTGTTTTTATTAATGCTTTTTTCCATAAATTCTTTTCGTTCATGAGGAATTAGACAATGTATCAAAATCTTTTTAAATACCTGATTTGTAACCGTGATGAAATACGAATGCACTATATCAAACTACTTATTTTTTATCTGCTTTTTCATTAGAATCGGCATTGGTAAGGTAACTTTATCATACCCTTGTATCAGGGACTCACAGCCTTAAAATTATTGGGAGGTGGGGGCAAACTTTTTTTAGAATTCTTAAAATTTAGTTTAAAAGAATTTGTGCCTGAAACTCAACCGTAAAACAAACAAATTAATATGGAAATTCAACTCACAAGCCAAACAAGTCTTTCAATGATATAAAAAAGATATAAAATTGAGAAATTCAAAATTATTGGTCTATCGAAAGGCTTCATTTAATAATTATATTTTATTAAAGCTTCACTTAATGAAAATTCTTCAAATTAGATTAACCGATTACAACTCTTCTGCTTTTCATTAGATATCGTCTGATTATTCCTCTTGATAACGAGTTAATATTAGTTTAAAACGTTACTAAGATGAATAAAATTTTCCTTTGTAGTATTTTAAATATGCGATAAAAATATAAAGCTCAAACCGCCAAATTTTACAACTGCCATCAGAAATTATAAACAAAAATTTCATTGCTTATATAGCAATATACTAATGTGATTTCTCCTATCCATCAATTCTAGTCATTTTATCTATATTCTGTTCATACCTCAATAACACGATATATCAAGTTATAGCAGTATTTGTTCTCTATACACCATCTTTTGAGATATAATTATGCGTTTGTGCATTTTTATATCGATATACAAATTTTTTTTAAATATACGTGCTACAACGAGACGATAGTGTAGTCTTCCCGTACGTAAATTTCGTCCGTTAACCCTTTGAGGACCACCATTTTGAAAAGGATTCGTCTGCTTTCTTTTTCAATGGAATTTTATATATTCAAAGCCATATTTTTCTTGATAAGAATGAAGTTTTATCATTGAATGTTTATCATTTATAAAGCCAGGTGCGCCATGGAAGGTAGCCATATGAACCCTAAGATTCCATCTAGATCAGCGATTCTTAACAAGGTGTGCGAGACAACATAACAGGGGGTGCGAGAAACGACCAATTAATGGACAACATATGTAGTATGTACTTCTTTATATTTTTTATTTAAAAATATTATGAACCATTTTTCCATATCAATTCTCCTATAATCTCAATGGTTCTCCCCAAAGTTTCAGTTATTTCTTAGGTGCGCTCCAGGGGCGCTCATCCTCAAAATTATTGGGGGGGGCGAAATTTTTTTGTTTCAATTTTCAAAATTAGTGGACTGGAAATACCACGGGAGACCAAATATTCAAGCAATCCTTTAAAAGGTCCTCAGACATTTCGCCCCATTCTTTTTATAAAATAATTCGCCCCATTATTTTCATAAGACAGTTCGTCCCATGGACAATTCGCCCCATTATTTTCATAGGACAATTCGCCCCATTATTTTCATAAGACCGTTCGTCCCATGGACAATTCGCCCCATTATTTTCATAAGACATTTTGTCTCATGGACAATTCGCCCCATTATTTTCATAAGAGATTTTGTCTCATGGACAATTCGCCTAACTATTTTCATAAAACAATTTGTCCCATTATTTTCATAAAATAATTCGCCTCATAATTTTCATAAGACGATTTGCCTCATGCTCAATTTGCCCCATTATTTTTTTAAGAGAATGCGCTCTATTATTTTTATAAAACTTCCAGTCCTATTTTTATAAGACAATTCTTTCCATTAAAAATTTGCTCTATTTTTATAACACAATTCTTGCCATAGACAATTTACTCTATTTATGCAGATCAATTAGCACTATTGTTTTATAAAACCGTTTTTTCAATTTTTTTTGACTCTTTTACGCTTTTTTCATAAGACTATTTTTCGTAAAACGGTCTGGAATATGAACGTTTTGCCTAATATCACAACTCATCTCAATAAAAATAGCTATATTTTAATTTTATTTAGTTTTTGAAGAATTGTTTTTTGAAAGGCAGTTATTTTATAAATGAAACAAATATTTAAAATTTTTAAACAAAATAAAAATTAATATCTTGTAATTGTAATATCATTGTAATTATCCTTTTTTTCAATTTCATCATCAATAATTTAAAATAAATTAACATTAGACATTTTGATGTCTAATGATATTATTTATAAAAATATTGTAGAATTGTTGTTGAAGATAATTTAACTTGGCTAACAGATAAAATAATTAATTTGAAATAATTTAATAGAGAAATAAATAAGAATATAAATTTTTTTAATAATTTTACACATATAATAAACAAAGATGGATGAAACAAATAGCCTATGCGACAATTTGTCCATGGGGCGAATTGTCTATGGGGCGAATCATCTATGGGGCGAATTGTCTATGTGGCAAAATGTCTGTCGACCCTTTAAAATAGAGTGTATTCAGCGCATACCTAAAGTCCTAAATTTATAAGACTACTTTATATTTTTTTTTACAAAATTTGTGAATTTAAATACTATACTTCCAGCAAAAATATTTTAATTAAGTTTGCAGAATATACACTAGTTTAAAAAATCCAAAATTGTTAGGGGGTGGAATAGGCTTTTCATTTGAAAAATGAAGTAGTCTACCAGGCACATTACAGGAATTGATGAAAGGATATTTGATTCATAGAGAAAACAAATAACTGAAGGTTAGATAGTTTTATGAGTGAATGTAGTCTAAAGGCAAAGAGTCTACTAGACACCCTGCGATGTTTATATGAAAAAAGTGATTGATTCAGGGGCAAGTGTATAAAATGAAATTATAATTGTGCAAACAAAAAATTAAGATCGCATTATTTCATTTTACTCAGCATCATTCAAAAATAGTTTAAAAGCTAAATTGATACAAGCCACAAAAAGTAAAATAACTTTTAACATTTTGCAATCATTTGCCTTTTATAATAAATTTTAAGGAAAAAAAGTTTATCAGAAAAGGTTATAGAGCTTCAACAAAAACTAAAAAAATTTAGGGTAGAACTTAAGTTTTTGGAAACTAATTTGACGTACCCCCCTACAGCATACTCTATGGGTGGTATGGCAGGTTGGTTGAGATTATGGACTTAGCACGGAAGCCTCTGGATTCGATTCCTCATCGATGCGAATTTGTTCATAGTTTGACATAAGCGGTACATCAGTGCCTGGTCAACAAAAATACACCCGCTGTACCTTACCTTTTACTCAAAATTGAAAAATTTGCTACATAATTAACATAAGAGAGAAAGGAAAGAAAATAAACTAATAAATCAATTTTCACTATTTTAAAATGTGACCGTCTGTTCTCAGAATAATTTCAAAATAATAGGAGGCATAAAGATTTAGAGTTTATTTGATATTTTCAAATTTTTATAAGCAACAAAAGCCGATATTTAAGTAGCTATATAAGTAGCCCTTATAATTAAAAAATTATTTAAACTAACGGTCAACAGACATTTCGCCCCATAGACAATTTGCCCCCTGACAAATTATCTCATAGGCTATTAGTTTCATCCATCTTTGCTTATTATATGTGTAAAATTATTAAAAAAATTTATATTCTTGTTTATTTTATCTCTATTAAATTATTTCAAATTAATCAATTTTTCTCTTAATTTTTTAGAATTGTCCATGAGACAAAATGTCTTATGAAAATAACAGGGCGAATTGTCCATGAAACAAAATGTCTTATGAAAATAATGGGGCGAAATGTCCGAGGACCAAACTAACATAAATAAAGTATACGAGAAAAGAAAATCATTGCGTTTTTTTTAATATTTGTCTACAAATAAAATTCTGACAGCTGTCATAAATAATAGATCAAGTACATTTTTAACAACTGAAACGTTTTGTTTCGATATTATATTTTTACTATAATAATCAACAAATTTTCTTTAAAAAAGGTATTTGATTATGTACAGTGTTACTTATAAAATTTAACAATCGAACATTATAAAAGATATCTCTGCTCAAATATTAAGAAAATAGAGTATTCTTGCTTTTAACCCGAATAGCTAGTCAAAATATTCATTCCCAAATAGCTATTAAAAAAATTTCTTGACTCGAAAAAATAAAAGTTTTCAAATGTAACAAACGTAGTGATAAAGATTAAATGACCTTTGTTGAAAAAAATTCTTAGCGCGAGTCTAACAATATTCATTGATATAAAATTGTAACAATTGGAAACTATTTTAATTTAACTCTAAATGCAAATTAGATAGAAGCAGTGGTGTAACCAGAAAAAAGTTAATGGGGGGGGGGCACAATTTAAAAACAAAAAACGTGAGCAACATTTTGTATACTTTCTTGATCCTTTCATTGGAGAAATTTTCAAAAACTGATATCGCATAAGTTGCATGGGGCACCATGTGGTACATAGGAGTGTGGGCACAGCCCCTCATGCCCCAGCCTAGCTACGTCACTGGAGAGAAGAGAACTGAATGAGATAGGAAGGCTTAACAAGAGAAGAGGGCTTGAATGAAAGAAGAGACCTTGAGTGAATGATTGAGTTTTAGCAGAGAAAGCGGAAGAGAAAAACAGGAGACAGAAAGAGAAATAGAATCACTGTGACAGAAGATGAGAAAATCTAGTGGATCATCAACATGTGTTTGCCCAAAAATACTATAAAGAGGAGACACTGTGATAAATATTGCTGACTTATTGTGTGCATATTGAAGCAATGGATTATTATTATATAGATCTCACGCATCGTCTGTAAAATATGTTGGATAGGAATTTCAGAGCAGCTTGGCATGTGATGTTTGATTGATTCGAAAGTCTCCATTCTTCATACATGATTCATACATAGATATCATGATCATCATACATGTTTTATAAACAAGCAGCAACTCTTTGCGCCCTACAGTAAAAAAGTTTGAGAAGAACTGGCTTAAAGCATCGTACACTCACATCTACACAGATTTTACGCTCAATCTAAACATCTATCGGGCATGCTGACAAATTCATTAATCCAGATGATTTTCTGTCCAAGTGTACTATGAAGAAGCATATTATGAAACCACTCAAAGGAACAACCTTCATGAACTCGGGGTGGGCTAATCAAAGTCGAATAATCTTAATCATGATTGGTTGGGAAGAATTGAAGCTGGTCGTTACGGACAGGCTGTCGTTAAAGTAGTTTTGACTGTATATGTTTTCATCAATGTGTGTTCTTTATATGTATATACAGTGGCGTAATTAAAAGATTTAATAAGGCGGACATCTTTTTTAAAAATTTCTTTCAGCATTTAAAAGATGGAGGTTTCTAGATCAGTCTCCCAATTTTTACACACCCCTTTTTGGTTAAAAAACACCACGTGCCTTACTAGATAAAAAATATTACGCCGAATTTTTACATGAATAATATATGTATGCTAATCATTTTTATGCCAAGATTTAGTCATATTTATAATTAGTAAAAATATTGGAAAAGAATGGTTCTTATTTATTCACAAGATGAGTCTACGAGTTCCTTAACTTTAGGTTATGAAAAAGGCATAGTGCTTATCACTGTCAACTTTCATCGATTTCGTTGATTGATTTTTGTCTGAATAAGTCATAAAATTTTTAGTTCGCAAGATATTTTATTGAAAAAGAATCATTTTTCAGATAATATTTTCAAAGTTAAACAAACCTATTCTCTTTTTCAGCAGAAGGATATATTCATGAACTTTTTAAGTATTTAAATGAAAATTATTAAACTAAAAAATAACTTAATATATGTTTTCTATTTTTAATAATAATAATTTGAAAAAAATATCTCTTTATCCATTTGTATCTTTTTTCAGCTTGCCTACGCCCGTAAAGTGCTCTTACAGTTCGGGGAGCACTTGTCTTGCATTTTTACATATATTATTATCATGTTTGCTCTTTTTTAATGCTAATTAATATGTTAACCTCTGCAAATGAAATTTCAATAAAATTAATAAATAGAAGGTTTATGAAACGTGTAATTTTTCTTCTTTTTCTTTTGCTTTCTTTCAAATTTAAGACACAAACAAACCCTCAAACACTCCTTATTTACAGTGGCGCAGTGAGGAATTTGAACGATTAGATTTGTCCCAAAAATTTTATATAGCACATAATATAAAATAATTTTCTCATATGGTTTGTGTCCTCTTTTTTGAATTTAGTCATCTTATACTCTTATTTGGGTCTAGCAAAATTTGGTCTCAGAAAACTCGCCATTGAAATACGCGGTCTAAATGTCAGATTAGATATTAGAGTCTGAAATTCTAGAACATCAGAACAAACACTAGCCATCAATGCAATGCGCACAACTTAGAGCTAACAAATCCCGTTATTTCGTGAGTATCTTCATAAAAGTGATCCAAAAACACATACGAATCCGCGCTGTCCACTTTGCAATCAACACATACACAACAACACTTAAACCCATTCATTTATGGTCCAAGCCATGTGAGGTAGTTAGTTAACTTACTTTTTAAGTGGGGAAACTATCTGGCTGGTGCTTGGATTTAAAACTTATATATATATATAACAAGGCCATAAGTAGAAGCCTACATATTAAGTCAGTAGTACCTAAGGGTGGCTATATAGATTGACTGAAAATACACCTACTCATCGTTACTGCTGTGAAAGTATAACAAAAACACTATATTTTTCCCTGTGAGTTTTTCAGCGATGGAGATACTTTCTCAGCTCAAATAAAAATGGTTTTTTGAACTGATAGATTACTCTAATAACGAGATAGTGTAACCTAGGGTATGGCTTACTTAAAATTGATTGACACTCAATGTTTAGATTAAGTATACTAAAATTTTAAATGATTTTCGTAGAAAAAATAGGCAAACTTACTCTCACAAAACCGGGTCTCTTAATCCCGAAGCTTGGAATCCAGTTTTCTGAGACCGAATTTTCGATTCAGATTTTTCTGACTACCCTTTCTTCTTACAGTTTACCTTAGATAAATTGCTAAGTCCAACATAATCATTCATATACATTTTTAATCCAGTACAAGTCAGTGAACAATTATATTTCTCTATTATTTGGAGAGGAAGGGGTTATTTATTTGAGAAACCATATGCTTATTTTTGCCATATACAATGTTATCTTTATCGTTAATATTTGTCTTTCAAAAAAATTATAGGCTCTTGACTTTAAGTTTAGAACGGAAAAAAAATAATTAACGTTATTCTTAGTCTTTTTTATTGCTATTTAAGTTCAAGAATCGAAAAACTCAAGCATCTGTCAACAAAAATACACAAAATCATTCCAATTGCATTCTCATGTCATTACAGGTAAGCACATTAAAGTTTATACCACTTTTTATAATCATTTTTTTTGCTTTGATTTTTTAAAAAGTTTTCTCCTTTGAAGTAGATCAATACAATCAACTTTGGAAAGCTAGATCTTATTAGTTCTAAGTTAATTTGCTCAATTTTGCCGCATAAACTCATTATGAATAATATGAAATTTTGGCATATTTTTTCCCACATTTTAAAATAATGTTCCGTTCAAGCATAGCAGAGGTATTTTGTTAAAGCTTTCTTGCTTCACAAAAAATTTTTTTGTTTCGAATAAAATAATTTTTTATATTTTCTTTTGTTTCAGCTTGATTGATTAGGTGCATTATCCTATTTCACATATAGCAACAAGTTTGTTACAAAGATAACAAGCATATACACAAGCGTGACAGTACATGTTTATTCTGTGTTAAGTTTACTTCATGATTCACTTCACAACGAATTTTGTAAGATCTAAATACGCACTCAATTTGAAATAATAACTTATCGTTTGACTAACTCGTTTCGCTAATTTCTTTTATTTCAAATTTCTCTCTAACAAAGAAAGGAATGCTCTTTCATATTTTAAGAGATGAAAGTGCAACATTGTTCAAAACCAATATAAGTTCCTAGATATCTCTGTTTACTCTTAAAGCACATCTGTTCATTTTTCCTAAAATCCTTAACGTCTATAAACTAATCAGTTTTTTTGGACCTGGGAGGACGACCTTTCTCAAATGGCAAAGCATATACCTTAGTTATAAAAAGGCCCTTCTTTCTTAACTTTTGCAATATCATTAACTTTATGTCAATCAATTGATCTAACTTATATTTCTTTTATTTCAAGTATTATCCCTATTTATCAATAGTTTTCTAAAAAAAATAATGGCCTTGGATCCCAAAAAAATCTTTATACGCCGTAGAATCTTTATAACGCGGATGACGGGGTCCAAATAACACACGCTATATGATCATAAAAACGGTAGCCAAGATATATAGATTCAGGAGCGTTATGATGGATCTACTGAGTGGTACTAAGACAAAATCACTCAGAAGACAAAATCTCTTATGAAATTTTTCACCTTATTATGTATTAATTAGTGTATAACTTGTAACATGTTTCGATACTTACATTAACTGTACCCTAATGTCCGCTTTCCCTCACAACGTCCTCATAAATTTTTATTTAAATTTATTCGATGTTGTTCTATCAGAAAAATGGTAAGTTATTTGTTAGCTTTTAAGAAATTTTGTTATTGATTTTAAGTTTAACATGGAAAGATGTTGTATCATGTATGATTTTATTTAAAATACTGATTCGCGCAAATATTTATAATGCATTTTTTTTGCTTTTGTTTTTAAGAAATAAAATTTTTCTTCTATAACCGCACACTTAGCACATCAATCTTAAATTTTACCATACACTTTTTCTTCATAATATCTTTTTATGAGAAGAGCACAACTCTGAATACAACTTTTAACTGTTAAAGACAATTTTACTCTTAAAAATTATCAATTTAGATGGAAAATCACCTTATTTTCTTCAGGTGAATTTTAAGATGTGCTGTAAAGCGCAAACCCTTATTGAAATGCATCTCTTCCAAGAATTACACGTGTCGAAATTTTCGCGAATATTTGTTCTATTGAATTTGTCGCTAACTTCAGGAATATTTTAAGATTCATAGGCCTTCTTAAGTTGTAGTGTATTGCGCACTTTGCTTTAACTATTCTCTAATACTTTATTAAAGATCTTTTTAGTGTTTTTCTTATTTTAGATGAAACTTGCGAATATGTCTGGCAGTTTCAAAAACATTTTGGAAGAAAGAACACAGGTAACATTTTAAATGAACAACGATCTTTCATACCTACTTTGTTGTCTCTATACTTGAAGGCAGTAGTGGGATTCAGATTTTTTGTCAGCCGGTTCTGTTACAAAAAAAGTCAAATTTGTCAGCAAATAAACTGATCAATTTTGATTATTTCCCAATAAAATTTTAAAATAATGGTTATCAAGCATAATTATGATGATGTAGTGGGTGCTTATTTTACTGTACGGTCTGTACTATATAGATAAATAAATATTTTACTGTTCGCCAAACTCACAAAATTACGTGAGACGGTTTTAACGAACCGGTGCGAACCGGTTGGATCCCACTACTGCTTGAAGTTGGTGATATCTTTGATTTAGATTTACTTTTTGAAATTACTTGCAAATTTATTGATTGAGTTATATCTATACCATTATTATTATTTTCATGATCCAGTCAATGTGACATAGTTTTGATTATTATTTGCATAACAGTTCCAAATCTCAATTCAACTATATCAGTTAGTAGAAAAAATTTGTAATTTTATATCTTTTCTCAAAGAGTTTTAAAATTTTTAGAACATGAAAGAGCAGAGAATGCGGAAAGAAAGATTTTCTAACGTTGGTATCCCATCATCTTCCGATATTTCTAAAAGAAACAGTATTTTTTCAATTTAATCTATAATTTCTCTGCTTTAACACCTAAATAGAGGAAGTGTTGAAACTTAAAATGTCATCCTTTTTTTCTGGGGAATAAAGGACTTTATGAAATTTTTATAATAATAATATAAGCCTTGATGGTTTTTCAAATGCAAATGCTATCAAGTTAAAAATATTCAATTCATTTAATAGAAATGAATACAGTCTTTTCTCAACCTGCCTATACCCGCCTTACTCTATTTAAATATTCTTTGAACCTGTTTTGGTTTTGCCTATGACTTCTTTGATATTTTTGAGAACATGATTTCTCATTTTTATATTGTCATTTGAGCTTAATCATCACGCGATATTTTTTTCACCTCTTTTTCTCCTTAATCTTCCATTCTATTCTCAATATTCATAAAAAATAATGAGAATTTTAAATTCAATTTTTTTGACTAATAGATTTTAGTTATACCTAACACAGGGCTACAAAAAAAATTTGGTCTCAGAAAAAGTTCAATAAATTTTTCCCTTTTTTGATTTCAAATATGATCTTAATTTTTGCTCATCAGATCTAGTTTTTTTTGTCTAAATGTGATTCAATTAATAGTTTATCAATATAAAAAAACAAATATTAAAAAAACCATATGATGATTTTATATGAAAAAAATTAAGAATATGTTTAACATTTCAAAAATAAACGTGTAAAAAACATTTAGGGAATAAATTTATGTTTTTTTTGAACTTTTTTAATACTGGGCAAAAGGAATATCTCTTTTTAGAGATCATCAATAGTCTGCCATCATTACGACATCCCATCTTCCTTGATAACGGTTCTCCATTTCTTTGATGTCCTGATGGAAACATTCGCCTTGCTCATCGATATCTCCAAGATTTCAGAAAATCTATCCAAATGGCTATGTAAAAAATGCATCTTGCCCATATTTGCACCAAGATCACAATAGGATGAAAGTAAATTCTCCACAAGACTTTTATAGTTTCGATCTTTGTAATTTCCAAAAAAGTTCTTTGCTACATCAGAAAAAGCTGTCCAAGCTGAAGCTTCTATTTTTGTCATTGTTTGCACATAATGGGTGTCTTTCAAAAGTGTACGATTTGTGGACCATCAAAATTCCTGCTTTGAGTACCTGAAAACATATTTCAAATATATTTAAAACAATATCCATTTTTATCATGAGCCTTCACAAATTGTTTGATCAATCCAGGCTTAATATGTAAAGGATATCTTCGGTTACATTAAAGGCTTTACTTCTAAACATTTTGATCTCAGTTGTGAATTTTTTGTGTGTAATGATTGACTCTATCTCTACTGACCCACATGCAAAGGAAACATGGATACTTAGCAAAGCCTAAATGATGTCCCATTAATAGATTTATAATTTTTAAATCAACACAGATTTCCCAATTATGTTCATTATTATACTGTATTTTATTCAAAATCAAGTTTTATTTCTTCATATTCCTTTGAGAATTGAAGGGTTACCAAGAGGTATCGAACCGTAGTTGTTTTCATTATGTAATAAAAAGCATTTTAAACTTGGTTTTGAGCTATCTATAAAAAGACTCCATTCGTCTCGATTATAATCGTTGATTCCAAGTTTTTTGAGAAGCCCAGTGACATCAAGATAAAATACTAGATTGTTTTCTTTCTTAAAAAACGAAACAAATTCTTTACGTCGATTTTGATAAAAAGTTACAATAACATCCTTCTGCAAAAGATTTTTCTTTCAATCTAGAAGCTAATAATTCAGCAGAATTTTTAGGTAAGTCCAAATCGCGAATTAAATAGTTTAGTTCTACTTGAGAAAAAGGTTGAGGCGTAGGCATATTTAAGTAATTTTTATCTTTAACGTCATCTTCAAATGATGAGTCTTGGAAACTTTTGTTATCAATTTCAGGCCAAACTGGAATATCAAATCTCATACTTTTTCTTGTTCCTTTTGTCCATTGTCACAAATGTTCTGTACATTTGTTCAACAATATACCCACATCTCGAGCCAGAAATCTCTATGTTCAACAAACTTCCAAAATCCATAAGAATTATGACTTCCATTTCAGATTTCAAAAAACTATTGTTCCGTCATCTTTCACAAGTCACCTAAAATTTCAACTCCATCTATTTATCATCGAATATTGTTTCTCTTCGTGATACAATTTTTCTTATATATATCTACGTTTTTCTCTCATTATTATCTATACATAGTGTATACACACTAAAGTGAAACTTTCATATTTTTCTTAATAAATTGAATTGAATTGAATTTCTTACAAACAATATGAGGCGCCCAATTTTTAACTTGATCCCCCAACTTTATTTTAAAATATAAGAGATATGCTTTTTCAACAAATGAAGTAATTTTTATTCGATTTCTGGTAACGTATATTCTCCACAAATATAGAAAAATAAATTTGGCGATTTGATGCAACTTCTTTTTAAGACATAATAAATATTACTCTAAAATACAAATAAAAAAGAGGATTATATGTGCAATATTATAGATGAAACATTTTATTGATATACATTTTTTCCATTATTTTTAACAAATATACTTGAATTGAAAGTGTATAAAAATGAAAATTAAGCTATTAAAATTATTTTTACCATATTTAATAGCAAAAATTAGATCAACTATTCAAAACTTCCTATTAAAATAACAAAATATTTAAAAAAAAAAATTTATATTTATATAATAAATAGAGAGAGAAAGAATAGGATAAAAAAGAGAGAGAGATAAATAGAATATTTGTTATAAAAGAGATAAACTTTTAGAAATTGACACTAAGTTTTATACCTGGATTTTTTGAAAACCAGACCTGATATACTAAAAATAAAGTTATTTCTTTATTCGAAAGATTATTTTATTATAAAATTAATGTTTATATTACAATCACCAAAAACTTTGTTGACCAGTGAATAGATCCTTTATAACGCCGAGTGCCGACTCCAAGCCACGGTCGGGCGTTATAGTGGATCTACTGAACTCGTATTTTCAAAAAACATCACAGCTTTCTTTCATCATAGAACCAGTTGTATCGCATAAGAATTTTCACAGGCTTGTGATAGCTTGTTAAATCAGCACCTCGTGTGATACTGTGACGTAAAATTGATTAATGTGTCCAATAGAACTCTATGCTAAATGTAGAGCAAATTTTGCAAAACCCACCCTTTCCCGTCTCTTGCGACATTTTTTTAACTTATACCCACTCGTACCCGTCTTTTGTGCTATTTTTTAAATTTATACCCGCAGCGGCCATGGGTAAATCGGCCTTAGCCGTACCAATGCAGTGTCCTTTTGCAAGTGTCCGCAATACCAAAGTTCGTCTAAATTTTTTCCCATATAAGTGTCTACAGTGTTAAGTACTAAGCTGTGCCTAATATCGTGTTTGCAACCCTTTATGCTTTATGCAACCCTTTATGCTCAACTGTACATGAATAATTTTTTTATTTTTATCGGCACTAAGCGTGTGTTCTTTTGTATTTTATACATTACAACTTTGGCATTTGTTTGGACTTTTTGAGGATTTTTGTGAAAAGTAAAATTTTTCAAGCTTTATTTTACTTTAAAATATATTATTTCAGAAATAGTTGTCTTTTTGAAATCATCCAAAAAAATGTAACATAACTTTAATTTTAACAAAAATTATTATTGGTACTTGTGTAGTTAAAAATATTCAATTTAGGATTCTAGATATGCTTTTAGATGATTTTTTACGTACTCTTGCTGATCAATTAATAGTTGTTTTATAAATGGCCATTTTATTTAAATAAAGGATATGATTTTTTTATAGGCATGAATTCGTTTTTTGTTTTTTGTCCTTTGATAATCGTAATATTTGTCTGCAGATTGCATTGTACTGTAACCCTAGGTTTCATCCTGGGTTCGATTCTGCCTTGTGACATTCTTATCACCTGCCTAGTTATTGAAGGTTATTCTTTCTTTGTAGTCAATACCAAAAATGAAAATAAATATATATTTTAACTCATTTTTGGTATGGATTCATTTACCCTTGGCTAACATCTCAGTGGATTTCCATGCTTACAAATATTAGAGGGCAATATGAAACTATTGAAGCCTCCATTGGAAATAAAATGTAATGCTTTCATTAGATGTATTCCGAAAAGAGGGGCAGCTTTCTCAAAGAAATGCTCTAGCAAACAGTGCAGCAACTTTTCACCGTGACACACCCATATCTCCCTTCAACTTCAATGCAAGTTGCGAAGACGATGATGATATCACCGATGAAGAAAAGGCCATTCGCCTTGGCCAAATAAATGGACTGGACGCGGAGTGTGAAGCGAAATTTATGCAGATTCAAAGCATTCACAACACAACCAATACATACATTACAGAAAGAGCAGATGCAATGAAGGAAATCGAAAGTACTATTGTGGAGTTGGGAACCATTTTTAATCAGCTTGCTTCCATGGTTAAAGAACAAGACGAAATGATTTTCAGGTTTCTTTTTGCCCTCAATCTCTTTCAAGTTTATTTTACCCAGGCAGAGTGAGAAAAATTTGGAGAGTGATTTATTTTAATTTTTCCCATTATATGTTTACTTGCCAAGATGGATATAAAAACTTTTATATTTTATAGCATGGTTAATTTACCAATATAAACTACTCCTCTTCAAACATTCTGAGAAAAGCATATATTATTTTTGAACCTTGCGAATCGGCACATGAAAATCAAATATATCATTTAATTGAGGGTATCCAATCATCAGATTTTTAATTTTAAAACGAGGGACCTAAGATCCAAGGTTAGCTTATGTCAGTGTGAAAAAAAGGTTTCATTTTTATTCGTTAACTTATCCAGCTTGGTCTCAGTAGAAGTAGAACTTAGGGAACGGACTGACAAATTGCATGGCACGAACTGGCACTGGTCCATCCGACTAGCTTTGAGAAACACTGACCTAAACCACTTTTTTAATCCTATATTTGCCTGCAAGACTTCCATTGTTTGTTTTTTCATTAAAGGAAGACAGTCGGAAACACGACTTTAATTTGCTAAAATAAGTAAAATAATCTTTTTTGACGTAATGAAAAAATGACTTTACTGATGTAATGCCCTAAAATATCTTTGCCGTTAAGCAGAAAGATACCACACTCATTTAAACACTATTTAAAAATCATTGCTTCTCACCTTTTTTTAATAAAGGAGCAAATTAGGAACCAACAGTGCACTATGGGGCTGCACCAAAACCAAAATATCTTTTTTATTTACCCCTTTTAATAAAACATGATGATTGAAATATTATTCTAGTTATTTAAACTTAACCCGTAATGCTACATATATATCATCAAATTGATTGCCATCTTAATAATATTACATTATTCTTGACAGAGATTTTGCAACCATTTTGTACATGGCCTTGTACTAAAATGTTAAATGGTGTAATTTATATTTTCTGCAAATTTTCTATGCTCGCTCGCTGCAAGGCAACAAGTTGAGAATCACTGATTTAGATGCATTCAATTTTATTTACTGGATAAATTAATCAATTTTTTATTTATTACAAAACACTAAAATTTCATTTCACTTAAATTAAAAAGTTGTGAATCTAAGATTACAAATTGATGAGCATAATTTAAAAAAAGTAAAAAGTCACTCCCTCCGCCTTTCATTAAGTTATAGAATATGGGCAACGGTGCTTACCCGTAACCCCTCTGTAAAGGCAACAAAAGTTGACCTATAAATCGTTCAAAAAATTGACCTAAAAAATTATTCTATAATCACTTTTCCTAATTATATTCATATATGTGCTAAGATATACCCATTTTTTCATGTTTATACTTTCCTTTTTATTATTTTGTTTTTGCATGCAGTTTCTCATACCACATACTTCATCCTCAAATTCGATGTTTCTATATAAATCAAATACATCTTTCATTGTAAGATTCGAAGTTTATGTTCTTCAATTCTTTTTATTTAAATGCGAGAATGGAGGAGTCAATTTTTTTTATCCATATTAAAAATGATCTTTTGTAATAATTATAAAAATGAAATAATCTATTTTTAGTTGCTTTGTTTCAGTATATAAAAGCAATTCCAAAATTGTTATATATTACTTGCCCTTTGATTGTTATCTTATTAAATTTTTACAAAATCTAGAGAACTTACAAAAAATGGAGTGTTAAAAAAGTTGAGCTATTTATAAAAGCTTCACTTTTGTTGACCAAATACCCTGAGCTTCTTCTACACAAACTTTATAAAATAAGACAATTTGCGTGTTTTAGAGCAAGTGCTATTAGAAATCAAAAGTTGACTTTATTGTTTTTTAACTGCCCTAATCATCATTCAATCTTTATCAATGTTTTTATTGTATTCTACTCTTTTCTTAGAATTGATAATAACGTGGAAGAGTCTTCGTTGAATGTAGAAGCTGCTCATAGAGAATTGTTGAAGTACTTCCGCTCAATCTCTTCGAATCGCTGGTTGATGTTCAAAATATTTTCCATCGTTATCCTCTTCATCATCATCTTTATAACGTTCTTCTCTTAAAGACATGCATCCAGCTTTGTCTTTTCCAACCTATTTTTATGTTTTAAGACTACTCCCCTTTTTTCAAAAAAGTTTTCCCAACAGGATCTTTTCTATTTATTTCCTTTGTGTAGAGGTTGCTTTATTGATTCCAAGGAAAGTTTAAAATGGAATTTATTTTATAAAATAAATAAATGTATTCCTTTATTTTGTCATGCTTATTTCCTTCATTATTGTGAAATGAATAAAAGCAACCCGAATGTGCTTATATTAACAAAACTAGTATAGTATTTTATATCTAAAAAATTCCCAGCCTCTTTTTTACATTTTTTTTTTCCTAAAAGAAATAGAATTTATTACATGGTTGAGAATATAAATTTTATCAACTTGTAAAAAATAACGTTCAAATTCTTATAAAATCAATATCTGTCTTAAATAATAATCAACTAAATCTACGCTTTTATTCTACATTTAGCTTCTCTTCCGACCGAAATTTTTATGTTTATTCAAATACTATAAAGTATAGATGTATCGGACGTGAAATTTTTGCGGATGCAATGTCAGAATTAATTTTTTAGCTGATGTGGATGTCATAATTGCTATTCAAATGAAATGCAAGTTTTATACTTAAAAATTTAGAGAGAAGGTGTCAAGGTGTATGTGTTATCATAAAAATTTTGTACAAAATAAAAATTCTGAAAAACTTTGTCGTATATAGAAGAAAAAAAATATTTGAAAATTGCTGAAGCGGATGTTGTAACTTAGATGATCCGCGGTTGAGGGTGTTAAGAGGATGCAAACATTTTCGTCGGTTCGGATATCCAATACATCTCTACTATAAAGTCAAGATTTTTACAATATTGTGAGTATAATCATTTTATTTACAAACTTTTATAAATTTAAGATCACATTTTTTTACCAGTATTTAAAATTCTATTTAAACCCGCTGTTTGTATTTAATTAATTAACATGCCTTAAAAACGCATATTTTCTTATACGATAGTATGTTGATTGCTTTTCTGAGAATATGCCTTGGTGCGGTATTGTTTTACTATTATTATTATTATTTATTCCACAAACGTCAAGATGTCGGACACGCGAAACAGCCCATCATAATTTGTAGTGACTTTAACTATTCCTAGATTTATCTTTAGCATCAAGCGAAAGCTTATTCTATGTTGAATTGAGATATACAAACAATATATTTTTCTTTCCAAGATGCACATGAAAATATTACTTTAAACTTAAAGGTATCATAGGGTGTTTTCATCCAGAAGGCACAAATGCGCCGCTTGTATCGAACTATGAGGAAAGCAGGCTTGATGCGGGATCGAACCCAAGACCTTGAGTTATCTAATCCAGCATCTAACCAACCCTACTCACGTCCCACAATATAACAATTGTGATATCTAAACATCAAATGAAGATATGCAATTTTGGAATTTTTTAGGCATAGATTAGTGTAAACGGTTAAAATACATTGTATTACATGTTGGTGCAGTATTGCCCAAATTTGGGCGTGCGTCCCTCAGTATACTCAAGTGCGACGCGCTGCCGTGCATTTTTGCATCTTGTGACCTACATTAGTTATTGGAATCTTAGCACATTCTTATCCTATTTTATGGTATATGTTCAATGTTCATGCTTTATATGAAAATATTATATATTTTATGAATGTATAATAATTATTTTTCTATATTTCTTCTAACGGTAGCTGACTAGTTTAATAGTAAAAAACAAAAATGCGCCCCAAAGTCCATATCTTTTTGTAGGTGCGGCCTGTAAATTATCCCTAGATAATTTTCAACTTAGCGTCTATACTAGATATACTCTTCAGAATTTATATTTCATATACCGTTTGGAACACATAATGCTTTTTTTCATATTATATATCGTCAATCATAATTTTTATTGAGATGAATTTTTCTCTCAAAATGTCCTTCAAATTAAAAATCATTTTTTTATACTAAATCGACTATACTAATTTTATTTTTCTAGTCCATTTTGGACATTATGGTCTAAAAGTGTGTAAAAGTATCAATTCGAACTGGTGATGTATCATCTCTAAAAATAAGTTTTTCCAAAAAAATTGCTTTCCGTTACAGTCGTTATATATTGGTCATAATTTAAAAGCGGTTAAGTATAGGAAGCTAGCGAATCAAAAAAATGATGATGTGAATAGAATTTTACCATCTTTTTTATCTTGCTTGAAAGGAAGATTTTTTGGATGATGAAAAACGGGATGCACTTCTCACATACTTTTATCTTTGTAACGTAATTGTTACCTTTTTGTGTCTTTCTGTCATTTTCAATAAAGTCTTATACCTTCACTGTCCTTATTTCAACTTTAAGTATATAATGTTATCTTTTTGAAATCACGTATTTTTATTAACAATAATAAAACATTGGGTTTAATACTTCTTATTTGTTACCATTTTTCAAAAGTTATCCTGCGGGGCAATTGTCCACGGGGCAGTTGTCCTGATACCGAGAAAAACACCATCATAATGAAATAGAAAATTATTCAAAAATAAATTTGCTCACAAATTAGCCAGATGTAAACAGTGACCGTAATTTAAATCTAGAATGACAAAAATATTTTCTGAATCAAATTTAGCATGATCGATATTTTAAAATATAAAAAAAGTGCTTAGCTTTAAGTCAACTGTGAAAGCTAGTTTACTGAATGATGAAATATTTTCTTTGAATTAAACACCAAAAGTAGGTTTATATAAATTAAGACAATATTTTGCAAAAAAAAATCGGCATTTATAATTTATTTTGAGGCTATGGCATTGATTGACAGATTTGATTGATTTTTGGCAAGTTTATTGCTTTTCATTAAAAAATAAATAAGTAACAATGTAATGTTAAATGCAATTATATATTTTTCAAGACTCACAACTAGGGAATTTGAAATTTCATCATTCTCTGTTTTATAAAAATGTTTCGAAAATAATAAAGGAGAAGTGTCTCATCATTGAGTCTGTTTCTTATTTTTGACTTAAAATAGCCCATTGAAGAGAAACCCCTTTCTGGAATAAATTGAGTTGGTTTTATGATTTTCAAAGCATTGTAGATTAGCTCTAATTTTTCTAGTCGCTTTTTGAACTCTTCAAAAAGAATAAATTCTTTTCTGATGAAATTGAATGTTGATTCGTCTTGTGGTAGCAAATTTTTCTCTTCATTATATTCTTTCATAAATTCATCTTTCAAAGAGAAATCTTTATTTTTTTTTCTTTCACTCTTATTATCTTTATTTTTTGCAACTTTCAATTCGATAAAGTCTCACATTTTTTCACAGCAGTTATCAAAATTTCTTCTTTAACTATATTTTCTCCGTATTTATCGACAATCATATTCAATTTGGAGAATTCAAAACCTAGCTAATTGTAACAAATTTGTTGTTTCTGTTTTTAATCAAACGAAAATTAACTGATTCCCTAATTTTGCAACTAAAAAAGTTATCAACATTATTTAGTTTGTCAGAGGTAAACAACAATCAATTATATTTGTAGAATCTTTGCATAAATATTGTGATTCAACTTTGATTGGTTCTAAAGTAGTCATAAAACTTGCTTACCCACGACTCGTCTGACTTAATTACATACTCCCTTCATATTTGCATTCAAGTCAATTATCAAGCCGAGAAACAAAAAAGCTTTGAACTCTTTCAATTTTATCATTCTTCAAGTGTAATTCATTTTTTGTTATAGCTTTTTTATTAAATACTATAAATTTATATTCAGCCTTAGAATATTTTCAGGCCAATTATTAACATTTTTCAATTCACACTCAATTCTTGAAGGGATGTCACACTCAAATCAAAAACTAGTGTTATGTCATCTACATATATGTACATGTCAAAGCACAGATTTCTATATATAACATTTAGATATATAATGAATAATAAAGGACCTATCACCGAACCCTGGGGAACTTAACATCCAGGACTGAGCTAGATATAATTTCCGAGAAGTAATTATTAGCATTAACATATTGATGACGATCACCTAAAAAAGAAAGTATGAAGTCACTAGAGCTTCTAGTAAAACCGATTCTCGCTAGTTTTTGAATCATAACATCATGGCCAATTGTGTCAAATGCTGACTTGAGATCCAAAAAGATAGATACGGAGTTCATTGCTAGCTCGTATTTCATTAATAGCATTCAAAATATCATTAGTAGAAATGATATCAAAAGAAAACCTACTAGAATCATAAGTGTAATTAAAATTATTATTGAAATTTAAATTAGAAATGTTCTTATCACAAAAGTAGTAATTAAACTTAGAAGGAATTTCGCTATCTTTCAATTCTTTCTCATTGACCTTAATAGTAATTTTATTGATTTTATTTTCTTTGAAAATTTTATTTAAGCTTTTCCATGTGCTTTTTGAATCATGTGATTCAGAAAACTTATTCTTGTAGTACTTGCATTTACAAATAAAAATTTCTTTTTTTTAAGAACTTTTCAAAACTTTTGAATTCTTGTTTCCAGAATAAGAATTCCGCACAATATTTTCTGTGTTTTTGCATTTTTTTTGTATAACTTATCTTTATATTTAATTTTTTCAATTAAATTTTTTGATATCCAGGGATTAAAATTAACTTTGTACCTATTTTTAGATCTTGCTTAAGATGTGGATGAACTGAAAGGATCTGTTATCTGTCAGATAGGAAACATTTAACAATTTCGGAATGTAAACCGTATAAGCTTCCAATTTCTGGATTAAATAATTATGTGGAACTTTGTCAAAAGCTTTAATAAAGTCGAAGTACAAGACATCAACTGTATAGTTTTTTTCTAGATCTAAAAGGTTAGCAACACCATTATGAAATTCTAGTAATTGTGTTATCGTAGATTTTTTCTTAAGCCATGCTGATTGCTATCTATTATATTTGATCTTTTGAGATAAGAAATAATATTATCGGCAATTATGGATTCTAAAATTTTTGAAAGAACAGGAGTTAAGCTGACTGGTCTGTAGTTCAAAGAATTTTGGGATCTAAGCCTATGTGTATAGGCACAACTAAAACCGTTTTCAGCTATTGGGTAATTTTCCTTCTTTCAAAGAAAGGTTAAAAATGTAACGTTAATGGAGAAGCCAAAACACCTGCCGATTATTTCAAAATACACGGATGTAAACCGTCCATTCCTGGAGATTTGTCTCCTGAAAGTGAGTTCAGTTTTCCATGAAGGGATTTTTCACTGATCATAACTTCGTTCATTTGTTAATGACAAACAAACTTGGGTACGATTTTTGGTGAGCATAGTTGAGGGTCAGGGAAAACAGATGAAAAGTAATGCTTGAGTGTTTCAGCAATTTCGATATCGTTTTAAAGACAGCGTTCGTCTTTATCACTAAATATTTAAGTTTGAACTTCTTTTTCTCAAAGTATTTATATAACTCCAAAACATTTTTGAGTTGTCTTTTTATATTCTTCGAAAGATTTACTTTGAAAATCTTCTTTGCTTTTCTTGTCTCATGTCTTAGCTTGTTAGACATTTTTTTTTGAATTGCAGCAATATTGAAGGATCTTTAAACTTCATGAATTTTTCAAAATGTTTTTTTTCTTGTAAATGCTAATGGTTGAACAAGACATATAGGGACTGCGTTTTTTCTTGAACGTGATCAAGGGACGTATTGAGCAATAACTCTGTTAATAGTATTAATTAAAATATCCTTAAATTCTTCTAACGTATAACTGGAGATTGTATGGAGTTGATAGTGGATCATCAGAACTAGAAAATATAAAGGTTGTAAGTTTGACAAAATCTTTCAATATGGAAAGGGAAGAAATGAATAGACCATTTGGAGACATTGAACATTTACTAGGAAATGATTATTCCTTTCTCCACCCTTCGCCTCTAGATAAGAAGGATGATTTAAGGCTTTGAGAAGGTCCTTTTGGGAAAGTTATCAGAGGTAGAAGATGATCATGACGAAAAATTATCATCTGTGTACAAGTAAACAGGAGTTTTTTTAGTAAAGAAGCAATGGGTGTAGAGTGCACACACAAACGTGGGGGATGTAAATGTGGGAAGTGTGCACGGGGTTCATCAAATTTAACTCTATGAGAAGAAAAGGAAATGTACATAATAGATAAGAATTTACTAATCATGGTATAGAATGGTTAGTTACCTACCAGTGGATAAACCGCTATGAATTACCTAATTATACAGACTACATTTTTAAGCGATTAGTGCTTAGGAGAGGTTATTAAAGAAGGGACAAGAATTACGTACCTTATAATCAAGAAATTGAAAATATGCTGAAAAGAGGAGTGGCACTGTCTTTTATTTACCGCATAGAGAAGTTATAAAGATAGAAATGAGACAACTCCTTTGCGAGTAGTGTTTGACTCATCCGCCAGATATAAAGGACACTAACTGAACGAGGGTTAACATAAAGCACATCTTTTAGATGAATTAGAGAAGGAAAGTTTGCATTTCTTTACTGTCATTTATTTCTGCAAATTTGTTTTATTCATATTTCAAAACATTTTAAATAAAATTAGTGTACACAAAAAACACGTGCTATAAAATAGCAAAATGTAGCATACGTTTGATTGTCAAATATAATGTGAGAATACTGATTATTTTATTTACTTATTTTTCTCATTTTAAATTTATATGTTATTCTCACTTTTGAATTTTAGATTTTTGCTAATTCTTCTATTATCTGAAAGTCTGAATTAAATCAGGAATAAAATCAAGCAGTTGTAAGGTACTCGAGAAATCGAATATGAGATAACGAAAATAACAAAAATAATTTGATCAGATTTTGTCTTAAAAAAATTCAGAAACAGCTCAACAACTTCTGAACCGAGTGGAATTTCAGAAAAAGAGCTTAAAATCTTTTCTTTTGAGCTTAATATCATTGAGATTGATTGAGGATTTCATAAGTTTCAGAACAAGGTTCAGTTTTTATAACCAGCCGAAAACTTCCAAGTTAAGACTTATGAACTTTATTGTTTGGACCTAAGGGTTCCAGACAGCATAGATAACGAATATAATTTGATCAGAACTTGTCTTCATAGTTTTCTAAAAACTTCTAAAATGTTCTGAATCCAAAAATTTTTGAGGAATAGAATAATATTGCTTTGCAAAAAATTGTACAAAGTTTCACCTAATTCTGAGATAAAAAAAATTTAATTTTAAAATGTTCAGAACTTTTGATTTAAGGTTCAAAACAAGATTCAATTTAGTTCTGGCACGCAAGAATATTCAGCTAATCTATATATGAAGTTTCAAGTTGATTCGATTTGAAATAGAGAAATTCCAAAAAAGTTTCAGTATCATTAAAATTTCAGTACTTTGTTTTGAAAATCATTGCTTCAGGGAAGTTTAGGAAATAATATAATTCAATTGAAAATTGGACTCTTGGATATCTAGAAGCAAATTGAGAATCTTATATTCAGAAGGCTTCCAAACTCTGAGGAAACCTTCCAGACATCTTAGAGAACTTTCCTCTAAAATTCAAAAAAAAATATTCAAAAAAAAGTTAGAAACTTTATTAAAAAAGTAGTGGAAAAATTAAATAATTTAATAAAAATATTTGAATTTTTTTTCGGTGTATTGGTTTTGAGTGTTTTGATTTAGGGCATTTTGATTTTTGGCCTCAGGCGTTGGTCTGTTGCTTGCATGCTACAACGACTGGAAAAGACATTTTTATAGAAATTGAGAAAATTTTGCAAAATTTTCAATGGAATCATCAATGAGGTGTTGCAGATGATGGAGGGAAAAATATAGCTGAGATTAAAAAATGGTTAGTTGGGCAAAATTAGAAGATATGGCAATTCCATTTTTTCACTGCCTTTACATCAAAAAAACTTTATGTGGAAAATATTTAGGTCTTTATTGTGCTGAAACCAGTGGTTTCTTTTGTAAACTTCATTAGAGGACACGCAATAAATCATTGTCATTTTGAAACTTTTCTTGAAGATGGTAATTCAGAAGTTTTATTTCGATTTTTTAAGCCTCGAAATTAAATAAATATTTTTCTTATAAAATTAAAAGTTCTCCATTGATCTGTAATCCTATCTGGCTATCAAAATATTCATTTTCAGATGTCATTGCATTTCATATGAATGAATTAGATTTAAAAGATTATCTTATTTGTGATTTTAATATGCTCATCAAAGGATTTCGAAGAAAACTTTTATTATTTCAAACAAAATTAGAAAAAGAAGATTTTTCAATGTTTCATAGAATTTTGCTTATAAATTACTGGAAGTTATATAATTAAATGCTGTGCCAGTTTAATTATTGCTACAACTTATTAATTTACAATCAAATGAAATGTTTAAATAAATCATAGAGAAAAAAACTTTGGAATTTTATTGTTGTTTACCTATAACTGAGTTCCAAAGCTCAAAGAAATTTGCTGCTGATATGGCACCACTCTTTGATACAACTTTTGTTTGTTAATAAGCATCTTCAAAAATGAAGTATGTAAAGTTAACTTAGCGAACAAGACTGACTGATAAACCTTTAAAAGCATTACTTTTGATTGGATGCAGCGATTTAAAAGTTAACTTTAATGCTATTTTAATAATTAAAATTCAATTTTATAAATCATAATAATTTTTTACCATTGTTTTAATTTTATGGTATTTACACATATATTTTTTTTATATTTTGACTATTCTTATTTGTTTTTGTTTTATTTGATGATTTTTTAAATAAAATTGAGTTTGCTTTATATAGTTTTAAACAAGTAGTAATAAGAATTTCATAATGCATGTGTTTTTTAACTTTTCAATATTCCGTCCCGCGTTTTTTTAGCTTTTGATCCCTGGTCTAGACAATGGGCAGGTGTTAGATACAATTCAATGATTTTCCGAAACAATGATCCGCGTTCACAGATAACTTGAAAGAAAAACTGAAAGTGATCCTTACCTTTATTTAATGTCTCGTTGAAAACAGGAATCTAAAAGCTACACCTCTCTGATTTCTGTCATTGACGATGGCGAAACCGTTTAGTACTCCTACAAAAACAGTGTTTCTCGGATTCTGAGCATCTGAAATAGTAGTAGGTCTTGATTGCAAAGAAAACGGTCAGACTTTACACTAGGTCTTTTGGGTGGATGATGTGGGACTCTTCAACTTTCATTGCATCTTTTTTCTACTCCTATACTTGTAAACTATAAGCTTTTAAAAAAACTACAACTTTTTCTTGCATCTTCTTTCTATACTGAGCCAAATCTCGTTTAACCCAATAATTCTTCAGATATATCACAAAAAAATCTTCTTTGCAAAAGCGATGACTCTATGTATATATTGAGAATTAAACATAAAAGTAAAATCCATTTTGAGATTTAGCATGGTGTAAAAACTTCTCAAGAAAGTTTTCAAGTGATATCAAAAAATAAGGACGTTTTACAATATTTTTACTTTTTGTTGTGATGGCATAAATATGTGGAAGCGGTGTGAGAATCGCTCACTAATGGCTATTAGAAATCCTTTGAACGAGAAGCAAAGCAAAGCTAATACAAAATATTCTATAGGAAAAAGAATTAGAGCATTCCATTTCCAATATCTAAGGAAGTGAAATAGGTTGTAGATGTCAATAACTTTGTTGTGTACGTGGTAAAATGGTATTGGCGGATATTTACACACTTAATTGATATGACAAAAAAAACAAGTATGGATTTTATATGAGCTGACACGAGGAGATAAACTTGATCGACCGATTAGCACTTAGAAGACATCTCGTTCACTTCAACTTCGTAGCAGTCCAAAACCAAGTAAATCGCTCTCATCTATGAACCCTTCACGGTGTAATATAGATAGGGTCAATTTAGGCGTTGTGCTTGTGCCAATGAAAGTAAAAAAAGTATGAAGTGTCAGAAACTAACTCTAAATGCGTGCTACAAATGTCAAGTCGTGTCCATGTAAATCGTTTTATAAATTTGTACACATATTAAAAATGAGTTTTTAAATCTATTTCATTAGAAACTTGGTAATGACCAAAAAAAACAAAAAAGTATTTTGTCTTTAAAAAAAGGAATTATAAGTTTTCTTGTACTCGACATAATCACTAAGCGTACACTTTGTCTTTGTGAAAGAGCGGTTTCAGCTATTGAAGCCTCATCAACTCGATTTTACGTGTTCAAACAATGAGGTTTGGGGTCCTGTGGCCACGAGTGAACATCACGCAACTAGCCATCAACGCTTGGTTTGATGATCTTTATCTACTTATGAATTGAATGTACCATTAAAAGTTTTGTAAATATTTATTTAAAAAAAAAATTTTGTCAGTAAGGGGAGTAATAACCTTCGCATGACGCCCTTATGGAGTTTTACTCCACCTTGAATTTAAAAGTTAAATTTCAATAAAATCAGAAAAGTTTCAGTCCTTTAAGTTTTTTGTAATTTTCAATTACAACATTTCGTATGTTTTAAAATTAATTTTTGTTCAATTTATTTTTTTTTACGAGAGTATCATACAAAAAAGTTAAAAGCAATAGAACATTTTTTCAAGCTAAATGAACAAAATGACCGTATTAGACAATATATTTTTTTATTTACAACTAGGGCAAATTAAAAAAGAATGATGCTTGCAAACACCTTTTTAGCATTTCTGACACTGCCTTGTGGTTCTAGCTTTTTTGGAGGTAGGACAAAAATTGCAAAAAACTTTTACTACTTGAAGGTGGACAATACGAGTCTTTACTTTCTTCAAAGCCATAAAAATTCAGGAGAGACTTTGTTTTTGAGTTTAGCCCTTGAATAGTGGAGCGTATTTTCATTGAGTTATAACAAAGCTCCATTGCCAAAGATTTTAAAAACAACTTCCTTCCACTTTTTTTAGTTGCAGAAAAAATGCTCTCCGGACAATTATGGTTCAGAATAACCATGGAGTTCAAAGCTGCTATGTCTAAATAGTTTGAAAACACAACAGTGGGCCACTTTCTTGAAGGTTTGTAGGATCGATATGATCTAATCATATGATTAGCCACATCCACTCCACTTTTTGACCTGTTGTAAGACAGAAGCGACTCTGGTTTAGCTTTGTCTCCAATTAACTCTAAGCTTGTACAGCGTAGTGAAGACAATACATATACAACTTTGAAATTTTTTGTAGCGTGTCTTCGGGGAATGTAGGCTGCGAGAGAGGCATACTTTGAATAAATTATCTTGCTCTCACATTCTTGGAGCTTTAGTGTCTTCAGATACTGAGGGCGTAATATTCCAGGAACAAACTTCTGTTTGATTTGACTGTTCCACATATAGTTAAATTATTCTCCGTCATCCATTCAGCAAGATTATGATCTGTGAAAAATCGATCTGTAAAGACACCGCAACCACTTATCTTGAACTTTTGTTTTCTGATCATTCGACTCTCCTAAAAACAGGAGGCATCCAAAGTAAGCGAGTAGTGAATCAACAGTGAATTTTTCATAATATTTGCGCAAATAAGCAAATTTCGGAAAAGATAACCTAAAACAAATAACAGCTTGACAATTTTTATACAAATTAGTAGTCATAAACACACGAACACGAACCCCCAACTTACAAGAATAGCTTATAAAAACTATCAAATGGGCATGCGCATGAACATCTGAGACAACCCATTACAACACTAACACCCATATAATCACAAACAAAGTTGAAAACTCACATATACTGATAAGGGAAACACTCAGGAAAACTCTTAGAGGATGACGGAAAAAACAGACACACACACGCAAGCAGATAGACATATACACACACACGCAAGCAGACACACACAACACACCCACAAACACCAAAACTCACACACACACGCACGTACAGACGCATACCAGAGACATGCAAAGAAACACAATTACGAGCACACACAAACTTCTACACACATAGACGCGCAAACACTTCTAGACACACTGGTAAGTGTGCTCACACGCCCTCAGACATAAACACACAGGCACAGACACCCATAAACACGCGGGGAAGCATACACACACAAAAACTTCTACTCACATTGATAAGTGTGTACACACACGTAGACATACAGACACACATACACACGTGGAGAAGCATACGCACACGTAAACACACACCCACAGTAACACTTCCACACATACACACATACGTACACACACACACACATACGTAAACACACACACACATACGTAAACACACACACACACATACGTAAACACACACATACGTAAACACACACACACACATACGTAAACACACACACACACACACACATACGTAAACACACACACACACACACACATACGTAAACACACACACACACGTAAATACATACGTAAATACACACACACACACGTAAATACACACACACACGTAAATACACACACACACACGTAAACATACACAGACACACATACGTAAATACACACACACACGTAAATACACACACATACGTAAACACACACACATACGTAAACACACACACACATACGTAAACACACACACACATACGTAAACACACACACACATACGTAAAAACACACATACGTAAACACACACACACACATACGTAAACACACACACACACGTAAATACATACGTAAATACACACACACACACGTAAATACACACACACACACGTAAACACACACACACACATACGTAAATACACACACACACATACGTAAATACACACACACACGTAAATACACACACACACACGTAAACACACACACACACACACACGTAAACACACACACACACACAAACGTAAACACACACACACACACACACGTAAACACACACACACACACACACGTAAACACACACACACACACACACGTAAACACACACACACACACACACGTAAACACACACACACACACACACGTAAACACACACACACACGTAAACACACACACACACACACACGTAAACACACACACACACGTAAACACACAGACACCCATACACACGCGGATGAGCATATACAGTAAGCCCTCGCTACTTCGCGGCTTCAGTGCATCGCAGATTTTTTAGCAATATTTAGTTAAAATTAAATATTATTCAATCAGCTAAAAACTATCTTAATTTTCATTTTTAAAACTTCTGATTTATTATCCTCTTTTTAATTGTTTTATCCTGTCACTTTTGTTTTTTGCTTTCCGATTTTTAAAATATGACCTAGTGTAATGCAAGAATATGTTTAATTCAATCTTAACCATGTTTATGGCTCAGCTAAGTCTGATACTCAAGAAGAAAACGCACAAGAGCAAGAAGAGAAAATCGAAGCGCGAGGCATCATCCTAGAAAATCTACAGTAATTATGCAACATGACAAAGGCATTGCAACAATTTGCACTAGAGGTCGACGACAATATGGTTAGAGCTGTTGAGTTTAGTAATCGTATTGATGGGGTTATGTCTTTGTACAAAAGTATTTTACAGCAAAAGAAAATACAAAGAGAGCAATTACCCATTACTATGTTTTTATCCAGAGGAAAAACTTGAGCAATATCATCAAAAGAATTTACGAGTAGTGTGACGAAATGTGACAATATTTAGCAATGAAGGCGCCTTCCTAATTATTTTGAAAACTCCATTTTATTTTGGCTCAATAAATAAAACAATTTAAATTTTATATGCAATCATTAAAATAAATAAATACATCATATATAAAAAATAGATAGATATTAGATAGATATTCAAAATATTTTGTTAACCTAAGACACAGATGCATAAATTCTTAAAAAGACTAATGTTACTTACTTCGCGGATTTTCACTTATCGCGGGAGGTTCCGGTCCCTATTAACCGCGATAAACGAGGGATAAACTTATACACGCACACTGATGAGGGTAGCACCAAAGGTCACAGGTACATACATATACTACACACCCTGTTGAGAGGGTACATACATACACGAAATAGCATACACACAAATGTAGGCATAAATGCTCATGTCATGTTTGAAAAAATATCTATTACCCATAATTCTCATCCATTTTTTTTCTTGACATCATGTAAATGTGTCCAACCAATTCTTTCGAGAAAAACAATAAAAAAGCTTCTAGTGGTCTTGTCACGTCTTTTGCTTCAATTTCTTTCCTGGAGGATTTCTCGTAACATTTCTTATATTTCTACTTCTGGGTCTTCCACTTTTCTTAGAAATGGGATTCCATGAGCACGAAGTTCCATCTGGGGCTTCAAGATTTTCATCATATTCGAAATCACCGTTTTCAGAACTTGAAAACGAAAAAGCTGATTCCGAACAAGTGAAATTATCATCGCTAAAGTTGGCTGAAAATTCTGAAGAGAGAGACGAACTCCATAATGCGAGAAAAATCAGAAAAGGAAATGTAGGAATAAGAAGCAAAGAGTTTATGAAACAAAAATGGTATGTGTTCACGAAATAACACTTTATGGATGACAGATGCAAAAGTGATTCATCAGTAACGTGGTATGATTAGCATTAGAAAAACTGGCAAGAAAATGCAATGTTTGCAACGTCATGTAAAAATATTTAGGTCCACATTTATAAACCAGGCAGAACAACAAACACACAACGATGATGATACGGAGAGAATGATACATTACGAATTATGAAAACAACATGCTTTGTTGAAAAAATAATAAACAAATACTCAAGTTTGTTTATAGTGGAAGAAATCAAAATAGAAATGATTTTGTGATTGTCGGGAGAGCATTGCCTGAGTATTCTCAACGTTTTTGTTTCAATATACGACACTAATGGCAATTGTGATGCAACTGGAGTAAAACTCCAGAGGGCGTCATCCGTGCTATATTCAATTAAATTTGTAGTTGAAAAGATACAGTTTCAAAGATGTATACGTGAGTAAAGATGAACAATTAGAAAGTTGTTTGTCGTAGGTGAAGGCCAATGAGGCCGTGTTGTTCATTCTTATTCAATTTTTTACACAACGAATTTTGCTGTTTTAAAACACATATTGAAAAATCTTATTGTAGCACAATATAAATAATATATCGAACATTAGAGTTAAAATGGAATATCATATATTTAAATAGTGAAATTGCTGTCTTTACATAAAAGTTTATCTAGCATAGAAAAAGATCTTTCAACAGATGTCGAAATTGCTTGACAATTTTGCAATTATAAAAATTTAAGGTTGTTTCAAAGTTTTTTTGTTTTAAAATTTCAAATGATAATACTAATTAAATATGAAATAATGATGGAAGTAGTATCTACGTTTAATTTTTCCAAGGCTCACTTGAATCGCAGAAGGAATAGCCCTTATATAAAGAACGTTTGAAAAAGTTTATCTATTGGATGTTTTAATTGCAAATTTCAGCAAATTGAAGATAATGCTATACTAATCTCTCTTACTATCTGCATTTGCTTCATGACAAAATCAAAAGGCATATCTCATTAACCAAATTAACAGGAACTTATCTTTTTCACTTGAAGTCCATACTTTAATTCCACATTATAATCGTGTATATTGTATCTATCTTTTCCAAAAAGATAATGTCAAGAAAATTTTAAATTGTGCTATATATTGCGAGGGATGAAAGAGTATAAAAGAAATTTGAGCATGCTCTCATTTAAATGATTTTTCGATTTGCCTTCTCCTTATATATGAATTTTCTGCTCTTTTTTTTATTGCTGATTCCCAACAAACACAAATGCCATCCAATGTACTTAAGTCTTGACCCGAATTTGAGGCAGCCCAAAGTAAGTCAAATTATAAACTTTTTGAATACTTTTGGATGTTATTTGAGGACACACCCATTTTATATTAATATTGTATAGTGGTCCACTTTTACGGCTTTTGTACTTCAGAAACCAAAAAGGATAAAGTCAATGAAACTCAACAAATCAAAAGGGATGCTGACATTGTGGTATTAAATGCGGTACTAGGACAAAATCTCACACGACAACCCCCTACAAAATGCTCTACGACAAATTTAGAGTTGATTGTTAAAAAAAAAAGCTAAAATAATGCCCTAATGATTTGCTTATTTTATTTTTCAATCACTTGCAAAGTTCTAAAGATAAATATAATATAGTTAGGCCCCTTCTTTTATCTCCTGCATTTGTTATTGCACGTATAATCAAAATTCACAGAATTAAACGCATTCGAGAGATCAAGAGGAATGTCTTTGTTTATATAATTACAGTGAAACTTCTCTCAACCGGCCATTCATGGGACTAAGAAAAATGAGCGCTTTGTAGAGGTGGTCGGTTTAATAAAAGTACTGTTGATAATAAGATCATCTATCCATATTTTTTGTATTTGATATCATTTTTAAGATAACTAAACCCAATGTTATATCTATGTTTCTTCATAATTAAGTACAACGAACGTTGCAATTGAATTTTTTATTGAACAATAAGAATGGAAAAACTAACGTTTTAAAAACCTTTCCATGGTTGTTTGTTTTGGTTTCACTCGTTTTTTAATTATTAGTTCTTCAATATCTGTAATAATAGACAAGGTTTTCGATAAAATGCACTAGATTGTAGTTGTTTCATAAAAATTTTTAAATTCTTTAAAAGTTTCTTCGAGAGATAGAGAATCTTAATTTTTTTGTAATGTTGGATTCAAAAAAAATTCTCTTGTAAATATTAACAATGAGAGTTTTTTCCCATTCATTAGAGTCATCTTCAATTGACAGGTCTTTATCAAAATTTGAATCAACATTTTTATTTCAAATTCTTTAGCTAGTTGATAAACTTGATCATCATTGACATCATCATCATCATCATCATTAACATCTTTATTTGTATCTAGATCCAGATTTAAAAAAGAAAATCCCACTGGCAAAACAATTTTTAATGGTCGTTTCTTCTGATCCAAAGGATCGAATCAAAAAGAGGAATTTTTTTACAAAGTTCTGCTGTTGAACTTGAGGTTTTCAATTTAGTGAGAAGCGAAGTAGTTTTCGGTAAAGTACTTTAAACGATATAAAAACACCTTGATCGAGGGGTTGGAGTACAGAGGTAGTGTTCGGTGGTAGAAACTTGAGATAAATGTTGCTGAGTCTTATATCTTGTGTGTGAGATGCAGCATTATCCAAAAACATCAATATTTTTCGCCGTTGAAGCCTTATTTTATTGTTCAGTGTGCGTATCCAGTCTACGAATATGCTCGACGTCATCCAAGATTTTATATTGGCGTAGTAGGTGACGGGTGAGTTAGTTTTGTCAATATTTTTAAAACAACGGGGGTTACTTGTTTTACCTAAAAAAAGAAATAGAGAAGTCTTGAACCAAAGGATTCAAAATTGAATTGCATTTACCTATGACTAGGGGCTTAATTTTTTCTGCAGTCCAACATCACAGTCAGTCTTTCTCTTGCTTTTTTTCCACCTCTACACCACTGATTTTTAACGGAGGGAGTTTTGTCTGGTAACGCACGAAAAAATAAAGCGGTTTCATCACAGTTGAAAATGTCAGCAGGTGAGTAGTCTTTAGAAATTTCTTGAAGTCGTTTACTACCGCATCTGTGATTTCAGTGCTAGTTTCTCCACATATACTTTGTATGCATGTACAGAATAACGAAAATGCTATCTGTCTAAGAAACAATTTTATAATTTTATTAGGCATAATGCAGTCATGATTATTTTCTCACAAACTCACCTTCATAAAACACCAGGGAACTGAGTAAGTGGGATTAAAGTTAATTAAGAATTATAATTTGTCAAGTAACCGTTTCATTATCACTACTTGATAAAAAATAAATATAAACATTTTCTCCCTTTTGATGAAAAGTGTTAAATTCTTAATTATGATAATAAATTCTGATAATAAAGCGATATCTAAGTTTTTATAGAACTTAAAAATAAACACCCAATTAGTCGAGCAAGGAAATATTTTTAAGTTTATTCAATTGATCACTTAATTATTTCAAATCATTTAAATACTATCTATTTTTGTTTAATAATATATTATATATATTATCTATTATTTTTCAGACGATGCACATTAATAATATGTTTTTGGAGAAAAAAAGTATATCCGAAATCATTGAAAAAAAAGTTGTCAAGCAAAAGTGTGTTTATCCTATCATATTTTTTTCCAAGTTTACAAAGAATGTTTATCAAAGATGCATTTTAGCCCCTTGCAAATACAACATCATAGCTTGTTTCGGTCTTTAATTGCACGACTTTTGTTATCTCCCAGAGCGTTTGAATGTTTCATGTCTGTGAAAGATTTAACTCTCAATTATTTTTTATTCATTTAGAGATGCTAATAAAATCTACCACTCTTCATTTTTTTCTACAATCCAGTGAATATTTTATATAAAAAGACATAACGTTATATTGAATTAGATACATAATACTATACATCCTTACATATCTAATAATCCTTATAGAATAAGTGCAAGCTATACAGATTTGGCGCGATTTTTTCGAATAGAACTGCTTCAATACAATTCTCTATTCAAGGATATAAATCTTGGTTTATATTAGAGTCATGCATGAGGAAAGTTTGTGTACTCCCAACACTCCAAAACTTAACCCGTATAACCCTTGACACGTGGGAACCGGAAAATTAACCCAGTAAGTATGCTTTAGAGGTGAATTTTTGAATAAACTGACTATTGAGCGTACAACAATTAACAGATAGAGAATTTTATTACGTTTCATAAGAGTGGTGGAGTGGAGGACTACGACTTGAAGCACACACAATACTCCGACTCAAAATACACATGATTATATATTCCTTCATATTCTAATATCTTAGTGCGAAGTCCAATTGCTTCTTAACCCATTTAAGACCAAGCAAAGCAGACGATATCTAAAAAACGCAGACGATTTATATTCAAAGTCATTGAAAAAAGCAGACGAAGATGAAATTACTTATGTTCCAAAATAGGAACATTGGTCGTAAATGGGTTAAACCCAGTACGACTCTTGTGAGTTGCTTAATCTTCCTATTTATTGTATATAATATTATTGAATAATATCTAATGTTATTTATTATCTCTTTTAAACGTCCCTCATCATATAAACTCTCAGACTTTATATATCATTCTTATTGGTTAAACAATTACACTTCAAAAATATATTATTCATCGTTAGTTAATTCATAAATATAGCAGCGTTAAAAAAATTTTAAAAATCAAATTAACAGTGTATTCTACTACTTTCGTGTCGAAGTCGATAAGTTACAATAAAGTTTTATTGATCAAAAACATATTTACTTATCTTTATTCATTTCATTTAATATAATTTAAATTTATATTCACATCTATCACCACACTCAACAGTATGTCTTTTCCTTTATTGAAGAAAGAGGCCATGAACTTCATTCAAAAACAACTAACACAGCAAAAACAATGTTGTGTGAGATGCTTATAAAGTTTGCTTTTTCATCTTTTAATTTTTTAAGACTTCAATTTGAGTGTTGATATGAAAAAACATCTAAATTCTCTCAAATATTATCTGCATCTCAAAATTGTTCTACCTCTATTTGGTTTCAGTAATAGATTATTTTACCCTGTGTGAAGGAAAGAAAGAAATTTATTGAGCAAACAAAAGAAACGAGATGTGTTCGCAAGGTATTATTACAGAAGGTTTCACAAGCGCTTATATGCAATACCAGTATATATAGAGTAAAAATAATTACAATAAAAGTAAGTGAGTATATACAACTTATATTATTTAAAGTATTCAAGGATAAAATATGCATCAAAGGAAAAGAAAGTGGAGAAATTGGGAATTTTTACATGAATAACAGGATTCGCAAAAACATCCATACTTGTAAAAAGATATGAAGTAACTAACAACAGTATTTTTAAGATATGTAATGGGATTCCTAACGTCTATTAAATGGGATAGAGTGTCATTCCAGTATAAACTAATTCCATACTTCAAGGACTTTTTAGCTGAAATAAGATTTTATCGTGGAAGAAATGACTTGTGAGAGTTTCTTAAAGTGTATCGATTGACAGCTTCATTAAATACAAACTGTGTTCTTGTGAAATTAGGAAGTAATTTTTATGAAAGACTTTATAAAAAACAGAGAAATTCGAAAATTATAGACATCCTGGAACGTCAATAGATTATTATTGATATAGAACAATTGAGTTGTGTGAGAAAGATAGAATTTATTGAAAACTTTGCCTTATTCTGTAGGGTGAATATCACATTATTATCACAAAAACCCCAATTCTCAATACCATATGTTATGTGTGGTAGAAAAAGGATTTGTACAATAAAATTTTATATTCATAGGAAACTTACTTTTACAAACTCTGAGCAAGGAAATTATACGAGATAGTTTATTAGCAACAAATTTAATATGGGGTTTCCCACTTAATTTGTTATTACAATCAAGCCCAACAAATTAAATTCTGATGCATACTCAAACCAAAATCAGGCAAAGTCCCGGAAATTTTATTAGTTAAAGAAAGAGATTTCAATTTATCAAAGTTTATCCTCAAGGAATTGAATTCAAACCAACCCAACAAGAGATTAAAATCAGATGAAAAGAAGGATGAATTAATAGGAATGAGAACTGCTAAATCATCAGCATATATTAGAAATGCATAAGAAGAAACATCTTTTATAAAAATTGAGCATAATAGAGGACCCATAATAATAGACCCTTGAGGTACCCCACACAAAATAGAAAAAGGATTGGAAAGGAAATTTTGGTTAATTTTTTTTCTATAAAACAAAAACTTAAATTTCAAAGAAGAGTACATAGTGCCTGTACCTTTTTTTTTTACGATATAAATTATCCCTGGCTTTAAGGAGACCAGGCGTCATCCATGGATTATGAAACTGTTTGTATTTAGATTTATTGCGGATATAAATCTTAGTAGTATTAACTAATATTGATGATGAAATTATGTTTGTCAAGCGAGGGAAGAGAATATTCGGATCATCAAAAAGTGGATGAAAATGTTTAGAAAGTTAGAATTCAGGTAAGGACTCAACATATTCCTTGTTTATTCAATCTTTTGAAGTACTCAGTGTTTGAAGAATAAAAGCCAAAAGAAACCATGATAGGGAAGTGATCCGATATACAAGATTCCAAGACAAAGCTCTTAACATAGGAAATTTCATTACTCACAAAGATATTGCCAATCAAAGTACTATGCCGCGGAAGTGAGACTTTAGTAACAGAAATACTAAAAGAATGATTTATTAACAGGTTTAAAAAACTACTGGCCTGAGATGAGGTATCTACAGAAAGTATATTAATGTTAAAATCTCCTGCAATGACATGTGAATGTTTAGAATTAAGAAGAGATATAAAATGAGATAAATCATTAAAAAAGCTTACAAAATCACACTTTAAACTAGTTGGGGCTTAACTTTAAACTAGGTTTTGATTTCCATTTCAATTGAAAAGACTTCAAACGACTCATATAAAGAATCAAAGATAAAGGGAAAGGAGATGAGAAAGTTATGTATGAAAAATGCTAAGCCAGAATGTGTAGAAAGTCTTCTGGTTTGTAACAAATAATGATAACCAGAAATAGTGGAAAAAAATTAGTTGATAGCCAAATTTCTTAAAGTGCAAAACTAAAAAATTAATTGTGCACAATTGGCTGAATCAATACCTTTAAATTTCGCGACTTTTACTAAAATCGCCACCTGCATCTTTTCATAACATTTTCATGGTAGTTGAGTGACACTTTCATGACCTAAACTCTCAATCAAAATCAAAAATTAAAATTTTTCAGTAAAATTTTGACATTATCTGTAGTTAACTTTATAACTTAGGATCTATATTATATACTATCTTGGAAATTTATGATTATATACAGTTTGGAAGGCATAACACTTTATATATTTAATTTACTTTTTAAAAAATGTCAATAAAAATTTTGATTGATCAGAAATATATATAATAAAATATTCCTTCAAATTTTACATAAAATATATGTTTTTATACTAAATCAGCCAT
This sequence comes from Nectonema munidae, assembly GCA_030549495.1. Lineage (NCBI taxonomy): Eukaryota > Metazoa > Nematomorpha > Nectonematoida > Nectonematidae > Nectonema > Nectonema munidae. The sequence goes on from JAUIRK010000909.1 coordinate 145,866, forward strand.
GCTGGTTTCATTTCGGGACTTATTTTTTACATTTAGAATTTAAAAATACCTATAAGGGATTAAATTTGCGGTTTACTTGTAAAAATTGTATCCAAAATATTCTTTCAAATTTTACATAGAATATATGTTTTATACTAAATCGGCCAAGCTGGTTTAATTTCTGGGCTCATTTTTTACATTTAAGATTTGAAAATACATATAATTTATCAATCAAATGTGCGGTTGAGTTCTAAAATTGCCTGCAAAAACATTCTTCCAAATTTTACATGAAATATATGTTTTTATATAAATCGATCAGGTTATTTCATTTCTGGACTCAGTTTTTACATTTAGGATTTGAAAAAACCCATAACTGCTAATCAAATTTGCGATTTACTTCTAAAAATTGTTTCCAAAAAGATTCATTCAAATGTTGCATCAAATGTATGTTTTTATACCAATTCATTTATGCTAGTTTCATTTTTTTCTCAAATTTTGCAATTAGGGTTAAAATTTTTATAAGTTTCAAATATTTTTGCTGGACTAAAAATTGTTCCAAAAACAAAATTATATTTTTTACACCAAATGAATAAGAACAGGAAGACTCAGTAGAGAGGCATCTTTGATGTAATGTGCCAATATTTTGATGCGCACCAATTTATGTAAAGCAGAGAGAGAGAGAGAGTATGTCTATACCATCCACCCTACAATATCTCGAAACTATCTAAATCGTTCAATTCTAATAAGTCCCGTGTTTGACCATTTTCAAAAAAAAAATTGAAATAGTTAAAACATTATTTATTATTAAAAAAATTAATTTAATCGGTTTTTTTTCGTAATCTTTTCTTTTTCTTGGGTCGTATTCTTTTTCTTAAATTTAAAAAATAATTTACATCAGATAGTATAGTTGTACTTCATTTCTTAAAAAAATGTTACTTCTACAATCTTTTATAATATGCCCTGACTTTCTACAATAGTAACAAAATCGTTTCTTTCTGTTTCCATTTCTTTTGTCTCTATTTACATTTACAACTAAAAAAAATGTAACAAATACTTGGCCTTTTTCAATTAGAAACAACTTACTTATGATAAACAACATTTAGCATTTTCTAAAAATTGGAAAAAAATATATAGTTTTAAAACTATGTTTTATTTTATTTCAGAAAATTTACAGCTTACTTTTATATTGAGTAAAAGTGTTAGTTAATATAGCATTTTACCAACTAAGATGCCTAAGATAATGATTATGAACCAAATAACACCACATAGGTATATTCCACTCAGGATAAGAACCACACAGGTAAAATACAGTTAGGATATTTGTATTATAATCAATTATTGCATATTTTTGCAGCTCGTGCAAATTGTAAGACTGTGCCTATAGCATAGCTATACCTATATATATATATTTGTATATATATGATATATTTGATACCTGGTGCTATAGCATAGCCTATAGCATGCAATACCTTACATATTATTGATATATAATATTTAGTATAGCATTTTTTAATATTAATATTTTAATGCAGTACTTAAGAAAGATGAATCAAAGGAAACTAACACTGTTACATTGTCTAGGGTGAGACTTTTTACCCAAATACACCCAAACAGATGAAAACAAATTTAAATATTCACAGAATAAGTAAAATATACATAGAAGAATTATTCTCAGAATAAAACGAATATAAATTTTTTATAAAAAATATAAAACATTAAAATAATAACTTGATTTTTTATTTGGTTGGTTGGATATCAAAGCACTTTCTCCTATAAGGCCATATGCTCGCATTATGCTTGAGATGGTTAATCACAGATTAAGTGATTTTGTTTTTAAGAGTCGGGAGTCTTTGGGATTGAATTCCGGACTTCTTTGATCTTTTCTTTGATTGATTCCAGGATAAAGTTAAGCTAAAAGGTAGACCCTTAAAATCATTGAGACCAGGGCCGTAGCGAGAAGGTACCTCTTGTGCTCAGTGGCGTAGCCAAAAAATGGAAGTTGGGGGGCATGTAAGGGATTTAAGGGGGGGAGGGGCATGCAAGGAATTTAGGGGGGCAAGCATATTGGAAATAAAATTATTTGGAGGGAGGGGGCAGAAAAGGTATTTGGGGGGGGGGGGGGCAACTGCTTGTGCTCCCCCCGACTTCCTATTATTTTTTTCCTTTTTTACATTGCCTGAATCACAGTCTTCTTCTTGTTCTGATTAATGCTTTGAATTCTGTATATGAAGTTTCAAGAGGCATTACTGTGTGTAAGTTCATTTACAATTTTATGAGAAAGCCTAATTTTGAGAAAATTGAAAGGATTATGGATCAAAGATGGACAGGACATTTTGATTCAATCAACTCTATTGTCAAAAACTACGAAAATCTTTTATATCTTTTTGAAGAATGTTCTTTATCCGATAATAATCACGAACTCAGTATCGAAGCTCAAAGTTTCTCGATGCTAATACAGAAAAAATAGTTCATAACATAACATAACATATTTTATTAAGCAAAAAGAAGGTTGTTCAAACCTATTAAAATTGCATCTAAAAAAATTACTTCAAATAATGAGATATTTGAGTTTTCATAAGACGAAATATCACAAGTGTAAAAACTTGAGATGACTCCAATGGAAGTCTAATCTATTTTTAAAAATATTTAATGTTGGTGCATCGACAATATTTTGAGGTGAAAACAGTTCATATTTGTTTTGAATCTCCTGTTCAAGGTCCTTAAAATTTTAATTCCTATCAACACTTATGCACAGTTGCTTTAAAATACTCAAATACTCATGATATACTTTTTTAAAAATTTAACTTCTATGATGCACGAGAAAAAAAAAACTTCATTCTGCTATCATACTTAGATTCATATATATAAAATATTGATACTGATGAATTGGTCAAGAAATTTAATAAGAAAACAAGAATTCAACTTTTTTGAAAGAGCCTATAGTTTTTCCAAAATGAGATAAGTTTTTTTCTATAAATAAGTGTTTTATTTATTCATTACTTATTTTTAAAAGCATTAAATTGCCCAATTTTAAATCAAAATATTCAGGCCCCCTTACTTTCCCCTTGTGCTCCCCCCCCCCCCAACTTCAATTTCTGGCTACAGCCCTGATTGAGGCTCAGATTTTTATTTGTTAAATAAGAATAAATTTAAATATTATTTATATACAAACAAATACTTAATAATATTTTATTATATATATAGCTAATTTTATAGATAGGTAGGTAGGAGGTAGGTTGGTAGAGATGTCAAAGCACTTTCCAAATTTAATTGATATACTTGCAAATTGTCTGGCAGGGTTGAAGAGAATAAAGCAAAGAAGGATGCTAGGAGTATTCTAGAAATGATAAATATATATAGAAGGATAGTCGGTTTTATTGTAGGCTAAGGTGAAGAATGGGTTCAATAATGCCTATCAATGCGGAGAGTAAGTTTAAAGGCCTTCTGGGTGCGTAATGAAAAATGAACAGAGGAAGGCGAGGTGGTATGGTGTTTCTAAGAGTGCGTTGCAGAACCGACATGTCAGGTTTTCTCAGGGTGTAATGCAAAAGAAGTAGGTTTTGCGAGGGCAATGACCCGAGAGCCACCTAATAAGAGATCTTGATGGAGTTTATTTGTGTGAAGCCTAGGATTAGTGTATGGCATTGATATTGGATATGCGCGAAATCAGGGTGTTTGTGGAGTTGGTTGGAGAGTTTTGCCATTGGTTTTGAGTGTTCGCGGAAATGTTACGTAGTAAGACGTTTGGGTGTACTCAGGTCAAATGTGTAATGCATGGTCTTGATAAGGTTCTTTTAGCGAGATGGTCAACATAAAAGTTTTCATGTTTGTGGGAGTGAGTGGGTCACCAGAAAATGGAGACAGTGAAACGATCGGAGAGGAGTCGTACTTTTGAGAACAAGATGGAAGCAAAGAAGGGAACGTTTTTGTCAAGGTGTAGATCGCGCGTGATGTTCAAGGAGTCTGTATAGAGATGAATATGGGTGAAACGTGTGAAGGTATTGATGTGTTGGGTGATCTGATCGCATAAGGTGATTAAGGCTTGACACTCAGCATCATAAGTTGTAGTTAAATGGTTTAGAAGAGAGCTTGTAGAAAAGAAGGGAGATAGAGAGGCACCTTCATAAAAAGCGGTGGCGATAGCGCATTTTTGCAATGACTTGGAAGCGTCTGTGAAGATTCTCAGGGTTGAAGGGTCGGAGCGATGTCTGAGCTTTTTTACCTGTTTAGCGGCAAGAGATTTGTTTTCGTGAGTAGTAATAGCAAAAGGAAGTGGTGAAGAAAGATGTACCAATGTGGTGGAGTGTGCCTTAGGGTGTATGAGGTAACGGTGCGAAGTGGGAAGTGATTTGTGCAGCATCTTCAGGGGAGGGTGTGAAGCGTTCAGTGGAAGATGTAAATGGGAGGCTGAAGATGGGGAAGTAATGATTTGTATGTGGTGATGTAGCGTCTGATGAAGATATCTTTCAGTTAGATTAAAAGTGGTGTGCAGTTCAGTGTGATTTCTAGAATAGATGTTGGGGTTGTGCGATAAGCTTTCGAGATGGTTAATAGACTGAGTCTATTGATTTTGAATAAATATGTAAGGGTGGATGGGTGAGCGAGCGATGAGCCACATGAGAGGATGCCGTATTGGATTACCGGAAGTATGAGAGATTTGTAAATGAATAAAGAAGGATGGATACTTAGACCCCATTTGTATGAGATTGCTTGTCTTAGTTGGAACAGAGCTGTGATAGTTTGATGTAGGTGTTTTTGAAGTGTGTAGACCATTTCATGTTTGTTTGAAAGGTAAGACCTAGATACTTGATGGTGGTTGCGGGTTGAATAAGGGTGTTATGATTGGTAAGCAAAGGTAGATGTGGGGAATGCTTGCGAGTGAAATGAATTAGGGTAGTTTTTGGATGTGTTAAACGATATTTTCAGCCAGTTGGCGGTGAAATTCAGGATGTTGAAAAGTGAGGCGATATTCTGGAGGTTTTCGTTTTGTGTGTTTGCTGAGAAAGAAAAGAGAAGATTGTCGGAGTAGCACTGGGAAAAGTGAGATTTGGACTCAAGAAGATCTAAGAGAGGATTGATGAGAATGAGCCAGATGATGTCCAAGAGGCAAACTTCTTGGGGAGTGGGGAGAGAGAATGTATGGACTGAGCTGATGGATTATTTGGGAAGATTAAGCAGCGGTTTTCTAGGTAGTTGCTGATGAACTTGATCATGTACGGTGGGTATTTCTTGAGATGCATGTTGAGAATGATAGCGGGGTACCAAACGCTTTTGAATGCGTCATCGATGTCAAGAAAGTACAGATGCCGTCTTTTTGAATGCTATGGAGTTTTCTAAATACTTGGTCAACTTGGAAAGAACTGACTCAGTATTACTGTGCGGGAGATATGCAAACTGTGATAGGTGTATGAGGTCGTTCTGAGATATATAATGAATCAGACTTTTACGGATTATTTTTTCGAATAGCTTGCCTAAAATAGGGAGGATAGTGATTGGTCTCCAGTTTTTTAGATTTGAGAGTTCTTTGTGAGGTTTAGGCAGAAAGAGGAGTTTGCCTATTTTCCATATTAATGGAAAAAAGGAGTTAGATAAGCACGCGTTGTATATGTGGAGTAGGTGAGTATGTAAGAGGTAAAATGATTTTTTAATGTTGGTTGCGGTGATTGTGTCGTAGCTGGAAGCTGAGTTGGATCTGAGTGAGTTTCTGAGATAACTCTTTTAGTGAGATGTAGGGAAATGAATGGGGCTTAGCAATGATGTTAGTCTTTGCGAGAGTAAGCATGCGAGAGTTTATGAGGATTGAGTTAGTGTCTGTGTGGGGAAGAAGTTAATGGAGATTCGCAGGATGTTTTTTTTACTTTCGTTAGTGTGTTGATTAGGGCCAGGGTTTGGACGATGAATTGGAAGTGAAATTGATCCAAGTATCTCGTTTTGCTTTTTTGAGGGAGCGAAATTAGAGATGCCGGATACTTGAGTATAGAGAAATAGATGAAGAGGGATACTTTCTTAAATTTTTAGAGCGTGACGCAAGGTTTTCTATAATTGGTTTAAGGCTGTGGCCCAGAAGTATGCATGTTTTCTTCTGGGAATAGGATTAGAAGGTGTGGATAAGTTGGTGGCAGATGAAAGTGTGTTATTGATTTTGAGAGCAGCAGCGTTTTTCTCGGTGGTTGTGAATAGCACGGGTATGGATTCTGGTAGCTGAGTTACAAGTGTTCCCAAAACTGTGCACCAGTGAAGTGAGTGTGCTTAGCAGATGTTGTTAGGGCGCGCGTGTAAAAAATTGGGGTGAAATCAATCTGGGAAGTGATGTAGTGGTGGTCAGATGCGGATGGTTCGTCGGAAATGGCCTAGTTAAAAATAAGATTGTATGTGTTTGGTGACGCTAGAGTGATGTCGATGTAAGAGGAAATTATGTTGTTCTCAACGATTTTGAAGAAGGTAGGATTTTTTGTGTCGTTGCATATACGTAGGTTATGTTGTGTGATAAAAGATAGAGATCAACGCCGCCCATGTTTTCCTTATTGTCCCAAAGAAAAGATCGGGCGTTACAATCCGTTGAGATTATTAAATGATATCAACCGGATAGTAATGCGATGTGCGCCTTAGCTTGGTTTAGAGAATGTGTGAAATCGTTTGTGAATGCTTTGGGGTTGGAAGGGGGAGTAGTAGGAGCAGAAAAGGAGAGGTGCGTTTTGAGAGAAAATTATTGTGAATACGTAATGTTGTAACGAGAATTAAGAGAGAAAATAGAAATTTAGTGTGGACCTTATTATAATGCATGCAGAGCAATGAGTTAGAGGTGAGGTGTAGAGAGATGTGTATTCATTTGTATGAGGTGGAGGAGAGAGTTTTAAAGTGTAGGGTTCATTTAGGAGAGAAAACGCAGTAGAATGAAGAGAAGATAATGTTAAGGAGATTTGACCATCTATGGGAGGTTTGGTTCAGATTAATATGAAGAAAATTCAGCATATGTAATTTTTTATGGTATTTATGTGTGCCTCATTGACGTTTTTAATGCGTTGAATGCGAAAAGGGCATATATCATATGTGGAGGGATGATTCTAATGGCAGTTTGAGCATGATATTTTAGAGGGATCGTTATTGAAAATGCATGTGGAGATTGAGTGACCCCTGTTGCCACAGAGATTGCAGTGTGGAGATGTGGCTTAACATTTTGATGATGTGTGGTGGAATTTAGACAGTTGTGGAATTGTGTAAGACGTGATTTGAAGATTTTAGACTGAAGAATTGTGTGCTTTAGAATGATTTTAGGGTTTTCACAAAGATGTTTGAAGAGTGTGTTGGTGGATGTTTGAAATGATATAGTGTAGGAGTACAAGCCTTTTTTGCCTAATTGTTTAATTGAAGTTAGTGAGCCTAAGTCTTTAAAAAGAAGCAATTCTAATATAGGAATTGTGCGGCGATATTTTCAATGGGGAGGTCAATTGGGATGCCTGAAAGGACTAAGAGTGGAAAACTAGGTGGGATGTCGTGTGTCGTGATGCCATTGTTCGCTAGTGATTTTATGGCCATTTCTTTTTGTGTTTTGTTTTCGAATTGAAATAGGAAAGTTCCTGAAGATGAGCTACGAGTGTTTTTAATGTTTATAGAATGATTGTGGGTTTCCATTGCTGCATACATATAGTAATTCATGTTGATGTAGGGTTGGCAATGATGGAACCCTGTGGAACCCCACAACTTATAGAAACAAGATCGAAAAAAGAATGATTGATTATTACACTTAGATTTCTTCCATACAAATAGGATTTCATTATTTTCAACGAAAAATGATCAAATCCGTAATTAGAAAGTTTTTTAAATTGTTTATCAACATTTACAGAATTAAACGCATTCGAGAGATCAAGAAATAAATCAAAAGGAGAAATGTCTTTGTTTATATTATTATATATACCTCTCAGGAGGACAGAGTGTGAAATTGTGTTGAGTACCCTTTTCTAAAACTGGATTGTTTTACGCAGATTATCGATTCTTCTGAAACAAAGTTGTAAATATGTGTGTAATAATTTTCAATAATTATACTTGATAAAACTTAATTTATTAATTGTACCCAAATTACTTCTTATAAAACTTAAAAATATAGATAATTTAAGGGCATGCTAGAAGGAATAAACTACGCCTAAAATTTCATTAAGTTCCATATATAAATGATATGTATATATACGTTACCCCTACAATATATATTTCACAATGTGAACATATAATCGGTTCTAAAAGTAGACTGCTACAGATGTCAAATAACCAACTATGCATAGCCTAGCTTGTAACCAGTGGCGGATCCAAGGGGCGGCGGGGGGGGGGGGGGGGAGGGGCTCATGGGCTTAGCCCCCCCCCCCCCCCCCCAATGAAAAATGGCTTCGAAAATTACCCTTACTAATGTATAACCTTACATGTATAAAAAATAAATTTTTGCAATTTATTCATGGCAAAATAATGTTAAAAATATGAAACCATATTTAATTAGTGATTCTAAAAGACATAATACAGCTGTCGTATTCCCTGAAGACTTTTAGAAAATCTGCAAAAAATTTAAATAAATTTCGCCCCCCCCCCTATAAGATATTTCTGGATCCGCCACTGTTTGTAGCATGACGCCTTTTTGGCACTTGTACCTTCTATCAATCCTAAATTTAAGTTGCACGGATCTAGTACTTAGAAAAAACAGTAATGAAAACCGTAACGCATTACTTCCTATTACTTCTGGTATTTTTATGGATAGATAATTTTCCCCTTTTTTAAGTATATACCCTCATGAACGCTTCAGCCTGGGTTTGCTTAAGCTCCCAAATTTGGAATAATTGCATGTAATGTTTGTATATTCTCAAAAATATTTTATTCAATTTCTCCGGCCTTTTCTGGAGAAAGAGAGGCTATGGGCAATAATGAAAGGGTTGCCATAAACATTTTTAAAAAGTGTGTACACAAGGTGGTCTATTTTATTAATCTAAATTGAGGGTAGGCATCGCAAGATGGAATTACTATAAGTCTATTTCAGCATTGTTAGCATTTTAATGATCTTACCTTCCGTGAAATTAACTCCAAAGTCTTTAAGAGATTTACATAGCGCTAAATCTGTTTACCTTTCTTACTTTTTTCATAAGCTTTACGATGAAAACTAAAATCTGCATCCCAATTAATTTCTAGATATTTTAGGTGGCGAACTCGTGAAATCTTCCATATAGTTGCAAAATCCAAAAATGTTGCATTATGAGTAATTCACTCTAAAGTTTCATTAAGTGAAATAACTACATAATATGGTATTTACGTCCGTAACTGCTGGTTTTTTACCCTGGTTTTCTTCCTCTGAAGAATTCAAAGGTTTTTACGGTTAGGTGCTCTAGCGACCCGATTCTACGTGGTTAGTAATCAAGCTATCACTAGACAATAAGTTTGTTTCCCAAATTGGGAGCGTTCGCGTTAAGATTATATCTTTCACTCAGTTGTATTTATATATTGTAACATAAAATCTTGTAAAATAATATATATAACAAGGTATAGCTATACAGTAACAAAGGCCGGTAGGTGTTTAGTGGGATGGAAAGTCCAGTTAGACTTGGACTCAGCATTCCGGGCGGGCCACGATATCCGAAAGGATGGGTGCGAACGCCACAAACAACTTAATTAATTAATTAATTACGTCCGTAAGATGTTTACATATACAAGGGACACGCTTGACGGCGTAATATAGTCATATGTCATCTGCGAAAGTGATTAACATAAAATAGACAAACTTATTGAAAGAGACCCTGTCTATAGAACACAAGTGGGCTTAGAGGTTAACGTTGATATACCCCGCATCTTATGCTTTTTCTCTTTGAAAATTCGTTATTTATTTTCACCTGTAGTGAGCGTTGAGGAAGGAAAATGTAAACTACCTTGAAGATGCATGATGGCGCAAACAAAATAGTGAGTTTGAACAGTAAATCTTCGTACTAGTCTTTATCAAAAGCATCATGCCTATGTAGACGCCATCATATAAGCTTTTCGCAATGCCATGGTAAAAAGTAAGCAAATCATAAAATATTGACAGTCCTTTTTTAAACCCAAAGTACTTGTCTGGATTTATTGCATGCTCCTTCCGCCAAGCATCAAGTACTCCAAAAATTAATTTGTTTTTCACTTTGGTCAGGCGAGGGAGAAGACTGAACTTCTTCTTTATATACAAATTTAATATGGTTAGAACTAAATCGAGTTTACTAATTTGATAATCTATTATATCATATTAAATAAACCTATATTAAACCATCAAAATGTTAATAAAAATGGTCAATTTTATAAATCAAATTATAAAATCGAAAAAATTATCAATTTGCATGGATTTAGTTTTAATAATAATTTTTTTAATTTTATCTGGTTTATAAAATGGAATGTATTCTGTTTTGTTTCAAATATTTTTAAATTTGAATTTTCAATGATATAAATATTAATTTAGTATAGGATGATATATAACTGCAGGCGAAGGAATAATCTTCTGATACATGCTAATTTGATAAATACTTTGAAATACTTAAATTTTATTATCCAAATTACTTATTTTAATATGAATATTGTACTACTTTATAAACGCTATAATCTAAGGTTCAATCTTCGTAAAATTATTATGATCCTCTGAATAATAATGTATCTTACATGTTATTTCCACATGATTAACATTTTGTACCCAAATCCAAACTTTGGTTACTGAACTAATTACATTTAAGCTTTCTTTGTTTATAAATCGACACAAGCAGTGCAATAATCCTTTACCATTTAATTCCCTCCTTGTCAGCCAGAGTTATGTCAATTATTTACTTAATATCTTTACTAGAATTAATTCAATAAATTTGAATATCTAGTATTGATTTTTTGTCGTTGATAATTGCGCTCTCTATTTATATATATATAAAATTCTCTCGTTGTATGGCAAACTTTATTGTGTCGTGTTATTTGACAAGTCAAAAGACCAGCGCTGTTAAGTCGAATTCAACAAAAAAGTTTTTAATCTTAAGAATTCATTTCTTAAGATAGTTTGATTCGGTGTAAAATTTCTGAGAACTCTTTTCAAATGAGATAATTCCGAATTCTATATTTTTTATTATGATAATGTGTTAAATTTATTGTAAGCTTGAAAGATTTTTAAAATACTTTATTCCTAGGTAAATTTGATATAAATATTAATCATAAGGAAAAAGTTACAAATAAATTTTAATCTAAAATTTTCTTTACATCTGGATTAATAGTTAATTTATTATAATTGGTAACCTCTTTTTACATGTTTTTTCACTCTATTATTTGTATATTTCATCATAAATAATATAGCTACATAATATAAATTCTTTAAAAATCAATATTTTTGGGTGAAAAAGATCATTTTCAGTCAACAAGATAAAGATAAAGCCAATCTACCGCATACTCTTTTCATCTAGAACAGTGTTTCCCAACCTAGGGGTAAATTACCCCAGTGGGGTAATGGTTCAATATTTTTGGGTTAATGAGTGTGCCGACAATTATAATAATTTATTTAAATGAATTATTTGTTCTATTTATTAATTTTGCTTTGTTTAATAGTAACTTAGCCACTATACTATTCACTTCATACTTTAGTTTAGTCAATGAGATTTAAACTGAAGCAACTAGTCAGAGAATGGCAAAAGATTTGTTTTGATATATCAGTGGTCTGGCAAGACCACGGGAGATAACGAAATGTATAGAAAGTATTTGTAAAATATAAAGTATATGCGTTTCTTAGACATACTATATATCAGTTGTCTGGCAAGACCAAGGGAGATAACGAAAAGAAACAACGAAATATATAGTAAGTATATGTAATGTAACATACAAAGTATAAGTGTTTGCCAGACATACTATATATCTAATTATATAGTTTTGATTTTTTTGAGATAATGTCATTTTTAAAATAAAATTATGCAAAAAGAATAAAAGATTTTTTAGGGTTAGATAATGTCATTTTTAAAATATATTTTCAAAAAGGGAAACTTTTTAATTTAGTGAAAACTAAAAAGAGATTCGAATTCAATAAATTTCACCTTTTGGAAATATATTTTAAAAATGATATTATCTAACCATAAACCTAAAAAATCTTATTCTTTTTGCAAATATATTTTAAAAAGCCCAAAAATCTCTTATTCTTTTTTAATATCTCATTATAGTATCACTATAACATAGAGGTAATTAAAAATTGCATCCTTATCTCTTTTCAAAAACACAATAATTTTTACCAAGTTTTTTTTTCATTTTTTAATCTAGGTAATTGAAAGAATATTCAAAAACACAATGACTTTAACCCCGTTGCCCCCCCCCCCTCCCCATTTTTATTATTTCAAATCAAGCACGGAGCAAACTTTATTATATACCATATCATATTAATCACACCGGAAATTCTAGTTATTCTTAAATCACAATGATCTTTACACCATTGTCTCCCCTTTGTTATTATATCAAATCATACACGGAGCAAATTTTATCCTAAATGGTAGTAATATGTAAGTGAGTATAGTGAATAAAATTATCATAGCGTAGTAGATGTCTTTAAACTTTTTAGGGTTAAAAAGATTGTGGCTAAAATATGAGAGGTTGTCTCCAGTGTCCAATCTCTTGAGGTTATGATATATATATATATATATTATTGCTATTATTGGAGAGTTTTAATTGATATTGTATTTGTTTGAAGTTTTATGAATGTTGCATCTTGTGCCACCTTGATTGGGTTCACTCGATCAGTTCAAGGAGGAAATGTGATGAATTGCTGACAACTACAAAAGGTACAGATTATTTTCAAAGCATTGGATCTGTTCTTGAGAAAGATAGGCCTGGATTAGAGCAAGTTTTTCCAGCTCTCAGTTGATGCCGCCCCTAACATGATCAGCCCCTGCAAATGATTTCATGGCTTGTTCAGAGAAAAAAATGAAGATGTCGACTTTGAGCACTGTGTCTTTCACCGTTATACTGTGGCTTCACGCAATAGGCCTGCGTCAATCAAGGTTGTTTTGTGTCACATGATCAAGGTGGTAAACTTCGTCAAATCAAATTGCTTGAACAGTGGCATATTCAAAATCAGTGTGAAGAAATGGGAGCTCATTTTGGAAATTTACTGTACCATACAGGAGTTCATTGGCTGCCACATAGGAAAATCCGTGTGTGTGTTGTTGAACTTCGTGAATTATTTCATATATTTGTGCAAGAGAAAGGATCATCCCTCGTTAATCTGTTTGACGAAGAATTATGGTTCACAAATTCCTGCTTCCTATCTGATATCTTTGGACAGATCAGTACAGGGAATTTAAAACTTCAAGTAAGACAGAACAAGTGAATAGAACTTCGGGTAAACATCGCTTCGATTTGTGTGAAACTGCAACTATGGATCAGATGTGTTTGAATGGGGGTTTTGCAATATTTCATACTTTGGATGACATCCTTGATACGCTGAATTCTGGAGATATTACCACATGAAGACAAGCATTAGAGATGACCTGCCCGGCCTCTAAGATTTCAATCGTCCCAACAGTGAATGAATAAGAAATCCTTTTGTTGTGAGTGAAGATATCATCACCGATGAGAATTGCCTCAAAAAAGGAGAATTTATCACAAAATATTTATTAAAAATAGAATTGCAAAAAGGAAAAATAGAACTAAAAATGGCTATATGACCTGTGCAGTTCATCATGTAACTGCATAAAAAAGAAAACATCTGATAGTGCCAGGTATATCTTCAATGGAGTAATTGATAATTCCGAAATTGCATTTGGGGTAATCACTTCGAAAAGTTTGGGAAGAACCGATCTAGAAGGCTAAATTTCTGCTGATTGTATTGTACTTGGGACAAGAAAAGTTCAATGTCACATTCTAACCCAAGATCTTTGAGTATGAAGACAGGTTCTTAACCAACCATATGTTTTTCAATCTCAAAGCGCAAAAAATATTGAAGCAAATAAAGAACCTAGAAGGATTTTAACGCTCTAATTAAAACTAAGTACTAAAAACGGCTAGATTGAACACATTTTTAAAAAAAGCTGATAAAAATTCGAGATAGCACGTCTTGCATTGAAAAAAGTCTGACTAATTTGTGCTTGTTTCGTAGAAGAATACCGCGATCTAGGCCAACATTACTATTCACTCCAGGCTTCTCTTTGGCTCTACTTCTATTTATGCAAGCAAATGTTCAATTTTATGACTGCACTTACAATGAAAAATGAATTTTATAACAGATTCTTCCAAAATATAATTTTTTTTACAGTGATGTGGTTCACTATAACCGACTTTTACAGGCAAATCAAGGTGTGAACTAGAGTCCTGCATGAGGAAATTTTTGTACCCGCAAAATAAATTATATGGGTACTCACTGGTCTCGTAATTTTAATTTTTATCTACATCTACCCGCATAGCTTCAAAAGTTAATTTTGCGTAAACGGACTATTTACCTCACAACAATTGAACTCACTGACCATTAGGTCAACAAAATATTAATTTTATTATGTTTCAGCAGGGGAACGGAGTCGAAGTGATAAACATATGACTCCCACTTGAAACACTCATAAAACTTAGTCTACAAATTAACGTTCGAATACATTCATTCATATTCTAATGTCTTACATATAGCAGAGTTAAGAAAATTATTGGAGCTTACCTAAAAACATTGAAAAGATTATTTACACTAAAAATAATCTTTTGTGCTCCGATTGTCATGGCGACCCTTATTAATATTAAAATTAAAATCAAATGGGAAAATGTATGAGGCATTGATGCAAAAGCTTTTCAGTTGATAGATTTATCATCAAACTACAAATAAAATCTGATACTATTTAGATTGCCATAAATAAGTCATAAAATATTGAATTTAGTGTAGAAAATAATACTCAAATTTATCTTCTTACCCATAACTAACACCACACTCGACTTTATTCCTCTTCTTTTATTTAAAGCCATGAACTTCATTCAAAAATAACTAACACAGCAAAAACAGTGTTTTGTGAGTGGGCGTGTGTTCCGTAATATTCTTCTTCCTGTGAATGCGCCTATTCGCTTAAATTGGGCATACTATAACTAATATCTTCTCAAATATTACACACACCTTAAAATTCTTCTACGCGCACCCACCCTTCTCGTCAAATTTTATCTACCCCCATTTGCCACATAGAGGCAATTTTGTGGCAATAGAATTTTTGACAATAGAAACGTTATGCGTATATAGATTTTTTTAAATCTTTTGTTGTTTCTTTCCATCCTATCACCCATTGTTGCTGCAAACGAAATTTTTTGTCCTGAAGTGATTGAGATAAATAACTTTAGTTTGAGTATTGGCCCTTATAAGGTAAAATTGAGTTCCAAGATCCCCGAAAACCAAAATCCGCCCTACCAAATTCCCCGAAGCCGAAACTTCCAGGTAAGAAATCTCCGAAAACGAAGTTTCCAGTTACCAAAATCTAAAACAAAATTCCTCCTATGAAAATATTTGAAAAATTAAATCCTCGCTACAGAAATTTTTCAAAACTATTATTTGCGCTACCAAAATCCCCAAAATATCAAAACGCTTAAAGCATAAGTATAAAAACAAGCAACAAATTAAGATTTATTTCTGAAATTGATTTCAAATGCAGATAAAAACTTCGCTATGTGATCAAATAAAGTAAAAAGATGAGTTTAATTAAAGAGAACAAAGAGCAGATCTCTGTAAAGTCTTTATTCAGAGATGATTTTCGAATGCGTTATCAAAGAATTTTACAGTACCTTCTAGGCATTTCCAATCATTTAATCATTTCTCGTCCAACGTTACTTCGTTCGTCAAATAGCTGTATCCTTTGAAATCTTCAGTAAAACATCAAAACAATAATATTGGGTGCATCAATTCTTATCGTATAAGTAAAGAAAATATGAAAAATCGATATCTCTACTATGTCTTGATGAAACGTATTTCGATTTTTGTAAATTGTATTCTAGTAAATGTGGGTTAATTTTTGAAAACGAAAAAAGCTTTGAAAGTTAAATATCTAAAAAAATAGTATGCAAATTAATTAAAAAAATATAAACACTATGAAAGAAAAGAATTTTTTTATAAGTATATATAACTATGTTTATCAAAACACGCTTCACTCATCTTGATGACGTCTTATCGTAAATTATATCTCCGAGATGTAAATGTGAATGTGATATGTAGCACTATGAAAGAAGTATTTATTTGCAATGAACTAAATTTCAGAAAGGTTAAACAAATAATCTTGATATTTGTATCTAGTTTATATGACTCTGCTTTAAACGTTCTGATATTTTGGTAGCGGAGATTTTAGTTTTTTAAAATTTCTGTAGCGGAGATTTTAGTTTTTAGAAATTTTGATAGTTTAGATTTCGGTTTTGGGGGATTTTGGTAGCAAGGATTTTTATTTTCCGAAATTTTAATAACGGGGATTTTCGTAGATATGATTTTGGTTTTCGGAGATTTTCGTAGCTCTGATTTTGGTTTTCGGAGATTTTCGTAGCTATGATTTTGATTTTCCGTGATTTTCGTAAAGACTTCATAGAGATCTGCTCTTTGTTCTCTTTAATACTCATCTTTTTACTTTATTGAATAAAATGAATTTTTTGCTAATGTAAAAATGTTATTGTCCCCTACTTAGCTTGTTCCTTATATCAGCGGAAAATATAATAGGAAGCATAGCCTGAGAATTCGTGCTCTGAAAAATGTGCGGCCAAAATGAAAACAAGCAATTAAGTGCTAAATTTGTACGAAGCTCAACTTATTTAAGAGAAGGGGGAGAGGGGTTCCCTTGGATATGCTCCTGTTATGGACATATGATTCTTTGAAATGGTTATAATCTTGATCTTTTTATATTTCTTGAATGATGGTTTTTATAAATTTGTTTTAACATTTTCTATCATATCATCAAAATATATTTTTTCTAGAAAAGAGTTTACATTTATAATAGGAAATAAAAAAATTGTAAAAAAAAAAGAAGTCAATAAAGTTAGTGAAAAAACCCCATGAGTAATAAATGTCAAAAATCACATATGTGTTAAGAGACAATTTCCTATCAATACAATTTAATATGAATATACTTAGAGGGCAAATTGTCTTAAGGCCGAATTGTTCAGAGGTCGAATTTTCCTCTCCTTTCGTTAACACAATCAATACAACGCCATATTTCAATTTGACTCAGAAAATTTATTTCTGTAAGTCTAAGCTAAACAGGAAGACCGCCTATTATAAAAGAAAGATCTTTGCCTAGTAAATGATGATGACATGTCTTCATTCTTTCTTTCTGTTTTTTTATCGACATTATAATAAAAGAATTGGAGCCACGTTTTTGTCGTCCTTGGTTGAATCAAGTTATTTTTATCTTGTGCTGCTGCTTTATCATCGATTTTTCATAAAATTATAACGTACGCTATTTTCTCTATATATTGTACCATATTCTAATGAGTCGCGCTCCGTGCTGCAATGATAAAACGCCTTACTTTTTATAAGGCTAGTGCATATCTAGATAACTTGACTTATATTAATCACACGTAAACTAAAAATATGCTACATATATGAGATGAAAGCAATGCAATAATTTTTGGTTGCGTTTTGTGTTTGTTGTTGTGAAAGTTTCTCAATGAGGAGTACCAGTGTGTATAAGTATCGCTATTTATTATATATCTTTCTTTATTGTTCATAATCATAAATATGCGGGTAATGCCGTTTGTTAATCAAATTTCATCATCCAAAATGCAATTTTAGATCTCTTTTAAAGGCTTTTTTCGCTAGTAAGTAAAAAGTAAAAATTATCGTAACAATTCGTTTAAATCGTGTCTGTAACTCTCCAATTGTCAAAGGAAAAATATCATCAAAAGAGGAGACTTTGGTTATTATTTTACATGTAATGGAGTCCTTTATATTTTCAGCAAATGTTTTCACTGATATAATCGATACTATTTCCATCGTATAACAGGTATGGATAAACCCTAACTAGAGTTATAGACCGTAAATCAGAAGCCACAAATGGCGATGCAACTTATTTAACACGGCTTGAATTTGAGTGTACATCGGGATCTAAGCGGTTTATGTTGCAAAAAATATATTATATCCTTTTTTGGGCGTAATCCACCGTCAATCAAAAGATCAAAAATTGAAGAGCAAAAACCACAAAAAATACCCGAATACTTAGAAAAAATAGAAGGGGAGAATCTTGGCACAGTGGCAAAAGATTCGCACTTTGTTAGTTTATGACAGATGAAAATTAATGTTTTGTTTTGTATCTTTGGAATTTTGAGTTAAATGTTTTTTTCTAGGAGTGTGTACACTAGGGATACAACTTTTTTGAGTTTTATACTCCTGTGCCCGTTATTGGATGAACTTTTATATAAAAACACAAAATATACTTTTTATTGCTAATTCGTTTAAAAATGTCACTCATGGTCAGACTTCAAGCTTTGTATTGGATTATTTATTGACAAAGAACGAAACAAATTTGAAAAAATGACAAATATTAAAAAAAGAAAAATATTGAAGTTCAGTAGTCCAAGTCTTTAGAAGCGATTAAGCGTAAAGACAAATTTGCTTTGTTTTTGCAAGTGGAGTGTAGTTCTTGCATGACCTTGATCGCTCGTTCGCAACACTGATTGCTTCTACTAATTTTCAACTTTGACGGCTCCTGAGTCCAATGTGTTGTTAAGCATTTTATAGCTTTTTTGTATGGCTCCAACGCTTGAAATAACTCTGAATAGCTTTCTTCTTTATAAATTTGATCACTAAACCAATAATCCGCCCAAACATATGATATGAAGTTGCAAACTGATTGCAAGTGTTCTCTTAGTTCTGGCATCAAATAGAAAGCAAGAAGAGTTAAAATGGCTCTTGAGTTCCATCTGGCTTTACAAATATTTGGAATTTTCTGGAATTTTATACATGGTGACTAGCCTCTTTCCTTCAAAAATTTAAATGATATAAAAACTTCATACGATCTCTCCAGCCACTATCATCACAAATTACAAAACTTCCATTTTGAAAAGATTTTCGAAGCTCTTCATAGTTTAACATTAGTTTTTCAACAAAAAAGTAGTCTACGTTAGGATTCTGAGACGCACTTGAAAGCTCTTCACCCATGACAACCCTTAAAATTCGATCCAAAACATGGTGTTGGCAACTTACAAATTGAGGTTTATTCAAGTCTTTTTCTGAAAACATTCTTTGCTCCATTCTTTTTCCCAGTATTTACACTTGTTGTATCTGAAATAATCATCAAGACTGCATTCCATAAATTAAATTCTTCCAACATAACCCTTATACCTTGAGCAATAGTTTCAGCCTTACCATCATTTAGTTGTATTGCAGCAAGCTTGATTTCCCTTCTCTCATTTTTGACAATAATTGCTTGAAATTCATTCCCATCAATGCTTTTGCCATCAAAATGTAAACGCCATTTTTCATTTTGTAAAGATTCGATGAAATGTTTTTTTTTAATTTTATTAGCTTTTCTGAAAAGAGCTTTGTCGCCATGTTGAGTATATGCTGGAATATCAATACCTAATTTTGACAACTGCTCGCAAATTTTTGATGCTTTTCTAGTAGATAGGTTGACTTTGGTGACAAGTCTTGTAGCTATTGTACACTGGTGCTTAGTTCTTGTGATATTTTTGAAAATTTCATCACTTTTTTTAACAAATTCTTCTTCTTCAAGAATATTTTCTTTCAATGGATTTCTCAAACTTTTTGAATCAGATGACCCAGCTAAATCATTTCTATCAAAGCATTTTACTTTTTTAAAAGGATGAATTGTGTATTTGCTTGCAACTTTTCTTGTTGAGTAACTGACTTTTCCATTTGTTTGAAGCTCAAGAAAGTAAACATTTTTATCATCTACATTGAGCCATGTTCCATCTACTTTAGTCATATCAAAAATTTTATTCAAAGACTCGACGTTTTTTTTCTTAGAACAATTGTCATACAGAGTAATGACTTGTTGAACTTTAGATTGAATGGCCTGTTTTGAGATTATTGGAAAGTTGAAAATTTCTACCCAGAGCAAAGAAAATTCATCTGAAATTATTTTTATTCGCTCTTTTCTACTTTTTATTGAATTAGAAAGCGATTGCTAACGACCAACAATTTCATTTTCCACTGGCATTATGCTTTTATTGACTAGAGAAGACTCTTCAATAGTCACGTGTCCTCTGTGTGGACGAGACTGAAACTGTCTCCATTTTTCTTTATTATTTTCAATTACATCAAAACTTTTTTTAAATGGCATGTTTAAAGTTCTATAAAAAATTATTTTGAAATATAAATATTTTTATAAAAAATATACTTTACCAATATGATTGCCATACACGAAATTGAATTAGTTGGTAATAAAAATCCTGGTGGGTGAACTTTTTTTGAAATATTACAAAAATAATTTTTTTTAAGTTTTTTATGCAAAAGTTTATCTAAATTTAACACAGGAAAATTTTTTTTGATTAAAATACAAAAAAGTTGTATCCCTAGTGTACACATAGCCTGAATCGCTAAAATATTCCTTTTCGAGCTTAATGTTATCATTTCTCGATTTCGTTCTTGAATCATTCTTTAGACAAATAATACTATACATTATTTTTACTACATTCTTTACTATAAATAATAGCTATACAGGGCGAAATCGTTAAGGGGAGTAACAGAAACAAGCCTAATTGCCACTTATCTGGATGATCTCATGATCACTGACAAATTTTATTGGGAATTTAGTTTATGTTTACTACTATGCTATTTATTTATTGATTTTTCATTTATTTGCCTTAATTGTGAAAAAATTAAAAGCTATAAATTTTTTATTTACCTAGAATTAGAAAAAAAAAGATAATTTTAAAAATACCTTGAAAAAAGACATTTTAGCATATTTATGTCCATTTTACACGGCTTTAAGATCTGGAATTTGACCAAAACCAAATTTAATCGCAGAAGAAAAGTAGGAGCCATGAGTTAATTAAAACAAGTTGGGTGTTTGGATCCTTCCTATCAAACAAATTAGTACCAGACATTAGCATTTGCATTAGTAAGGCCTGGATATAAATTTTGAAGCTTTGAGATATTGCACGTTACTAACTTGCACAGTGTAAAGTTTCCTAATTTATTAGTTATCCTTCCCACCCCTAAAGATTTTAGGGTTGCAGAGTAGGAATTCGTGGAGTTGGATTCGGACTCAGCTTTTTTTAAAAAAGAAAAATATCGTTTTATTTTTGTTGACATATGGAATGGCTCTCCTTTTGTCGAAGGCGGAAGTACAGTAGAATCTCAAGTATGCGAACAGATTCGGAGACAAAGAAATTTTTTCGGATAAGTGAGTGTTCACACACGTGAAAACTTCTTTCTTCCTTTAGGTTGGCACGTCAGTTGTTCGTATACGCGAACATTCGGATATTCAAGTTTCACTGTATAATCTAGATTAGCAAAGACATGTTGTGGTAAATTGAATTATGGATTGAGTAGTGGATACGCATCCTGAACAGACAACCAGAACCTGGGGAGGTCTTCTTTGCTACTCACGGTCATCTTCATTGCTTTTAAAACCTTCTACTCTGCCAGCTCCTCTACTTCCTCTTTAGTAGATTCAATTTTGTCGTTGAACAGGTCTTTGTGCCACCGAACCCCCAACGGTGCATCGTCGAAATACGATATGAACTTAGCCGAAAGATTGTGAAGATTCCTAGTGTTACAATCTTTGATGCTGACGCGAAGCTCAATCCTCTGAGTCTACAGGTGCCCGTCCAAGAAAGGAAACTATGCAATGAACACTACTTTTATTCGTTCCTGTTAGACTTCCATTTTAGCAAATAGTCCAGCAAGCTTGTCTTGAACTTCACTGACTGTCACATTACGGCGTTTCAACTACTTGTTCATTTCATTGAGACGGCCAAATATATCTTCGAGGTAGGTTAGCATCATGGACCACATTGTCGAGTGGACTTGAAGAATGTTTTTGTTGTCTCACAGGAAGATTTCTTCTTTATACCAGAATCCATAGAGCTGAGAGAGGCATTTCCCCCTCGATAGTCAGCGGACTTCGAGGTGAATTCTTGAGTGTGTAAAATTTTGGAAGAATTTCTCTCCATTGCTTTACTTGCACTTAAAATATTTATGTTACCATGCACATTGTAGTATACTTATTAACCACCCTAAAGAAAATTTTGTTCTTGCGAATTGGTATTTGAAACTCACAAAAATTGATTTGGTCGTTTCTCGCAGCCCCTGTTAAGTTGGCTCGCACCTCTACGGGTGCGTCCACCTCTGGTTAAGAATCGCTGACTTAGAGGTATATTATTAGCTCCAAAATATACAAGCTTAGAGCAGTGGTTTCCAAACTAAAATAACTCATTCCTCCTTAAGAAATTAAAAATATCAATTCCCCTTTATTTTTTGTTGAACATTTTTATAGCTTAAAAAGAAAAACAAACAAAATCTAAAATTTGAGAAGAAAATATTTATTAAAAAGGAAAGGAACTTCATTTTTATTTAGAAAGAGCACATCCAGAACCCGCGCTACCTATTAAATTTTGGGGCACAGCCCCCTCCCCCCCCCCCCACTATTTCTCAAGCCCCCAGCTAATTTTCAAGCTGCCCTAAAAAAATTTTCATTACCCTAAAAAAATATTGCAAATATCTTAGCCCCCATGATAATTTCTTTCATGAAAATGTAATGTGTATAGATATGGCTTGACAAATACATCATATGTTTTCTTTTCGCCTTGAAGCAGATTAATCTGATAGTTCAAAAATTAGCGCCCCAATGAAGACCCCTCCCTCTCCCCTCCCCTAAAATTTTTGCTTAGCGCGGGCACTGAGCACATCGCAGACCATTTCCAACAAGAAGGGGATAACTTTTTTTTAAATTCAATTCAAATAAGGCAGAAAAGAAAAACCTGTTTCACTTAAATAAAGCCTGTTAATTTCAACTCGCGAAATTCTAGGATAACTTTTGTTTATTAAAGGCCAAAACTGAATTATTTGATTTATTATTGAATAAATCTTTAGCAATAGAGTCGTTTTGAAGCTCTAAAAACGCATCTAGAATTTTATTAATTGTAAAATAAAAAGGATTTCAATGACAAAAAATGAATAAAAAACTGTTATTAATCCTCCCTCTCCCTTAGACTTCTAAATTTCACCTTTGGGAACCACTGACTTAGAGGGTTCTGATTTTAACTCTATTTTAGCCATATATTAATTTAAAATACACCAAACTTGTAAACTAATCACCATATCTTTAATTGAAATTTTTAATTTAACTTATAAACTTTTATTTTGTTATAATTTATTATAGATTTTTAGATTGAACTTTGATATTTTTTCTTTAAAAAAACTCTCTAGTTTTTGGAAAAAAATTAATCCCGGATTACTCAGAGTACCAGATTAGTGGTAGTCAACCTGAACGATATGCGTTATCAATAATTCATTAATTCGCAAGATTATCTTGACATAATACATTTTCAAAGTGAATAATACTAATACACATTCAAAGCAAATAAAAAAAATTATAAATATTTATCATCATGCCTCAGTGAATAATGAATGAATGATAAGTTATACTGGCACATTTAAAAAAATCATAAATTTGGAATATTAATAACAATAAAACTTTAATAACTTTAATTTTTTTTAGAGCGTTGATTTTATATCCTTTATAACACTGCGTTTGAAAAAAAGAATTAGCAAAATCGTAAACGTAAAGATCGTTATTGTTACGTTAGAACATGGTGATACGTTATCGTTAATTTCAAATAAATTCGTTATCCGTTATTAACGAAAAATATGAAGATTATGAAAAATCAATGAAAATATCATTATTTTTTTAACATTTGCTTTTAGCTGTTAGCAGTATACTTCCCTGGTTCATACCCAATTTTTTACACAACCGCTTTACAAGTCTTTACACTTATTTTTTATTTACAAGAGACTTAAAGTAGAATTTTAAAAAAAAGTTTTTGTTAAATTTTTTTCTTAAGTTTTTTATAAAAAAAGATCATGTGTAGACGATTCATATTCAC
This sequence comes from Nectonema munidae, assembly GCA_030549495.1. Taxonomy (NCBI): domain Eukaryota; kingdom Metazoa; phylum Nematomorpha; class Nectonematoida; family Nectonematidae; genus Nectonema; species Nectonema munidae. Next base: position 169,854 of record JAUIRK010000909.1, read on the forward strand.
AAATTTCATTTTTTTTTATTGGAGCGAAATGCAAATGTCACTGAGAAAACTATTTTTAACCTTTTCACGCTCACGATCACACCAATGTCCCTTAAAATAAATTCACACCCCCTCCCCCACTTTTGCATAATTTCTGTTGCAGAGTAATGGAGAAAATGCCCAATTCCACTCCACAAGTCCAACTGGACCCGACTTGCAACAAGCACAAAAGTTTGACTCCAATTCTTTTTTCGCATATACTTTGATAAATTGTAAATTTGAGCCAAGAAACTCAATTTTTATTACATTTTTATCATCATTAACAAACAAAAAACAGGTAATCAATTAAAAACAAGACTCACTCTTAATTTTAGCATTCCTACTCTGCTTTCACAAGATTCCTAATTAAGCTCCTTCAAAAGCTCAATCTGCTACTTTTCAACCCTCGTTTTAAAACTGGAAAAGAAATTTTACCTGATAAATTCCTATTTTCTATATATATATATATATTTAATGTTATAGGCTGAGAAGGGACAAACTCTCTTTATCACGGGAGTTCACTTCAACTTTTTCATAAAAGGAAAGGCACGTTGCACCCAATTACTCTAATTAATTTGAAAAAGGAGTGACCTTGAATTAAGTCTGTTTCATGAGGCCCCACTGACCTATTCCTCTTGCCTAGCGGGCGATTATGGCCTTTCTATCTTGATGTGCGTTCTAGATCTATATAAATTTAGAGTGCCCCATATCACGTTCTACTCATAAAGGAGTTATTTAGATAAGCGAGAAATCTTTTCCTCATATATGTGCCAGTATAACTACCATTATTCACTGAGCCATGGTGATACGTATTAAGTATTTGTCATTATCTTTAAAAATGTATAACAGTCTAAGCATTATCTAGTTCTGGCTAAGCTTGCTTTATGTATGTGTCGCTTTTTTGCCTTATCTTATTTGCCTCTTCTTTGCATACCTACTGTTTTCCTTATCTCCGTCCTTGTGTTTTGAGTGAAGGAATAATGTGCAACAGGTATAAACACTTGTGAAAAAATTGAGAAACTATTGGATATTTCAATAAATTACTTACTTTGAACATTTTTGCAATGAAGTTAATGATCATGCTTATCTTATAACATTTTTAGGTTGTATGTAATATGTATCTTCGTAGAATGTATATGCGGCATACATTTTGAGTTCAATATTAGTACACTTTTTTCAAACTGTGAAAACATGTACTTTAAATTCTATACAAGGGCAGGAAATTAGCGTAGAGAAAGTGCCAAATTAAAATCTAACTCCGCATTTTCTCTTCATAATCTTAAATTATTTAATTGTCATAAAATTTATTATAAATACTTGAAAAAAACATATTCAAAGTATGAAAAGTCTTTAAAACTTATTCATGGTATGCCTTTAAATAAAAGTTTCTAGTGTTGAATTAGGATGATGGAAATATACTTTATACAATTCCTAGTTTATTTGTTTCGTGTACGTGTTTGCACTTTTGGGACCCAAGTTCGGGTGATATATCAAATATCACGAAGTTACCAAAAAAATACTACACTTTATTTAGCCAATTCTCTTGCCTATATAGATATAGATGAAATAACGGCTCATACATTTTTGTAAATAAATTTTTTATATGAATCCATAGAGTTTCGGAAAATGTTAAGATGCAGTAAGTACATCACATCTTTGATTCTGTTGAGAAGAGCAGGGAGCAGTAGTGGAATGGATCTAATGGGTGAATGTTATGCTTTGAGCTCTACATATTGGAGCATGACTTAAGCAGCTTCTTCTTCCATTTCTAGTACACGCAGTTTTTAAAGAAAACACAAAGTGAATGTTTTGAGTTAGAGAAGTCTAGTATAAATGGTGAAAAACAGTGGTACCAATAGATTTTGCTAAAAACTGTTGTATCATTCAATAAAATGAGAAGCAGACATCGGGCTCACGACCATATTACGATTTACTTATGCTGATTAATATGGGCTGCATCAGATCATTTATAGTTGTGGGATATGATTTAGTACAGAGGTGGGCCAACCTGCAACCTTAACTTCGCATGCGGCCTTTAAAAAAGTGATTACGCTCATTAAATATTAGTTCTAATTATTTTTATGCAATCAATATTTTGACCCAAATTAAAAATCTCATCGAACTCAATTAACAGATGAGCATTTGGAACATCAATCACTGAAAACAACAATGATAGAGCCTGAAATCGAAATACCCCTCAAAAAATCATTAATTGTTAAAATCATTTTTCTCTATGTAATTAAGTTTAAAAAAATTCTCTTTTTTTAATAGCAATTATGTTAAAAAAAATATACGACTTTTATAGTCATAGCAACATTTGTAAACGGCCTTTAAACATAAAATGGTTCCCCGCCTCTGATTTACTACGAGGTAACACTATCAATAGAATAACAGATTCAAATTTTCATGGATTCAGCACCGATGGAAAGAGCAGTAGATACCATTTTTAGAGGTATGGAATGCAATCCGTACAAAATCTTGACTCCATTACGAAGCACAGTCATTTGCTTCAAGAGGTGGAAAAACGAATTCTTTCAAGTCGTATTTGTTTCAAAACTAGAAGTAGAAACTTCAAAAGATGTTCTTGCGAGATTCGAAGAAGTACAGGCATTACCTAATACACATTCTACGCATACAGCCATACCATGCGCTATTCGAAACATAAAGACATTTTGACACTATATTAGTTATTGAAGATTCATATAGTGATAAATACTATTTTAAGGTAAATACTATACGGGAATGTATTACAGACTTTCCCCTTGAAATAAATATGGCGTAATAATCAGGGTACTTTTTATGGCATGAAATTATCAAAAGTAGGAATGTTTAAGCTAACATATGTTCTAAAATGTAAAAAAGTTTGGGCCCCTAATTTTATATTTTGTAATAGGTTTTGAATTCTATATTCTTATCGTTTACATAAGCAGTATTATTCAGGGCTTTTTTAAACTAGCACACGCGCACTGTCATTTTTTTCAATTTACCTTGCATTTGATTCAAGAAATTCACTCATGCCCTTCCCCTCTCACCGATAAACCAATAAGATCTTGGTATTAATGTTTCAATGCTTTTGTCACAACATATTAATACCTAACTATTGAAGGTCTGAATTCTATAAAATCGTTTGAAATTTTATCAAAAGGTTAAAAATCTCTGATTTAGATCACAACACCAATTACGTACAAATTTGTATTTAGTTATGAAGAGAACATGAATAACAAAATCTTCAAATGAATCCAATCAATGAAAACTTATTTGCTTCAACCAGAAGGCGCTTAATTATATCTGAACGCGCTTATAATGTTTACTGAAATACATCGCAAAATGTAATTTACCATCATTTTTTATCATTACAAGATGATGATGAGATGATGTGCTGATTTCATTGATGATGAGAAGTTGAAGATGAATATAATTTTACAATGATTATATTATGGTAGTGATGATGATGATAATGTATGTATAAGTAGATGATGCAACAAGAGTTCCTTAGATAAGAGAGCTTAACATTTGTAAAGATACATTTTTTATACAAAAATCATTATTTTTTTAATATTTTTTTGAAGCAATAAATGTGATTTACCTTTTTATTATTGAATTTCTCTCCTTCAAATTTTTCCTTTTATTTCATAAATGTATTTTTCGAACCCTTCTTTTTTCCAATATTTTATTTCTTTTTTATTGATTTTTATTTTTTGAATCTTTTTTGTAAGACTAGTGTAAGTTGCTTGGTTTTGATATGCCTAGATTTTTTTGGATTCTGTCTTGTCGATGAAAACACTTTAAGATATCCCGCTTTTCAAGTCTCATATAATATTGGGAAAAAAAGTTACAATTCGACAAATTCATCGACCAAATTTTTCTAGCTTTGACGTCGATTCCTTATTATGCTTAGAATATAATTTTTTTATATTTATGATGTGATTGCCACTTATCATGTCCATGTAGTGATGTACCGATCCCAATTTTATGACCGCTGAATATTACCTTATAAAATGTGAATTTAGAAGCGATATCGATACTTGAATAAATTTCACAATATTTTTTTTTCTAGTTTAAGAACATCAAGATAAAAGTTTCTATTGCAATATTTACAAAACATAAGCTAAATCAATGAAGAAATTAAAGATGAAACACGTTAATATGAAAATTTGGTGTCATCAAATTATGATGTAAGAACATAATCTTCTCTCCACTGCCTCCTTCTAACTTTAAAAAAGCTAGATAAAGAAATTCTATAACAAAATAGAAATCGTAGCGCGAATTCCAGTGTTTATTATAACCTAGTTTTTTCGTATATAATTTTGAAACGAAAGGTATCGCATGCCTGCACTGAAGGCGCCTTTTGAGTATACACTCGCGACTCTGACATCAAGATAGCGCCTTTGGAGTTGAGAACGTATATCTTAGACTAAGACGCATTTATGCTGTATTTTTTACAGCACAAAGGAAGCAAAGAATACGCTTTTATCAAAGTAATGCCATGTTTCAAATTTACAGAAATATCATTTCAGTCTATCTCTGTTCATCGCTCAAGAAAGCAGTGAATTAGATGAAGTGTGGTTTCGTTTCTTGTTCCTTATTCCTCCCCCTACCTTTATATTATTTTTGTAGAGCAGCGACACGTTAGTAAGAGAAATGAAATAAAGATATTTATTAATTAAATTTATTCTTGAGATAAACCATAAGATATTTGATGGAATATGCAAACTTTTGGATCAAAATTAAGCGTTTAAACTTAGATGTATAGATAAGCTAAATAGTATAGATAAGATGTATAGTTTACATGTATAGATAAGCGATAAAAATACATATACATTCTATTTTTCTATAAACAATAACAGTAAACCCACATTGAAGTGTAACAGTCGAATGTAACATTTAAGAGTGAAAAAAGCGCACAAGAATATAAAAAAAGAGGACGACTGTGCATTCTCGTCTTTGATTGACTCTTTTTCAATTTATTGATGCATTCATTCAACACGCAACAAAGAATATACGTGGCTCTAGCCATTTAACATAAACACATGTCAAAAATATACAAACTTCATTACAACTAGAAAAAAAGGCACTGCCTACTACGAGTAAAGGTACTGTGGGGTGTTTTCATGGAGAAGGCGCAATTGCGCCGCTTCTATCGAACTATGAGGAAAGCAAGCGGGTGCGATATCGAACCCAACACCTTGAATTATCGTCGAATCCAGCATCCAAACAACCCCACTCACGCTCCCTTATTTTTAAGGGAACTTACATTTTCCTAATTTCTATAACAGTTCCCTTTTCACAAAACGCATCCTAAATGAATCTTTGCCCAAAGTGGCTTTATTTATATGAAAAAATATATGCATTACTAAACTGTTTTTAATCAATTTATGCAATCAATGTTTTATTGTATATACTTTTAACTCTGCTTATTTGTTAAAAATAATTTGGATTTTATAAAATCAGATTTTGATAAGTTAAAAAAGTGGAACTATTTATTCGGAAAAATATGTTGTTTAGTGCGAGCCGTTAACTTGATGCTTTCCGAGCAAACTTTATATGTCAGTTTCGAATGAAGTTGATGCTAATCTTAAATCTCCTCTATTAATAAAATTAAGTCAATCCCGATAAAAACACGACTAAACGCCTTAGACAAATAATTAAAAATAAATTACATTCACTTTTAATATCAAACCTGATTCAACAAGATATGAAGAATGGAAAGCAGTCACATATAACAACTTTTTGCCATAATATATCACATTTTTTTCAATTTCAGAACCTTTCCTCAATAAAATTAAGTTTTAATTTTTTTTAATATGGACACTAAAATTTTATGGACCCCTAACTTGAAAATATTATCTAAAAATATTGTAGATCCCTTGGGAGTCCACATGGACCACGCTGAGAAACATTTGTATAGATTAAGAAAAAATTTTAATTTTTAAAATAAATAAATATGCAAGACAGTTAAAAAAGACTTATTAAGTCGAAATATTTCATTTTAAAGTTATAAACATAGAACTTTTATTTAAGATCGTTTTCAAACATTTAAAAACGACTTGAGTACATAAATACACATTTAAGTCGAAAATTGAACTTAAAAATTTAAAAGATCCGACAAAACAAAAAATGTATTGAATCTTAAAGGTGAAATATATCAACATATTTCCTAAGTTCAGACGTATGTTCGCAAATGTTTCATTGTTAACGCATGCGAACATTGGAGTTATATATTACGCTTATATGTAAATACAATTGTATTATGTATTAATCTACATCAAAGTTTGATAGAACATTTCAAAATCGTTATGCTTATGCGTGAATACAATAACTTTAAACAAGTTCGCCAATGTCATGTCATCTTTAGATTGATTCATACATTTTTCAATTCCCAATCGAATTATTATCATGGTTTTTTTCATATAATTGTTTGCTAGCAAAAAGTTTGGGTTGTTGTATAAGCTATTGAAAAGCTTTACTATTTTACAGTTTTTGGTTGTACCTTAAATTTAGTTGTGATAGCGCCAAAAGGAGAGGATCAAGTTGTGACTGACAATGAAGAAAGAAAAGGACAAGATTTGAAAATGAAACAAAAGATACCTAGAGACATTTCAGCTAATCACACAATTCATTCTTTAAGAGTCTTCTCATAAGCCTTTTGAAATTCCTACCGAGCAGGCTCCATTGAATTTTGGGATTACTTTTTCTAACTTTCTTGATAAAGAACGTCACGATATTTTTTTCGACTTTTCTATGATGAGAGTCTTACTTGAAGAATCAAGAAGATAGGCTGCTTACAATAAGGAGAAAGATTGTGATTTAACAAGTGAAGAATTGGGTCAATATATTCGAATTATTTTCCTTTCTTGTTATAATCGTCTTCCACGCCAACCTATGTTTTCGTAAAAACAAGAAACTGAAATACCTTGTCTTTCAAAATCCGTGTCAAGAAATTTATCAAATATTTTCGCAAAAGCAAATTCTCTCTAACCACAAGATAAAAGAGTTAGGATAAAAGTTCGTTCGCATCACCTGAAAGCTAAAAAAAAAAGTCAACGTGGATGTAGAGTTTGTGGAAAGAATCTCTTCTATATATAATATAGAAGCATAATAAAATTCACTTTAACACAAAAAGGTATGCATGGCGACTAACATTTTTTATAACTATGTTCCTTTTTTATCCACACATTTCGAATATTGGCAAAAAAAAACTTTGTGATAATTGGAATCTAAATTTGTTTCCTGTGGTGACCTGAGCCATCTAAAAATAAGATACTCTTTCCGACTCATGATATGTAAAAAAAATGGCCACTTGATTTCGTTAAAAAAGTTAACAAAAGATATAAGAGTCCTGCAATTGTATTTCTAGTATTTTTGAAGTTTTAAAAGAATTAAAATGAAAAAAATTACATTCGCTTAAATATTTCGTCAAAATTTTTCATTTCCTCTACTATTAAAGTAATCAAAGAAAAGAATTACGCTAAAGCGCTATGGATATATAAGTACCAAAAGTTCACCTAAACATCCTTCAACATTCACTTTACGACTTAGAACATTTATTCCATAACCACTTTTTCCAATTAATTTTATCATTGATTGCAAAAGAGCATGGAATATTTCAAAAGTAACATTATTTTAAGTCGCACTTGTAAAAAAAGAGTATAAATTGCTTCTCTGAAAGAATTAAGAGTGAGGCGACTATGTAAATATTTTAAGGTAGCTGGAGCAGGATCCTTTCAAATTCAGATTTTTGATCTGGAACTACAAAATTTAGTAATACTTTCCTGCTTGCATCATAATTAAAACTTTGAGATTACGATAGATACACTCAGGGCCGGCCCTAGTGTTCGCGGGGCCCTATGCAAAATGGATTGCGCGGGGCCCAGTGTGGGTAGGAAAAAAAGATTAAAAGTGAGAAATAAGATTTTGAAAAAAAGAAAAGGGATTTGTTTTATTACTTTTTCATTAACACAAAATGACGATCAAAGTAACTTTACTTTGCGAATCTTGCATTTAGCGAAATCATACAATATATCATCAAAATGAAAAATGAGAAGCGCGGGGCCCACTGCGGCCGCATAAGTTGCATTGGCCTAAGGCCGGCCCTGGATACACTAGCGATATTTCTTTCCAGTTGTATTAATTTTATGCTTAGTAGAGACGATTTTCATTTCCTGCGAGATTGGTCCTAAAATCGTAAATCAGTGTCTTTCAAACAAGTTTTGCGATAAAATATAGGTATTTTCGGAAACTAAAACTTCCCAATAAGGATATGAGTTGCACTTTTCGCGGACGGATCAATCTTTGTCGAAATCAATTGCACCTGCCTCACTTCCTTGTATCACATTTTTAAATGTAAAGCAAGCAATGTTCCTTCATGGCGAATATAATAAAAATGTTTTTGCTATACTAATGAAGTGTATTTCATTTTTTGGCGTTTTTATTTCGCGTTCCTCAAAGTATATCTCGCGCACGGTGTGTATACATAAACTAAAAACGTTTGGCAGGCAATAAATGCTCTCATTAGTCTGTCTAATGAATTGAATTGGGAAAAGTTGTTGCATATATGCTTCATGTGCAACTTGTTTTGTGTTTGCTATAATGTGAATAATAAGATAGATAATAATATAACACACTAGGGCGTTCGTTGTGAAAGATAAATGATGATACGTTTTTTCATATAAAATCGATTGAAAGTTTTATAAAGTAGTCATTATTTACATGAACATCTTTTTATTTACTTTATTCCCGAATTTGGAGGTGCAAAGTATGTCAATTTGTGAAAATTCTTCATTATTTATTTGCCTTTATATCTAATGCATCCCATTCCGCATGCACGCTTCAACTATGGAGTCCTTTTATCTTCTTTAACGGTAAGAAATTTAAGCTGAAAGTGTAATTCATAATGCTAGTTCATTCATTCTAATACTAATTAACTAACTTGGATAAATAACTGCTCAACTTTAACAGAGTGGCTAAGCCAGGATGGCGCCTGTTGTGCGTCCCCTTCCCCTCTCTGTTTTATTCTCCAAGCTAATATAGAGGTATCTGAATTTGGTGGAGTGTTGACATTTTTTCGCAAAAATCTCTCAGGCTTCCCCTTTTTTAATAAAAATTTTGTTGACTTTTATGTTTCGATTTTTATTTTTTTGAAAAAAATGCCCCTTTGTTGCACCGGATTTTTTTATTTTTCACTACGCCACTGCATTAACATAGAAATTACACCAGAAAGATGTGAGGGAAATTTGTATTTATGATTGTTTAATTTTTTTCCAATATTATTTGTTTCTCATTAATGTAAATATTAAAACTTGTAAAAAAAAATGAAGAATGATCATATAAAAAATTTTGATTAAATAAAGGCAGTGTTATTTCAAATGAAAACAAGAGCAATTTTAATGGAAAATGGAATATATTCGTTGATCTAAATAAATTTAAAACAATATATTTCCTATTTCATGGTCGATGCATTGATAACAAAAATTATAACTCACTTTATCCAAGATTTAAGTTATCTTTTTTTTAAATTTATTTATATGGGTAGAGCGTGTTGGTTTAAATTCTATATTTTATCTAACCTATTTTGTATAAATTGTTTTAACTTTTTTGAATTTTAACAAAAATTAGACTGCTACGAAACATGTAGCTCTTCTTTTTTTTTCAAATTTCACTACCCAAACCACTCACAAGTTTTTTGTGAAGTTAAAAGTCATTCGGATTGTTTTTTATCTTTTTATTTTTCTTATAACAGAATAAATAAGGACTGAATAAAAGCTCAGCAGCATTGTCGATTACTCATATAGTGTGTGCTCTTTAATTTCCTGTGCGCATGCTTCTTATTTTCTCCCTTCACAAAATATGCGCATACGCTCAAAAGAGCATTTTGTTCGTATTAATTTCATATATGTACATAAAATTACTTATTTAAGCCCTAGGCTAAAAAAGTTGAAAATTGAAGTATTTTTTGCTTGATTTAAAATTCACAAAATTTTCTCTGCCTACCAAACACATCCATATACACACTAACACACTAAAGAGACTCTTGACAACGTGAAGCAAGGTTTGCCGCCTATAGTCACAAATATAACGAGTATAAAAGAATACATTGACAATCTGCACCTTCCTCCTTTGGAATAATTTTCGTGACGCTGCTGTTCAAGACGATGAGTTGATCTTCCCTTCGCACTCTTTCGTCTCTGCCTTACTGCTTTATGCTCACGCATTCATTGTGTACTTCCAAATTGGTTTGAAGCGGTGGTTGTTTTTAAGCAAAGATTTCTTGTTTATAGCGCCGTTTACTCTCTCACTCCTTGGACACAACGTTGCACTTCCATCCCCAAGTATTTGCTCCTTCCTCCTCTCTCAGCATGGCGACTAACATGATTTGGTTGTATGCCTCGTTATCCGTACTCATCGTGTGTCTGTTATCCTTAATAGGAATTACTCTTTTCTCGCTGCTGCCCAAGCGCTACTACCGCTACACCCTACTCTTCCTCATATCGCTTGGCGTGGGAGCAATGGCAGGGGACGCCTTTTTACACATCATTCCAGAAGTGTTGGGCATTCACGACCACTCCTCCCATTCTGATCACCACCACGTCGAAAAGAGACACACTCACTTCGCTGCCAACACCTCAGTCCTTCTCAACAATCAAAGTGAAACGCTTCATTCTAGGAACATTGACAAGCACGATGCCCACACTTCTCACGTCGAGCATGTTTTGCATGAACCTCATTCGCAAGTGCATTTCGATGATTTCACGTGGAAGTTGCTGAGCATAGTGCTCACGATTTACCTGTCCTATTTGCTTGAGCTGCTCATAAACAAATTGTCTTCCTCGTTTCTAACGAGTGATGCTGCCGCCACTCCGTGTTCACACTCCCACCTGATCCAGCCGAAGTTGAAGCGTAAATCAGAGCATAAACATGCTCACCATCATGACAGTGGACATGCAAATAGTACTGACTCAGACAAAATCTCTCTGACTTGCCATTCCGTCAAACCTTCTTCCATGAATTCTCCTCATCACTTGCATGACGCCATGCACTGCTCCCACGAAATATTCAATGACGACTTCAGCAAAAATGCCGTGACTCTCAAAGCAATTTCATATCATCAGCAGATGCACGCGACATCTACCGCGTGCTGCCTGGACCCTTCTGATTCCCAGATTTGCGTGCAAGGACTCCAAAACACGTTTAGCTACACTGCAAAACAAGAGGATGTCGATGGGCAGAATTCAAGCACTGAAGAAGGACTTCAAGTATGCGCCACTAACAACAATGTGGAAAAAAAGGTTCAAAATCCTGTGGAGAGTAAAAAGAACGAATCGAATTTGCAGAGTAGAGTCATCATCTTACTCACGGGTGATGTCCTGCATAATTTTGTGGATGGAGTCGCAATCGGGTCCACGTGGTCCTCTTCCTTTGAAGAAGGCCTAGCGACCACGATCGCCGTCTTCTGCCATGAGCTCCCGCACAAGCTCAGTGACTTCGCTATCCTCATGTCAACTGGCTTTTCCTTGAAAAAATCTTTCTTCTACGTTTTCCTCGCTAGCATGTCCGCATTTCTGGGATTGATTCCGGGGATCTTTCTCAGCTCAAACATGGATTACCGCGTGTGGATCAACGCCATAACTGCTGGAATGTTTTTATACATGGCGCTTGTTCACTTGTTGCCAGAGCTGAAGCACATGGCCACGCATAATTTTTCATATTCTCTGATGGCTCAAACCGTGGGTTTCACATTGGGCATTGGTGTAATGATCGCTATCGTATACATGGAAATTACATTTTAGTATTTGGCACTATATGCTGCTGAACTCTATGATCTCCTAAAGATTTCAGAACTGACATTTGTGCAAAATATGTTATTTATTATCATGATTTTCTCCTTATTTTGTTTTGCAGGTTTTATTTTCATAGTTATACTGATGGCGATTCTGACGGAACAATCTTGTCTCGTATTTCACTTTTTTAACCTTTTTTGTGTGTGAAAGTAAATGTTATGAATAAATTATTTAATCGTTCAAACTAAGCGTAGATAAAAACATCAAAATAAAATAACATAACCATTTGGAAATACATGACCTAAACCGTTTTTGTAACTTGTGCAAAAATTGATGAACGTTTCTAAGACTTTTTCAAATAAAAGAACTTATTATTAAATGTAAAATTATCAGGATTCATTTAATAATAAAGTAGAGTAAATAAAAAATGTTATGATTTTTTTTACAATCTTCAAGGACCCTTTTGAATTGCACGCTCATTGATATCTAAGATAATACGTTGAAAATGTTAGCGTTCTTTTATTCTGTGTACTACTGACGAATGAAAATTTTAAAAATATTTTAATCAACTTTTAAATCTTCGTATAGATGTATTTTTTTGAAACTTTGCTTCTGAAGGTGGATTTTGAGACATTGTTCTCATTGTGAATAAATTTACGTTTGTTACATGCATTAAAAAATTCCGAATTTTTCGCAAATCAAAGTAATATGTATACTGTAATTTACACATAAATAAATTAACTATATTTTTGGATCAGTGCTATATATTTTGAAGCATTGAGACCGGTGTTGAACAAAAAAATCGAAACGTCTCCCATATCTTTTACTACTAACGATCTCATGAGTACTTTTCTTTTCTTGTCAGGTAGATTGAACAGGTAGTTCAATGCTCGCTTGTCTGATGAACCAAATTTGTTCTTGGTTTGATTTTTCCAATTTTTTGTCGTCTACTTTTAAAAAGGACTTCGATGTCGTATTCATGATGACCTCATGAAAAATAGGTCCTCCTCATTTTAGAGCGTAATTAGATTCTGAATGCAGAGATATTTTTATCAAAAATGTCTAACCCTGCCATAAAACTATTATATTCTTCTCTACATTTACGAATAAAGACATCTTTTCTTTATTTTTACGACACCATCTAATGATAAAAAGCATGGTTTCATCCCATACACGCTTGAAACTTGTTCATTGTGATTCGACATCACTATTTCACGATATTCGATATCAGTCTCGCCGCTTAATTTTTGTTACTAGTAAAGCCGCTCCATCTCTTCGATTTTCGCTTATTGTAGCGTGAAAACCCGATTTTTAGTTTCGAGAGCTCATGATATAACTTCACACCTCCAAAAAATTATCCCAAAATATTTAGCAGTCCTCACATATTCCTCTCCTTTCACACAAAAAGATAAACCCCAGCTACGCCTTTAGTTTTTGCATCTTTCCCACGATAAGGAACAACACACAAGTAAACTGTATGAAATTTCTTTCCTTTTTCTGTTCAATTTGAGAGTCTTGATCAGAAAGTATTTTTGGACGTTCAAGGGGAGCGTAGATGTTATATAGTTTTCAAGGTCACATGAGTTCAATTTTGAAAATGAATTAGTTTACATATCTATTTTTTATTAATTATATGTGTTAAAAATTAAATCACACACTCATTTATGACTTTCCTCTTTTTAGAAGGTAAGAGTCGCAACAGAACTTGAGGAAATAAGAAGAATCCGTTTCTAGAAGCTTAATAGTATAAGATTAAAATATATAATCAATAAGAAATGACATTTCAAGCAAATATGAGCTTGAAAATTAATGTATAACTCTAACATCAATCCTAAAACTAGCACTAACTCTAAGATTAATCCTAGCAGCACACATTCAACGAATGCTTACATTCGACCTATTGTCCTACGCCGGTCACCATTTCAACGAAAAGGGAACATTTCTAAAGGAATAGTAAAAGTAAGGTGGATCAGTGTTGAAAAGAGTTTAAGTTATAGAGATGCTCAATGTATAAACGTTTCAATATAATTCGTGAAATCGCAGTTTCACTTAGGAATTTCATGTAATTCCTAGGGATTTCACTATTTGCATGGAGGCAATACAACGAGCAAAATTCTTAGAATTTAAATGCTATTATAACATTGCATAACTAATAGTATAAATTTATATACTTAGATAGAAATATATATTAGGAGCTTGACAAAGCTCCGGATGCATTAAAATATGCCGAAACTGCTTTGACAAGATACTTTGTATTCAACTGTAACGTTCTTTATGCCTGAATATCTTTCACATAAAATATTGAATTTTGCTGAAATTTTAAATATAGATTAAGAGTATAAAAAAATACATTATGTAAAATTTTATCTGATTAAAAAAAAATAAAAAGTTTTTTATTTTTACTTTATTAAAAAATTGCTTGGCTTTTATGCATCTTTGGATGACATGCTTCACACTGGCTTCCTTGCATAAATCGTAGGAAACCATTATTCATTGTTATAGTCTATAAAATAAATTTGCGCCTAAAGCAAACAGCTACACCACTGTTACTTCCAGATCAATATTTTATATTCAAAATTTAAGTTAGTTTACAATTAAATTAGCGAAGAATTATGAACATTGAAAGGCTTGTAGTAAATCATGACTGTCAACTCTTCAGGTAATACCCGGAGACTTGCGGTTTTGGTTGCTTTCTCTCAGCTTCCATTTATTATCTCCCAGTTTTTAATTATAATTTAAATAATATATTTTGAAATTATATAACTTAGTTTAATTACATATCATTTTTAAAATCAAAATAAAAAACATTTTAGCCATCAAGACAGATAACCCCGAAAGCAAAAATATTTGTTATAATCGGAGACTGAAAGACGAATTACTCAATCTGCCAAAGAAAGCAGCCAAAACATATAACAATGCAAAAAAATTATTCATTTGGTGTATATCTTTGTTTTTGTTTAACTAAGTACTACTTTATTGTGTTAACTAGTAAATCTGTATTTTGCAGTGCTCTAATAAATTGTCAATTACATTTAACAATATGCCTTTGATTAAATAGAATTATGTAGATTATTTCAGTTCTCCCTGTTCCAGGCAAAATTTCCCTGTTCAAAAAAATCAAGAATTTCAAGGTTTCAATAATTTGACAGAAACCTATTGCCTTAGAAACTTCTAAACCTTGCGTTTTCTATGCCTGACGAGTGTTCCTTTTAACTAAAGTTGCAAAATTTATGCCAGTTCGAAGTGTGAACCCTAGATCTTAGTACACAAATTTTTACATTCTATAAACTTTATTTACGATAAATATTAATTACCGTATTCATCCACGCATAAGCCGCACCCCTGATTTGGCAACAATTTTACAAAAAAAAAATTTTCATCTTATTACAAACCATGTTAACTCCTGACTCAACATTTCAATTAACTTATTATTCAACAATTAACTATCTCACGCGCACAGAATTTCAACCAAGTAATACCATTTACCCACACGTATACAATTTCGAACAGAAATTTGCGAGTGGATCTTAGATTGTTGGAATGAGATCCCAAAATCCATGATCCAATCTGCGTTTTTAAAGTGTGGTATCAGCAACTCTTTAAATGGAACCCAGGATGATTACTTGTGGGATGACCGTGAGATGGACAAGGAGGAATCTGTACTGGACTCTGATGAGTTGTATTTTGCCTCTACTGTGGTTTTGACCCAAGAGGAATAGGACAATATGTTTAGTAATGATACAAATGAAGATGGCTTTGAAAGTTATTATTAAACCAATGCAAGTATGTAAAATATATAATCGATTGAAATTTTATAGCAACATAGATAAAAATTTTGAAACATATTCACACGTCTTTATCATCGATTGTAACGATTCGACGTACACCCACGCATAAACCGCACCTCTAATTTCCCTTGAATTTCAGCGAAAAAAATGCGGCTTATGCGTGGGTGAATATGGAAATATATTTTGAAAATTAATTTTTTTCAATAAATAATAAAACAATTTACTAAAATATATATAAAACAAAATTTGAAAATATTATGCGTGATTAATATTTTTATACAAACAAAAATTTTTAAACAAATATCAATAATACGTACACAAGTATAAAGTATAGTTTCTCGCCACTTAAACAATGAATATATTCTCGGCTTTGAAGTGCGAGGGTTTTTCAAAAGTGGACATACGAGGTATCTCGCCTTCAACCCTACATGCAAATCTTCATCAAAAAGTTCTTACTGAAAGTGGGTCTTCTTGAGTCCAACAAAATCAAGCAATATATACATTTAGATGTATAGAATGTCTGGCCGCTGGCGTAGCTACATGGAGGCGCTCGTCCCTCGCTTCAAAATTCATCTGTATTGTCAATATTCAATATTCATTTTATGGAATGTAAATGGAATGGCCGGCTGCTACAATTTGTTCCCTTCTTTTGCATACATATATTATTCAGTAGTGATGTACCGATCCCAATTTTTTGACGGATGCCAATCTCGATACTTGAATTAATTAGCAGTAATGAGTATGCGTGATTTTAAACTGGCAGGCATCAATTGAAAAAAGTTACTAAATGCTTCTGAAGAATATAAGATTTGGTTGTTGTGTCCAGTTGCATCTGAGTGAGGATTATGTATGAATTAAACTGGCAGGTATAAATTTAAATAAGCTGGTATAAAGAAGTATTGTAACAAAATGGAAATCGTAGCGAATTCCAGTATTTATTTTAACTTAGTATTTTGAAACGTAATGTATCGCATGCCGTCACTGAAGGCGATTTTCACTCCTGACTGTGATTAGGGTGGCGACCATGGGGTTGAGAGCCTATGTCTTAGACTAAGGCGCATTTGTTTTTACAACAAAAAGGATAATTAAAATTTTCAGAAATATTTGAAGAAAAAGGAAGTGTTATTTTACTCTACATGTTCGGCTCAACAAATCGACGAATGATAAAAAAAATAGCGATGCCGATTAGACAAAAATAAGGGGATAGCGGTGCCGATCTAATCCGGTTATTAAGTTTTAGGCGTTCTGAAGTGTTATATAGTAGATTTAAAATAAAAACAAGAAAACAAGATGAAATTTACCTGAATGGATGTCATGAAACTGAAATTCTTGGATCTAAACTGCCATCGTATCGTCAAGCTTTGAAATATTTCTTTTATCTCCACAAGATTGAGAGCAAAACTATTAGAGAATCTAGCAAAACTGCTGTTTTAAATGCATATAAAATCTGGACAAAAGCTGGCATACGAAGTCAAGCTCCTAAACATGCTATTGAAAAATTGGGAAAAGTGTTTTATGAGTGGAAATCTCTTCAAAAACATAAAGATTGTCTCATCTTGGACATAAACAAAAAGATTACAAATTTACTGATAAGCTCGATGATCTTTTTGATATTGCTCATGCAAATGCATTGAATATGATTAAAATTCACGACAAAGATTTTCTTATAGCACAAAGAAAAAAAGGTCGTGTTGGATCTCTTGGAAGTGAAGACAAAATAGAAGCACGTCGCCAAGAAAGAATACAATAGAGAAAACAAGCAGAACTTAAGCGTCAAAAGCGATCACATGAAGAATTGGAAAAGTATCAGAAAAATGTAGTTCTTTTAGATAACTCTTCTGATAGTTCAGAAAAATTGGATCTGAATAACAAAAATAAAAAAGATAGTTCAAAACCAAAAAAGAGCTTTTCTATCTTCAAGACTAACAGCAGCATTAGATCGAACTAAAACTTCGTCAAGAAAGGCCACTTATGTTCTTAACGAAATGACTTCAGCTCTTATGTCAACATTTTGAATATAAACAAATTCCATCCAAAGAGCAAGAATCAAAAATCGTGCCATTGAAGCAAAAAAACTTCGAAGTAATATACCATCCGATGTTCCACTAACTCTTCAATGGGATAGTAAATTAGTGGAGGATTTAACCTCAAAGAAGCATGTTGATCGTCTTCCTATATTTGTGTGTGGTGATGGAATTGAAAAACTTTTGGAAGTTTCAAAGTTGACTTCAGGAACGGGTAAAGCACAAACAACAGCAATTTTAAAATGCCTAAAATACTTTGATATCGAAGAGGAAATAGTTGGTCTGTGTTTTGATACAACAGCTTCGAATACCAGAAGACATTCAGGTGTTTGTGCTTTGATAGAAAAAGAACTCAATAAAGGTCTTTTTTATTTTGCTTGTCGCCATCATGTTTTTGAATTAATTATAGCAGCTGCATGTCATCAGACAATAATTGCAAAAGATAAAAGCCCGGATATTTTGATATTTAAGCGTTTCAAAAACAATTGGTGTAAAATCGCGGGTTCCCAGTGTGGTTCGGTTGGTGATAAAAAATTATAAAAAAAAATTTTTTTATAATAAAAAAAAAAAAAATAAAAAAAAAAAAAATTATTTTTTTAAAAAAAAAATAAAAAAAAAAAAAATTAACGGCGGTGGCTGGCTGTTTTTTTGTCCTTTCTTTTCCTTTCTTTTTGTGTTTTCTCCTCGCTTTTTTTGAACTTCTGTTGCTTTTCTCCTCATTGAATGGATCCTCTCTGGCGTTTTTGGAGGAGACAGGTTCTTTTTTGATGACACCGCGATCAGTTGTTTTCAGAAAGGTCGTGAAATTGCTTGGGAATGGTTTGCTGGCTGGCGGGGCGGCCATCGAAAATATAAGGAATCTTCGTTTCTCCCAGTGGTCCAAAGGATAGCGTAGTGAAAAATTTCTAAAGTTTCTTGTTTTTCCTTTTCTTGGTTCTCTATTTATCATCATACAAGTGAAATTGCTATTTTAGTAGAAATTTAATTTTTTTTTTTGTTAAAAGGTTCTTGTGGTTCTGTTTTGTTGCCTCGTGTCCTGGGGTTTGGTTTTGTGTGTGTGTGTGTGTGTGTGTGTGTGTGTGTGTGTGTGTGTGTGTGTGTGTGTGTGTGTGTGTGTGTGTGTGTGTGTGTGTGTGTGTGTGTGTGTGTGTGTGTGTGTGTGTGTGTGTGTGTGTGTGTGTGTGTGTGTGTGTGTGTGTGTGTGTGTGTGTGTGTGTGTGTGTGTGTGTGTGTGTGTGTGTGTGTGTGTGTGTGTGTGTGTGTGTGTGTGTGTGTGTGTGTGTGTGTGTGTGTGTGTGTGTGTGTGTGTGTGTGTGTGTGTGTGTGTGTGTGTGTGTGTGTGTGTGTGTGTGTGTGTGTGTGTGTGTGTGTGTGTGTGTGTGTGTGTGTGTGTGTGTGTGTGTGTGTGTGTGTGTGTGTGTGTGTGTGTGTGTGTGTGTGTGTGTGTGTGTGTGTGTGTGTGTGTGTGTGTGTGTGTGTGTGTGTGTGTGTGTGTGTGTGTGTGTGTGTGTGTGTGTGTGTGTGTGTGTGTGTGTGTGTGTGTGTGTGTGTGTGTGTGTGTGTGTGTGTGTGTGTGTGTGTGTGTGTGTGTGTGTGTGTGTGTGTGTGTGTGTGTGTGTGTGTGTGTGTGTGTGTGTGTGTGTGTGTGTGTGTGTGTGTGTGTGTGTGTGTGTGTGTGTGTGTGTGTGTGTGTGTGTGTGTGTGTGTGTGTGTGTGTGTGTGTGTGTGTGTGTGTGTGTGTGTGTGTGTGTGTGTGTGTGTGTGTGGGTGTGTGTGTGTGTGTGTGTGTGTGTGTGTGTGTGTGTGTGTGTGTGTGTGTGTGTGTGTGTGGGTGTGTGTGTGTGTGTGTGTGTGTGTGTGTGTGTGTGTGTGTGTGTGTGTGTGTGTGTGTGTGTGTGTGTGTGTGTGTGTGTGTGTGTGTGTGTGTGTGTGTGTGTGTGTGTGTGTGTGTGTGTGTGTGTGTGTGTGTGTGTGTGTGTGTGTGTGTGTGTGTGTGTGTGTGTGTGTGTGTGTGTGTGTGTGTGTGTGTGTGTGTGTGTGTGTGTGTGTGTGTGTGTGTGTGTGTGTGTGTGTGTGTGTGTGTGTGTGTGTGTGTGTGTGTGTGTGTGTGTGTGTGTGTGTGTGTGTGTGTGTGTGTGTGTGTGTGTGTGTGTGTGTGTGTGTGTGTGTGTGTGTGTGTGTGTGTGTGTGTGTGTGTGTGTGTGTGTGTGTGTGTGTGTGTGTGTGTGTGTGTGTGTGTGTGTGTGTGTGTGTGTGTGTGTGTGTGTGTGTGTGTGTGTGTGTGTGTGGGGGTCGGGGGTCTTTGGGGGGTTTTGGTCTTTTGGGCTTTGCTTGGGCCCCCATGGTTTAAATTTTTTTTTAGGAAACTATCCTAAACTAGTATTTGGGTTTTTAGTTTGAGTGCCTATTCTTTCCTATTTTGTTGCTTACTACATATTGGCGAATGCCTATAAAAGTTGCTTTTCTTTTAGTGAATGTGGTTCCCTTTCCAAAGTTTCTTGGAAGAGAATTTTTTCTAATACTTTTCCCCGTGTAAAAGATAGGACCAACGCAACTGCCCTCGTTCTTACCGCCCTTTTATGGTCTTTGGTAAATACGCCCCTGTGCCGTAACTATTGATGGCGTAGTTTTAGGGACCAACCAAAGATTTACGACCGAAAAACGGGCTAGTTCAGGTGTACCTATAAAATTCGCAAGTTTTTATTACCTGAAACCTGAAGTATATATTTCGGGTTAGAGACCGCAGCTACTTCTCAGTTTTCTATAGTGAAATGTTTCTGATGCAAATTACCTGATGGTTTGGTATTTTCATGGTAGTTCTTTACCTCTCATGACAAGCACCCCAAAAAATACATATGTGGACCCAAACGTTTATACCAAAGTTTTACAACGAACTATATAAAACTCTCAAACTACAGATAAACCGTGATTTTTCGAGAGTCTCTTTCCACCGAAACACACCGAAACGAATTCAAGAGTTTATTTTATCTCACACAAAAAAGTTGAAATTACCACGGGAAAACCTGAATCTATGATTTAGTACAATAAGCATAAATGTGGGGTGGATGTTGGAAATAGAATGTTGAAGCAATACCGTAGTTATAAACCCTGTAGAAGATGGCCATGGCTTTGTTCAGTAACTACCTAGATATGTCTTGCCTAAACTCATTTATTATATCCAAATTCAATTCACCTCAAGATTTTCCTTCTATAAAGAGTGGAGGAAAAAATTTTCATAAAAAACTTTGCTATTATTATGAAGAAGTATGAAGGCTAGATCAAATCTGCCCAAATAAACCTGAAAACTAAATCGCTTTTAGATTTTTATGGCTTCTCAAAAAACTTCAACTAAACTTCTTGGCAGAGGTTTGTTTTTATGTTAAGAAAAAACGAAGTACGAAAATGTTCAAAGTGTCACTCAAACTTGAAACTACTCTAAACTTGTGTGTGATAACTGTTCTAATTTTTATAAATGTTTTTTGATTATTTTATGTTTGTATACTTTAGTCTTAATAAACCTTTTGTCCTCAAAATAGTTTGAAATATAGTTTTGTTTGAATAAACTAATTTTTAGCTAGTTAGTAATTTCTTCATTGAGTTACTAAAGAAAAATTAGTTTATGGAAAAAAGATAATTCAACTTTCAAACTATAAATTCTAATTTTTTGCTTAATGAAAGTAAAATCTAAATTAAATTTAATGATAAAGTTTATTGTGGAGTAAATTGATATGTCTGTAAAGGAAGGCTTGTTTAATCATTTTTTGTTATAGCATCGTTTAAGGGTATACCATTTTACTCGATTTATAAAAAAAGATAATTCAACTTTCAAACTATAAATTCTAATTTTTTGCTTCATTAATGAAAGTAAACAATCTAAATTAAATTTACATGATAAAGTTAGATCAATTTTAATGAAAAATTTTTTCAAATTATTATCTCAAAGTTTATTGTGGAGTAAATTGCCATATGTCTGTAAAGCGAAGGTTAATCAAAAAAATTATTCAGTCACAGATATAGAAGTGGAAAAATTAATTTCACCATACAGAGAAAACATTCTTTCCTTTGCACATATGCACTTAAAAACAAAACAACCTAGAGATGATTACAAGGAATTTCTTGAATTATCAATTATATTTCTTGGTGATGTTCCACCAAAAAGTATCCATTTTTATCTCCCAGGTGCAACTCACAAAGCTCGTTGATTCTCAAAAGTCATCTACATCATTAAAATTTGGTTATTTAGAAATCAATTCAATCTCAGTGATTTAGAACAAGAAAGTGTTCGTGATCGTGCCTGTTTTTCTGTTGAAATTTATTTGAAAGCTTGTATGTCTTCAGTGAATGTTGTAGAAGCACCATTGAACGATTTGGAATTTATGAAACAATTACTTGAATATCCGCAAAAAGATATTTCTTATGCCACAAGTAAAAAGTTTGCATCCTATTTATGGTATTTATCCGAAGAATTGGTTGGTTTAGCTTTGTTTGATAAACGTTTATCTGGTAATCATAATAAAAAAATGTTATGTGCAATGAAAAATCCGAAAACAGAAAACAGTAGAAAAAAAGCTAATATTAAATTAGATCTTTTTAAGAAGATTACTTTAACAGAGTTTTGTACTACAAATTAAAAAAACTTTTTCACTTATTGGGAATTTCAGAACTAGTTTTTAGGAAAGAGCCTGCTTTTTGGCAGAAAGATGACTCCTTAATTCAAGCTTTAAAGATTGTGAACAACTTTCCCAATTTTAATGACACAGCAGAAAGAGGAGTTGCTCTTATTCAAGACTTTAATAAACATTTAGCGAAAGATGAAGATCAATTCCAATTTATTCTAGAAGTAGTTTCTGATCATAGAAAGAATTCTATTTCCAGAGGGTACCAAAAACAATTTTACAAAAATTAAAAATAAATAAACAAATTTTTGTTCTGATTTTTGAAAAGTATTAATTTTATTTAAACTTAACTGAAATTTCATTAAATATTAATTAAAATATATGCTTTGGTTGATATTTTCATATACATACAATATATAAGCAAGCATAATCAGGTTTGGTTTTTGGAAAAAAAAATACAAATCGAGTGGGCCACCTCTGAAACTTTTTCAATTGTGAAAAATGTTTGCATAAAACATTTTTTACCTAATATAACAATTTGAAAGTGTTGCACAGATTATAGCAAGAACATTTTTTTTAGTCTTTTTAAGGGCCACCCTAGCTAGAGTGCTGCGCGGTCAGGCCCGTAGCTAGGACTTTTCAATTGGGAGGGCTGGAAAAAATTTTGAGTGGGCTAAATATTTTCACAAAAAATTTTTTGCTACTTATGGGTTATCTCTTCCCCATTCAAAAAAATTTTTTTAGTAAATTACTGAAAAAATTTTAAAGTGAGAGGGGATAACTAATAAGTACCAAATTTTTATATATAGTCTAAAAATAAACCATTTTTTGAACCCTTTATTGATATCGAAATATATTAGGGGGGGGGGGGGGAGCTCTGAATCTGAGAAGCCACCCCTCCCATGCCCTCGCTGGCTAAGGGCGTGTGCGCGGTGCGGGATACCGGCGGGTAACAATATAAAAAATTGCGGGTAGAAGAATTTTGAGTTTCGGGTAATATTTGAGAACATTTCTTTGTTTTTCTATTTCTTAGCAATCAAATTGAAGTATTAAGATGATGCCTAATTTGAGAGAAATAGGCGCAGGTATGGCAAGAAAAATATTACACAACACTCACACTAACATAACTAAACTTGAGAGACATTCAAAGGGGAGAGTGATTTTGGATAGTATTGAGAAATATCATACAAAAAATAAGGACACGCAACAATTCAAAAATGATTTTCGTTAAACCTTATGAAATCTTCATTCTGAAAACAGGGTTGCGCAGAAAATAAGAGTCGTAGCAGGTTTTAAGAAGGAAATGGAGTCAGAGAAAGACATTACCATATGAATGAATATACACTAATGTGTACTTGAAGTCGGAGTTTTATGAGTGCTTCAAGTTTTGTTGTCCCAATGGTTTGCAGCTTCAATTTTTGTCAGCTTATTCAGAAATTTAGTTATGAACCTATGCAGGTAAAAAATTAATTTGCGGAATCTGCGGATACCCACATAATTTATTTGGCCGCTGTGGACGGGTATCGGTACAAAAATTCATATCTAATATATACATTTCGTTCTTTCATTTTGTTGTCTGCCGTGGTATTGCACATGTTGCTGAAAATAATGAAGTAATTTTGTAAGCAATGAATGAGATCAAATAAGTTCGTCATCTTGAGTTTTCATTTTAATATAGCGAGAACATCCATTATGAAGAAAATTGTAAAAAGTTTGCAGGTATCGGATACATAAATTTCTAAAATATCGCCATTTTAGTCGAATATATTTAATCAACAAATGAAAAAGGTTTTTACCTTTCAAAAAATAGTTCGAAAAGTGGTCTAGAGCCAGTGAAGAAGAAAATTGGATGATGTCAAGAGGCGATTTTTTACTGTTTCGATATAATATCATTGGGTCTGAATTGAATGCGCTTTAATATCAGTGACACAAGATGAAGATAAAAATCATGATGTTCTTATGAAAAATATTTAGTCCAACACCTCCAATGTTTTGAGATAAAATTCAAATGAAGGAGATTTATCTTTATTTATTCTTTCAAAGAACGATTTCATTGTGTCATTTTTGTGTCGTTTGTTCGACACGTATTTCTTTACCTTGATAATTTGAGCCCGAAGTTTTCAGCTTTTGACAGATAAAAAACGTTTGTGAAAGGGACGATGAATTAAATTGAGAGGTTGAAGCAGTGTTTCTTCTAATGCAATCACTGTTAAGCTTTTTTTGTACTGACGCAAAAACTTGTCAAATTAAAATAGCGACGAGTATATAATTTTTTATCTTGTGGCATTTACATGTTTCGCTCTTTTGATTAAAATGAAATTGGTAATACCAGCATTAACATGCAATACCGTTGTGAAATAATCTTCCAATTTTCTAGATGCCAGGTACTTTAGTTGCATTCAAATCTACATGATTAATTATGTTAAGTATGCTTTATTAATTTTTTAAAAGTAGTAAAGCTGTAAATAATATAAAAAAGAAGTGTACTTATAAAATCATTGCCGATGGATTCAAAAGCTTCGCGACTCATAAGGTCATATAGGATTTCTCCGCCGTCATTTGAAAAATAGCTTTCGGCTTAAGTGAAAGACCTCCCAAAATAATTTGGGCATGACTAAAACATGCCGACACAAATTTACATGAAGACAACTATTTGAAAGGATATAAAAACTTGTTTTAATGTCTAAAAAATTGGAAATGCTTCTAGAGATCAAAATATAAAAAAAATATTGACTTTTTGTTTAAAGGGCTGCTTGAATTTAAATTTTATCATCTTGTAAAAAGATTTGGACGAAATCAAAAGAAAAATGTAATAAAATCGCTCTCAAAAAACAGTTTTTAGATATTTTCAACTGAGAAAAGTTCAATATTTTCTTATATTTTGATCTCTAGAAGCATTTAGAATTTTTTAGACATTAAAATAAGTTTTTATATTTTTTCAAATAGTTGTCGGCATGTTATAGTCATGCCCATTTGCGACTCATAAGATCATATAGGACTTTCCCGCCGTCATTTAAAAAATAGCTTTCGGCTTAAGTGAAAGACCTCTCAAAATAATTTAGTTTCATGTAACTTAACATTTTATGTGTATACTTTCATGAGGTAAAGGTACTGTGGGGTGTTTTCATCGAGAAGACACAATTGCGCCGCTTGTATCGAACTATGAGGAAAGTGGGCTTGATGCGGGATCGAGCACAGTATCTAACCAACCTTACTCACGCCCCCAAAAAATGGGATGTTTATTTCAAATCTAAAAACTTCTAAAAGATACCTAATGAAAAAAATAAGGAATTATATTCTTAAAGAGTATTTTAAATGTAAGCAAATGAAAAGATATAAAGTTGCATAAAACCTTTACCTTCAAGGAATGGAATGCAGCATTTATATATATAAAAAAGCATTCGAACATTGTGAGGAAGAAAATTGTCAGGAAAAGTTTTGTCGCAAAAGTGTTTAAGAATATTTAAATCTGACAAAAGTATGAAACTATTGCA
This sequence comes from Nectonema munidae, assembly GCA_030549495.1. Lineage (NCBI taxonomy): Eukaryota > Metazoa > Nematomorpha > Nectonematoida > Nectonematidae > Nectonema > Nectonema munidae. Next base: position 195,571 of record JAUIRK010000909.1, read on the forward strand.
GAGATTATTACCCTCAATTTGAATTTTGTGCGAGAGTGTAAAAATCATGTAAAATTGATTTAGGGCAGTGTTTTCTTAACTTTTCTTACTCAATGCTCCTGTCCCCTTTAGAAGGCATTTTTCAAAGAAACACTGCTGAGACGACATTACTTCAGGGACACGCACCATACTTCTTAAAGTGCTTCCATGCGATCCCTAAGTTTGTTGTTTATCTTCCAAATTTAAATGTTCGGTCGGATATCACTGAATTAATTCTGATATCACCATTCCCAAATTATCTACACGCTTTCTTTCATTACTTAACATTTTATTTAATGCACTAGATCCATTTTCTACCTTCCAATCTGTGGGAAAGATTAAAAATATTTTACTTCACTTATGAATAATGGGAAGATGAGTGCCACTTTTCTTGATATCGCAAATCCAAAGTTACTTATATTTTCCAAAAAATAACTATCATATAAATTGTACAAAATATTTCTTTGCTTCAAACCAGAAAAAATGTGATATTTCAAAACGTTCCCTAGTGGCATGCATCATCAGTTAGTATTGAGCGATTTTTTATACCCATAATAAACTGTTTGAAAAAAGTTAATTTAGGTTCGATCATATACTTATAAAGTCCTTTTTAACATCCATTTCATTTATATTACTTCTACTTGCAATTCCTTAAGAAATTTTCAAGGTTGGCAGAAAAAGGATGAATTTTCGCTTCATATCATAAAATTCCTGAACTGAATATGCTAAAACTGTAAATAAAAATGATATCGACATCATAAAAAGGATGTATTGACTTCAAATCTCATTATGCAACAATGAAAATAGACCGCTTGAAACGAAGATGATGGCTGCATCCGGCCCCATATGTTTGATCCCTCGCTGTAGGGAGAAAATGTTTGCTAACATGTGCCTATTTTTCCATAAAACAAGAAGAATATATACACAACACAGTAATGATATATAATGCGTTTCTTTTCCAACGGTTCACCGTTTGTTTGTATTACTTTTACGTAATGACATGTTTGCTGTCATATACTGACAAAATACTTGCAGAGCTGTTTATTTAGTTGATGCTTCCTTTTTTGGCTGACATATTATTGAAAGCAGCTGTTTTCAGGGTAGCTATAAAAATTAACATGGTGGTAGTGAAAAGACCAAACTAAAGTAGTTGTAATGACGCGCGCTACCAGTAAAAAGTTTCGGAGGTGCTAAAATTGAAAACATTGCTTTAGTTAGATAGACTATATTTTTTAGGTAAAATTCCTTAGATTTGTAGACTATATCCTATTTTTACGATGTTTTCATTATTTCTTTCATCGGTCTTGGGTAGAAAGATGAGTGTGAGAATTGACATAATAAATGCAATTTTGAGTAAATATTTACTAACTTCTATTAAATTTATTATTGATTTGAAAAATTTAGGGGACCAAATGGGGAGGCACTCTCACTATACAACTACTGTGCTTCGCAATATCTTATCTCATATCCTTTCTTCAAAATTGAGCGGCAGCCCTAAACTAAAAATATGAGTACGAGAAAAAGGATGACAAAAAATGCATGTAATATTTATCAAAAATTGAGATAAAATAAATTGCAGACTTATTCTCACTTTAGTCACTAGATTTTGGAGGATATCTTTTCTTCAATTTGAAAAGGCAGCTCTAAATTATCCTTCAAAACTTTTTAACACCTCTACCACCAGCGTCTCACAAAATAAAAATCTTATGCTTTGAGTTGTAGAAGCCAGATTGGAGAAGATAAAGAGGTAAAGGTACACAGTGTGGTGTTTGCATCGAGAAGGCACAATTGCGCCGCTTGTATCGAACTATGACAAAGTAGACTTGATGCGGGATTGAACCCAAGACCTTGAGTATTCGAAACTCAGCATCTAACCAACCTTACTCACGCGCCCAAGATAAAGATGGTTTAAGGAGAGAACATAAATGTGAAAATTTAACTCTTTCAGACAGAATGCGTCGGCTCAAGGTTTCAGGCTATTTGAAAATTGATAGGAAAACCAATGCCTAGAAGAGTCTAGGCAGGATGATTTACTAAAAAAATGAAAAACATTGTCCGCATAAATACGTTGTTCACAATTGAAGTAGAATTTTGACAGATGTGTTAGATCATCAAAAAGTTATTCTATTTTGAAAAATATATTGAAATTTGCATTCGCCTCTTAAAAATACAGCCATAAAAAAATTATTTCCATCATACGTGTTAGAAAAAGGGTTTGTCCATGTAAAATTGAAAATAAAAAAAAAGATTTAAACATAACAGTAGTAAACAAAAGGTAGAAGAATATCACCAGGCCGTTATTTAGTATGCTCAAATCCATAATATACTTGCTGAAAATAAATACAGTAGAATCTCGCTACTTGCCCCCCCCTTTTCCCCCTTCCCTTTTTTTCCCCCTTTCTCTCGGTCCGAAAAAATTCAGTAAAAAATAAACTTTCCCCCCCCCCCCCTCTCTTTTTTCTCCTTTTATTTTTTTGTGGGTGTGTTTTTTTTTTTTTTTTTTTTTTTTTTTTTTTTTTTTTTTAATTTTTTTAAATAAATTTTTTTTTTTTTTTTTTTTTTTTTTTTTTTTAAAAAAATATAATTTTAATATAAAACAAAACCCGCCCTTTCTTTAAAAAAAAAAAAAAAAATTGTTGGGAAAAAAAAACCCGGGGGGAGAAAAAAGGAAAAAAGGGGGGGTGGGGGGGGAGGGAAAAGGAAAAAAAAGGGAGGGGGAAATTGGGGGGGGCGGGGGGGGGGGGGTGGGGGGGGGGGGGGGGGGGGGGGGGGGGGGAAGGGAGGGAGGGGGGGGGGGGAAAAAGAAGAGGGGGGGGGGGGGGGGGGGGAGGGGGGGGTATTTCTAATTGGAAAAAGAGCAATAGTGCATAAACAGCACTCACAAATTTTTACGCAAAAAATCGTAGAAGCTTGTGACAATGTAATTTTTGTTGCACCCTTAAGATAAGAACATGAAATAAATTGGCTTGATCTGTTTTTTTGAGTTTGATTGTATTCATAGGTAAATTGCATGCATAAAGGAAAGTAAAGGCACAATCAAAAGCGAGTGCGCTACGAAAACTTTTTATTAAAAAATTTATAGAAGATTCTAGCTGTAAATATTTTAGACACACACATAATAAAATATTTAGCTAGCTTAAAAGTATTCACAAATTTCTAACGTATTTTTTGACTAGTTATGATATCATTACAGTAAATATAGAGAATTGAAATAAACTATAAAAAAAGGTTACTTAGATTGAAAAAAGAAGAGGTTCTTAGCCTTTGTTCAGTCATGAATCCCTTAGGTAGCTGATGAAAGCTAGGACCCCTTCCAAGGAAATTTTCAAATAAAAGCCTAGGGCCTAGCCCCCTATGAAAAATGGCTTCGAAAATTACCCTTACTAATGTATGTATAAAAAATAAATTTTTGCAATTTATTCATGGCAAAATAATGTTCAAAATATGAAAACATAGGTAATTAGTGATTCTAAAACACATAATACAGCTGTCGTATTCTCTGAAGACTTTTAGCAAAATTGCAAAAAAATTCAATAGATTTCGCCCCCCCCCCCCCTTATAAGAAATTTCTGGATCCGCCACTACTATTGTATATAAAAACATGCTCTTATAAAAACTCTTATAACTTTAGAAGATCTAAAATTGTTTCTTGGAGTGTTACTCTTTTCTGGCTATCACAAGTTACCATCGGAAACAAACTACTGGTCCAATGATGAGGATTTAGGAATAAAACTCGTAAAAGATGCATTGCCAAGATCAAAATTCCAAATCATGAAAATCATTCTTCATTTTTGTAATAATGATGAAGCTAAGGATAACAAACACGATAGATGTTTTAAAATAAGGAAGTTGATTGAAATTGCACAAGAGTCATTCATAAAGTTTGGTATTTTTAAAAAAAATTCAAGTCTCGATGAGATGATAGTAAAGTATTTCGGGCATAATAGCTTGAAACAATTCATCCGCGGAAAGCCAATAAGATTTGGATATAAACTTTGGACGTGGTGTGGCTTTTCTGGCTATTGTTACAACTTTGATTTTTATTGTGGAAAAAGTTCTTCAAACGATGAACACGGCGATTTATTACTTAGAACAAAAGTGGTAGGTACTAAATATGCTGAATGGGAAGTAACCTCAACCCATTGTGTCTTTTTTGATAATAAAAAAAATCAAAAATGTTTCTTTTTAGCCGATATTTCTAACTTTGCTTCAGGATTATCACGCGTTAACATCCAGCAAAAATCTCCTATCATATTTTGATTCCATCTTCCCTTATATCTACTTTCCATCTTACTAATGTCTTGATGAAATCTTTCCCCATGTTCATCGCTGACTGCTCCTAGGTTTGGAGGAAATAAGTCTAGGTGAGAATGAAGAAAGTGAATTTTCAATGACATCCGACACCCCATATCCTCATATGCTTCAAGCAATTCATTGTTACGGTTTTTGTAATCCGGAGCACGTACATTTCCCAAAAAACCGCCATACACTGATTTAAAAGCATTTAACTCTCAGTTCTTTTTTCCCCAAAAGGTCGTTAAAACAATTGTCCCTCATTACTTCTCAAATTTGGGGGCCAACAAAAATGCCCTCCTTCAATTTCGCGGAACTCAAATTCGAAAATATGTGAGTTGGAAAGCAGAACTACTTTTTTCAGGTGTTTTCAAAAAAATTTTCATCAAGCCCAACTTGATGTGTAAAGGAGGTAAGAGCGGCTTATTCATATTGACCAGTGGAGTCTCCTTAACACTGTGTTGGCCTGGCTCAAATGAAGTTCTCTTACCCCAGTCTTTTTTTTGTAATGTTCAGAAACTGCTCTACTGCCCCAGAGACAGAGAAAGCAGCAATACTTGGTGAAGCCGGCTTGCACTCCCATTAGGAAGCCTATGACTTTGAAATCGCCACATAAGCTCCATTGATGTTGTGAGTATCCAACTGCTTCAAGAAGGAGCTTCATATTGTCATAAGACTCCTTCAGGTAAAACAGCCTTTAGACTCTTTTTGGAGGAATCTATAGAGTCTCCATTCTGATGGCTCATGTTGAAAGTCTAAGCAGTCGTATAATTCTGGAACGTTGAAACAATAACAAACGGTTTTTGCACGCAAAATAAGATAGTTCGGCACTACGATTTCTGTACTTTGTGATCCTCACCTCCTTTTCAACCAAATTATGTTGTTTGAGCCTTGAAACCAACAAATCGGCTTGTTCTTTCGTGAGATAGAGGTCCCGTATGAGATCGTTTAGCTCACTCTGTGAAAAAACTGTTGGTTGATAGTCTACTTCATTGATACAGGATGAAGTGCTTATTCTGGAAGAGTTTGATTCTGCAGAACTCGCCTCCTTCCCCTATAAGAATATGTCCTTGTTTGGGGTGGTTCAGGTACTGGGTAATCATCAGAATGATAAACAGGTCTGATAGCTGACGGAAGATTCGGATACACAATTTTTGTTCTGGATGCATGTTTGAAACCTTTGATTTTAGTGAGAAATAATTTTTTCATTATATTAGTTTTTGATACCATATGCTACCACTGATCTCATAAGAGATCAACATAAAAAAAATTCTTTTTGTAGAGTGTTATGTGTATAGGACTATGCTCAAAAAGTAAAAGTTCATAAATAAAATCTCAAGACGACATTTTGGGAGATAACGGGTTAACCATATCAAGCATAATGCGAACCTTACGGCTGAAAGTGCTTTGATATGCAATCAATCAGCCAATTTGACCCTCATGAAACGCATCCATGGTTGGAACCCAGGTTAAGAATCCCTAGAATAGGGGAATGTTGCAACCCAGGTTAAGAATCCCTAGAATAGGGGAATGTTGCAACCCAGGTTAAGAATCCCTTGAATAGGATTAAAATTTTTTTTAAGAATATGCCAAGACCTAATAAAAAGACTGTTTCACGGTATTTTCAAAATAGATACTGCCTATAGGTCTCAACAATAGACAAAATCTTCGTAGATGAAACTTTTAAAGTGTTTTTCTGGCTTACTCAGGAGAACAAATAGCCATTATACCACATAAAAAAATAATTTTCTTATCTGCATGATTTTATTTAAGTTAGATTTTTAGTAAAATTTTTGAATATTTAAAAGAAACTGGACTGAGGAAGATAAAATATATAAATGGCGATTTTGAAATATCAATTGAAGTTTTTACAAGACTAATTCTTTCTTAATTTCATATTTCAAATAGGTTTTTCCCAATGGCGAATTCAATGGATGCTTTTTCATTATACATGAGCAATATACAAAAAAAGTGGTAAATTCTTTTCCCCTGACTATTAGACTTATTTTATTTCTTGCTTTGGATCAAGTAAAAATTAATAAATGTAAGTTTAAATCATTATTGAATATTAACAATTAATTAGATGTATTAGGGTTGAATCACAAGATTTGGAATATTTTAAATAATAAAATTTAAAATAGACATTGCGAGGGTTGACACAATGGGTATTTTTATTTTTGAATTGTTTGAAATTTTTAACTTTTGTATATTCGTTATTGCAGTTCATTGCCGATTAAAACGTAATGTTATGGAGATTTAGGAGAAAATTAAAACAAGAACTGATATCAAATTGAATGTGGGAAAAAAGAAAAGTCTCAAAAGAAAAGGAGGAAGAATTTAACACAAAGCAAAGAGTTTATAAACAAAAAAGATGCTTTTTCATTTTTGAAAAATGTTTCGAATCATTGGATGAAAGCCAAAAACCCTCAAATAGAGGGAAATGAATGTGAAGAAATAGATTTTTCGAAAAATGATGATAATAATAATAATAATAATAATCAAATTTTACTTAGTGTGCCAGAATTATTGAATTAAATTCTATTATAATAAATATACTTTGGTTTAATTTTTAATTAGCTTAACATTTGTAAATAATTAAGATTACATTCACCAACCTGCAATGATATCCTTGATTGGTGGGGATTTCACTCTAACCGTTTCTCTTTTCTTTCATCCATCAAGCGTGTGATTTTGCATTATACCTATTTGTGCAGCAAGTGAACAGTTCAGCATAGCTAGACTAATAGCGGTTAAAATGAAAGAAGGACACAATTAAAACCTTATTCGGTTAATGCTTCTTACATTATATTGATTTATTTTTACTTAAAACAAATTTAATAAAATTAATGGGAAAAAAAGCATTAAAAAAGTTTATTTGGGGTAAAATAAATAGAAAGGCTTGATTACGATGCTGGTTGTTGTTTCTTTGTTATAAAAAAATTCAGGGTTGTGTGGACGGACAAACGCTATTATGTCCATCAGTACAGATACAGAAATTACCCAACCACAGGTCACAAAAGGCGTGAGGTGAAGATACAGAATATGCATTAGGATTTGATGATTATCACGATAGAAATTTTGAAAAAATATTTATTTAAATTAAAAAACAAAAGAATACTATTACTTAAGGGAAAAAAACATTTTTTTGAAAAGCATAAAATTTGAGCTTCAACTTGGATTCTTTCGATTAGCAATTGAAACTCACCAAAACGAACCACCATTAATCAACACGGACAATTTTCACTCTAACACACGTAAATTTAAAAACAAGAGTAAATATATGAATCAAGGCATATATATATTAAAATAAACAATAATACCTGCTATATTTAGAATGTATATATACATAAATAGAAAGAGAGTATGTTTACATTTAAAAAGAGAAAAGTTCCAAAATAATAATTCAGAAAAAGGAATTGTCAGAACAAAAAAACTAAACGGGCTGATATCCTGCACGCTTGCGCTTCTTAGCAATAATATAAGCCACGAGAACAATTATTATTAGAGCGCAAAGAGCAGAACCAACGGCAATTGGAACCACGTTATTAGTTAAATCATCTGCAAGACAAACAACACCTAAAATAAATTTTAAAGAGCACTAATTAAAAAAATGGGCAAAATATTCGATACTTTGGCCAAATTCAGCTTTGCTAGAATTCATAAATGGCTCAACTTGCATATGGTAGAGGTGAATGGATGTCATATTGTTGAAGTCAACAACTTGTTCACTATTGCAAACTATTGACTTTCCCTTGCTTGCTTGGAGCATCTTCAGAGAGGATTTTGTTAGAACTTCTTCATCTAAATTTTATTGTTATAAAATAGTATTCAAATCAGTGTAATGGATTTCAAAAACAATTTAAAAAAGATATTGGAATGTAATATTTAACCAGAAAGTTTAATTAGAAAAATTACACGTTTAAATTAAATTTTTTCTTTTTCTATTTGATTACATTTAAAATACTCTTTAATAAATTAATTCTTTTTTTATCATTTTAGAAATTTTTAATTTGAAATAAACATCCCATAAGTGTAATAGCGGCTTAATAAATAAAGCAATTGAATTATCGTAATTCACAGTGTTTTATTAAATTTAACCTAAATGCTCAAAAATATTTAATACTGAAAACATTGCTCCTTGAAAATATCGTTAACTAAAAATGCTTTTGAAAAAAATTAGGGGATCTATGAGATGCGATCCCATTGGCTGTCTTGGTGTTGATTGACAGTGAAAAATAATTGATTGAAACAATTTCACGCAAATATCAACCCAACCATCGAGAGAGGGAAAACGCTGAGAAAAGAGGAAATCATCTCGCAGAGAGCACCATGTACAACAGAAGAGAGTGACACTTCGTAGAGAGGATGAAAAAACACCCTGCACTTATTCAGCAACAGCTAGACAGGCACTTTTCAGCGATTCTGAATTACATGATCATCACTACAACAGCATATCCTTGCTAACAGATTTACTGCAGACATCGTATAGCAGATTATCAAAAAAAGTCAAAAGAATATGGCATAAATATTGTGAATTTACAAATAATAATATAGGATAAGGAAAACTCCATTGTGTATATAGTGAATAATGTAAAAATCAAAGTTTTTAACTTTTATTTGGTACTAAAAGGAGTAGTATTGTAGCAAATATTTCAACAGACTCAATCTGTCTTCTTCAGTGCGTTAAAAATGAGTGAAATGAATATCATAGTGAAATATCATTTCACTCATTTTTAACGCACTGAAGAAGACAGATTGAGTCTGTTGAAATATTTGCTACAATACTACTCCTTTTAGTACCAAATAATAATATAAATATCTTATAATGTATACTTTGTGTATTTTCATTGGGTCTGAACCAGAAAACTGACTCACTATGAAAGGGTAATGGGAAAAAAGGCGATTACAACATCAGAACCCTTATGCAGCAAAAGATCATTACAATCACACAATGCGATCCACGCAAAGCTTACTACTACGTTCACTGTCTACTCGTAGTGGCATATACAAATGAAAACACATGTAGAATGTAGAAGCTTAGAAATTTCAGGATTGGTTTCCCTCTCTCAGTTGATATTATGGTAAAACATGGCAGTAAAACATGAAAAATAGCTTCGAAAATTACCCTTGCTAATGTATACCCTTAGATGTATAAAAAATAAATTTTTGCAATTTATTCATGGCAAAATAATGTTAAAAATATTAAAACATAGGTAATTAGTGATTCTAAAAGACATAATACAGCTGTCGTATTTTCTGAAGACTTTTAGCAAAATTGTAAAAAATTTAAATAGATTCCCCCCCCATAAGAAATTTCTGGATCCGCCACTGAAACATGATATCAATATTTCAAAAAAAAGGTTTTTGAAGACTGTACATTATTATTGTACAAAATCCTCTTGTCCGGGTAAATTTTAATTAATATTTTACAAATTTTTCTTGCCCAGCTATATCTATAAATATTTTTTATATCAAATATTATGTAATAGACCAATATATTTGTTTTAATAATTTTTGTCAGATTCTAGATATAATTTTATAATTTTTTTTAACATTATAGAACACTGCTTATTTTTGTTTTTTTAATTAATTTTAGGAAAAATTATTTACCAAAAAAACACCACAATGACACCTCTCAAAATAGTTTCTCATAATCATGAAAAAAATTAATGAAAGAGTACAATATTTTAACAGAAAGATAAAAGAAGAGGTTAAAAATTCTATCAAAGCATCAAGCCATATTTATCAGTAAATTTTTCTAATTAAATTTTAACTTACGGTTTTGACTATACTATTTTAACTTACGATATGAAATTTTTTTTTGAGATAATTTGACTATGTTAGCACAGTGATAGAGAAAGCATGGTTTCCAAACTGACAATTCTTCGAAGAATACGTGATAATAAAAAAAGACTTCCTTCTCCAAAATTGATAACTTTTCCGATTCCTACAATTTATCAGACTTTAAATGGAGTACCCTTTTTACAAATTGACAAACTTGTTTCAACAAATAAAAGGCTTTTGGTATTCCATGGAAAAATTCTAACTTATTTAAACCAAGTGAGTACCATTGAAAATCTTTATCAAATTGTTACAATTCATACTTTTTACAATAAAATCCAACTTCCAATACTTTACTCTATTGCTTGTGATAAAAAAGAAGAAACTTAGTTTTAAATTTTAAATATTTTTACATTATTGGGGTTATTTTAAGAGAAATCTATCAAGCTTTAAAATTGCACATGGACGTTTCTCAAGTGAAAACTATAACATCTGATTATGAAAGTGCAATTATATCATCAAATAAAAAAGTTTGTTTTATAATAAATGTATTGCAAATATGATATTTAAAATATTTTAGGAGTTTCCAAAAGCAAAGTTTACAGGATGCTATTTTCATTTTTCACAAAGTATTTATAGAAAAATTAAATCCCTTGGGTATGCCAAATTATACTCTACAAGTGAGTCGTTTGGCAAATGCATTAGATTTGTGCTTGTTCTTGCTTTTCTTCCACCATCAGAAATACTTTATTCATTTTGTTTTATTTTCAATGCTAAAGTTAAATACTTTTAATTTTAGGTAAGGGTAGTTTACAGAAAAATTAAAATTTTAATGACTGCATTCAATACCCAAGAATTTTACAATTATTTTGAAAAGATTTGGTTTGATTTAAATGAAATACATACGTGGAATGTATATAAAAGAAAAGTGAGAACAAATAATCATTTAATTATGCAGGTAGTATAATTAAAGCTTAATTATTTTGTAGATTATGCTGGCATAAGTGGTATTTTTATTTTTTAAATTGTTAAAAAAAAATTTCAACATTTGGATATTTCAGCTTACGGAGTTCGTTGCCCATTAAACATCCTGGTGTTTGGGAGGAATTCTTCAAAAAGAAGGAAAGAAAAACTAGAATTGAAATTGATCAAATTGAATGTGGGAAGAAGAAAAGTGGTTCCAAAGAAAAAGAAGAAGAATTTTTAACAAAAGCCGAGGAAGAGTTCCTAGAAAAAAGAGATGTTCTATCATTTTTGAAAAATGTTTCTATTTTACTCATGAAATCCAAAAGACTTCAATGAATTTGAAAAGATCGATTGTTCGAAAATTAATAATAATGAAATTTTATTTTCAGTTTATTATCATAATTTTTATTTGTTTAAAAGCTTGATATTTGTAAACTTTTATCCGTTAAGCATGTTTAGTTAGCAAACTCAACGTAACTATTTTTAATTGATTCAAAAATTGTGCGGGTAAGTAAATAGTCTGTGGGGCTTATTCTTTTGTATTTTCAGGCAGATGCACGCCAATTTTTTTGTTTGGGTAATTGCGAACATTTTATTTAAAATGCGATTCTTTATTTTTATTTTCATGTTTAAAATTTATGTTCTTGAAAAAATATTTTAAAATAAACTTTATTTTGAAGTATTATTTTAATTTAATGAATTTAAAATTTTTTGAAGTTTTTTAGATGTTTTTATATTTATTTTGGATATAAAGTGTCAAAAATAGTTGGCAACACTGATTGCGAATAGGAAATATTTGCCAGCTCTAATTGACTATGATGTAGAAATCGCCTTTTTTTTCCTAGAACCCTATGAAAGATCAGAGGCCATAGAAATCGTCTTATATAATCTTCATATTATTGCTACCTACACATATATTCAGTTTCTGGAGTAATTTTTTGAAAATACATTTAGAACTTAGGTTAGGATTGAAAACTAGGGGGCAAATCCGGGGGAAGGGGCGAAAATAACCTTCGCCCCCCCCCCACCCCATAATTTTCTATAAGTAAGAGTTGTTTAAAGCTTGGTTATAAAACATGTATGATGATCGCATTATAGGATGTAATGATCATTCGAATACATGATAATGTAAGATAAGAGAATAAAAGAGGGAATGCAGACTTTTGAGTCAAACATCATGCCAACCAAGCTGCTCTAAAATTCCTACCAAAAATATTTTACAAACGAACATGATGATGATCCACCAGATTTTTCTGATCTTCTTCTGTCACAGTAAATTCTATTTCTCTTTCTGTCTCCTTCGCTTTATATGCAAAACGCAATCACTCAAGCGCTCTTCTCTCATTCAGCGCTCTTCTCTCACTCAAGCTCTCCTATCTCATTCAGCTCTCTTCTCTCTAATTTGTATTTAAAGTTAAATTAAAAATTATTTTATTTTATCTCATTAGAAACTAGTTTTTAGCGGATATAAATTCAAGATTTTCAGAACCTTTTTTCATGATACCAAAGTTATTCAAATTAATCAGAGATTTTTGGTAAAAATTTAGTTCCATCAATACACCAAACATTTTGCAAAAATGGAAATTTGTTTATGTTTTTAAATAAAAGAAAAATAGTTTTCAATCGTTACAATTTTATATCAATGAATATTGTCAGACTCGTATTAAAATTTTTTTTTAACTTGATCTATTTATGACAGCTGCCAGAATTTTATTTGTAGACAGAGAAATAGTCAAAAACCGCAATGATTTTCTTAATCTCGTATACTATGATTTATGTTTGTTTAAATAGGTTTTTTTTAATGATTTTGTGTTCTTAGACTTAAATAATTTTATGAAAAGTGATTAAACTACCATTTTTGTATACTATGATTCCTTACAAAAAGTAAAAATACAAGCGTCACCAAATCACGCTATGAGGGTTGGCTACTTCAACGTTGTCTTTTGATGCTTATAAAAACTTGAAAATATCAAATAAACTATCTCATTTTTTATGCCTCCTATTATTTTGAAATTATTCTGAGAACAGACAGTTTCATTTTAAAATAGTGAAAATTGCTTTATTAGTTTATTTTGTCTCCTTTCTCTCTTATATTAATTATGCGGCAAATTTTTCAATTTTGAGTAAAAGGTGAGGTAAAGGTACCGTGGGTGTGTTTTCATTGACAAGGCACTACCGCCTATGTCAAACTAGATTGGTATCGATGAGGAATCGAACCCAGAGGGTTCCGGGCTGAGTTCATTTATCTCAACCAACGCCACCCATAGAGTATGCTATAGTGGATGCGTCAAATTAGTTTTCAAAAACTTAAGTTATGCTGTAATTTTTTTTAGTTTTTATTGAAGCTCTATAACTTTTTCTGATAGGCTTTTTTCCTTAAAAGTTATTATAAAAGGCAAATCATTGCAAAAGGTTAAAAGTTATTATTTAAAAAAAATAAATTATTTTAAAAACATGTTAACCAATCGTTGTTTGATTTGCCTGCCCCTGTTGAGAATCATAAATGTTTTCCATACATTTTCAAACCGTCTTTTTATTCCACCTTACAATGTTTTTATCAATCCCTTGACATTTTGAAATAGTTCTTGATAAGATTTTTAATTCTTCCTTAAATTTAAAAAAAGAGATCTTTTTGTATTGGAAGCTTTTTTCCCATTTAAGCCAAATACCATTAAAATTTTCAACATATTTTTGTAAGTCCTATTTTGGAATTTTTGATATAGCAAATAATTATGCCCTATCTTTAAATTTTTCAGCTTTTCAGCAGCCAGTTTGTTTATAAGAAAAATAAGGACTCTGCTGAGTGGGAGAAGTTTTAATAGTACCAGAAAATATATTTTTTTGCATATAGTTTGGAATAAAAATAAAGCTATGAGAATTTTCAAAATCTATATAAATTCATGAAAATAACAAACTCTTAATTATATTATTTGTTATTCATTTTTTGATTAAATCAAAGTAAAAATTATTATACTATTTGAATAAATTTTAACAAAATTCAATTCAGGGGAACTAGGTTTTAATGTTTTCCTGTTAATTCCCAGAACAAAAATAATTACAAAAAAATAGAAAAACTAACCTCAACCTCTTTTTTTCCTACCCATAGCAAAGTTGCATGAAAAATAGGGTAAAAATATCATATTAAAAGTCAAAATTTCGCAAATTTATTATTTATGAATAATTATTTATTAATTTTCAAATACTTCAGAGTTAATTAAAAAATACGTTTTATAAAAACCAATTTTATGCTTTTGGTACGACTTTTAATTAACTAATTTTATTAAATTAATAAATGTTAGCTAAGGCTTGAAAGGTTCATCCTCAATGGTTTGAGAAGTTAATAAGCACTATTGATTCTACAATGATAATCGCATAGGGTACGTTCATGGCTTCAGAACAGATGTCACTAAACTTTTCTTGAAGAGGACCCGATTACCGAAAATTTAATAAACGCGGGCTGGAATATTGAAAAGTTAAAAAACACTAGCATTATGAAATTCCTATTAGTACTTGTTTAAAACTAAATAAAGCAAACTTTTCGATGTTTTCCCTATGGATGTGACAAAGTTGATACATAAGAAGAAAAATACTTAGTTTGTAACACCCATCAATATCAAAATTTAGCTTGATGGCAGGATAAACTTAACGGCCCATGGGATGTAGTTTGATGAATCCTGCTACAAAGGATATTGATTAAAAAGATTTAGCATCTTTGCATCACTAGAAATCACGCTCAATAATAGAATTTAAAATACCTATAGGAACAAATATGTATGGTCTTGCACAGATATTTAAAGGCAAGGTATGAAAAATTTGAAAGGAATTATTAAGTTCAGTTCAGAAAGTATTGATAAAGGCAATATATTTAAATTAAATTATAAAAAAAGTCAATTTGTATTATATTTATTAATAAACATTTGCTAAACAGTATTTAAAATAGATCAGATGTTTTTTATTATTTTAAACATTTAAAATTTTTAGAACCAGTGTCAATAGCACAAAAAAATCGGCAGATTTTAATATAAAAAATCCATTAAAAAGAAAGCAGGTGAATGGCCTTCAAAATTGTGCTGTTTATTCAAATTATTTTTATAATCAGGTGCTTTTAAATTTTTCGGACATTGGTGTTACACTCGTTTTCATAAAATTACGACACAAGATGAAATCTTAAAAAAATGAAATAATATAAGAATTTGATATCTAGGATCAAGAACCAGTAGGTTTTGGAAATACAGCAATTAAGTAGGTTAAACTCTAGAATTTCAATCTCCAAATAAAAAATAAAAGATGATTATTTATCAATAGATCTTTGGTTTTCAAAAAACAATAGTGATAAAATATTCTCCACCACCTTTAAAAACAGTTTCTTAATAAATTATTGTAAAATAATTTTTTTTTATTTAAAAAATTATATCTTTTATAACTTACTAACGAAATAATTGACCAATTAAATATCTGCTTAACTAACTAATCTGCTTAGCTAAAAAACTAGCTAATTGAAACTCTAAACCCATTTTGCGCAATTTTATTTTTTAATGCAAATATACTCTTAATTCTACATATGGAAGAAAATCAGAACATACCAGAAATAAGGGCATCATGAAAAGATTTCATATTTATCTTTAGCTTCATGGAATCAATAACATAGTGTGAAAGATCCTTAGATGAATTCAACGAAGAAGTGAAATTGATGAGAATTGACCAGGTATATGAATTAATTGGAAAAGACAAATTAAACGATTGACTACTACTTTGATTAACTTTCGAGAATACACATTCACCTCTTGAAGTAGCATTTGTTGGAATGGGAATCATTACAGTTTTAAACTAAATTATATTAATCAAAAAAGTGTGAATTTTTTTTACAATAAAGTATACCTGTTTTCCCGGTTTAACTTCGTACTTAATATCAATGGTCGAAGCCATGTGTAGCATCAAACAAACAGTTGTTTTATTTCCGCTACCTTTGCTTATATTCCAGTTACCAGCATTAGGAATATCAGAAGGTGCAATGGTAGGATATGGTAAAGGAGGCAGAACAGTAGTAGGATTCTGTGTAGTTGATGATGCAGTAGAAGTCATGGGCGGTGATATAGTGGTAGTTTGAGGCGATGATTTAGTGGAGGTTTGGGGCGATGATGTAGTGGAGGTTTGGGGCGATGATGTAGTGGAGGTTTGAGGCGATGATGTAGTGGAGGTTTGGGGCGATGATTTAGTGGAGGTTTTGGGCGATGATGTAGTGGAGGTTTTGGGCGATGATGTAGTGGAGATTTTTGAAGTTGTAGTAAACACGGTAGATTTTGTTAAATGAGTGATTGAATCGGGTGAATAAGTTACAATGTCATTATCTCCAGCGTTTGAAATATCATTTTTTGCGACAAAATTATCAATCAGAAAAGTAAATAAAAGAAAAAGGATAATCTTCATCTTTTTAGATTATTTTCCTAGATAATAAAAAGATATGCATATATAATGTCTAGTTAATAAATTAAATTAAATTAAATTAAACTAGTGCAGTATCAGAAAGATATTTTAGATAACAGTCAAAATTAATTATAAAAATAATAATATAACGTAAGTTGAAATTTAATTTAAAAACGAATAAAAATTGGATTAAATTGAAATAAATTTGAAAAAAAATATTGCCGATTAGATCTTTAGAAATGGAGAAATGTAGTTCTTGAAAATTGATAGGAAAAAAGAGAGAGTAAAATCAGTAAATAAAAAGTTAGATTTTAATTTGAAGTACTAAATGAAGAAAGATGGTATGAATATCACTATGTTTAAAAACGTAGCTATAAACGCAAAAAAATTGTGGGAATTTTTTATGCTTTATAAAATATCCAGTTACGATGTCCCTTTTTTTTTGTAAGATTTGAGAAGATATTTGAAGATTTTAGAATTAATTTCCAAATATCATTTAAAGAAATTTAAAAAATTTCGGGCTCATATTTTATGGAAGTGTATATTGTTTTGCTTTTATTCTACATGACATGATTTTTTTAAAGTATTCAATATATACGGATAAAAATTTCATAAAATCCTTTTCAGTCATAAACGTTATAGTTACCAAATCCAAAACTCTTATATGACGTTATGAGCAAAGGTATAACATTAAAAGATGCATCAATTTTAATAAATTTAAAACCGATGAAAACTTTAGGGTTTAAAATATGGAAAATGTAATTAGAAATTGAGAATTACGTTGAGATAACGTAGCTATAACAAATGTATAATTGATGCAGCTATAAAATAAATTTTATAATTAGAGTAAGGAAATTTAGTAGAGATAAATAGTTAGTAGTAAATTTTCACCTACATTCATGTTTTTCAAACAAATATTTGTATTAAGATTGGTTAGAGATATCAAAGCACTTTCAGCCGTAAGGCTATATGCTCGCATTATGCTTAAGAAGATGGTTAATCACAATTTTTGTGAATTTGTTTTACAGTTAGGAGCCTTAGGGATCGAACCACTTACCTTCAACTGTTATGATAATATAGTTTTGTATCAAATAAAAAAATAACAAATATTATAAAAACAATTGCTAGCCAATAAGGACTCGTTATAATTAAAATTTTAAAATCAAATCTATTTTAATTTTTAAAAATTTTAGAAATAAAAATAATAAATATAGGAATCGATTTAATACCGATAAGCACAAAGTCTAGAAACCAATATTTGATACTTAATTTTAATTTTTAAACAAAGCATTTATAAAAACATATTCATTAGTTTATCATTTGGCCCCTCCAAATTTAAACGAAACCATTATATTTGTTGGAAGAGTCAGACAAAATTAGATATGCTCATGAATGGAGTAAATATATTAAATATTAATCTTTTGTGCCCTTTTATAAGTCAATCGTTGAGCACCTAAATTTTGTCTTTAAAAATAATCCTAGGCCTATACACCGAACACAAAATATATTGACCAAATTCAAAATGTGAATTTTGACCTTTTTTTTTAAATAAAATATATTTTTATCTTTGTTGAACAATTTTTAAACAAACTATATAGAGACATTTCATTCGATTTAAAATATTTTTCTATTGATTTAATTGTAAATCGATTTTCACTCTATAAACACTAAAGCTAAAATTCTATTATGCAAATCTTTTATAGGTCTCTTAACACTTTACTCATCTAAATAAAGTTTCAAAATACTAAAAGAATTTTGATATTTATTCGTAGAAATAAACACAGTTGTCAATTTAAAGCAATTCATAATTATATTACTATAAGACAAATTGAAAAAATACATAAATTTAAGCTTACAAATCAATATAATGTAAGAAGCATAATTTTAAATATTCTAAAATTAGTGAAGACGAAGTATTCTGATATGGGGATGACTAAAACATGCCTAGAAGGGATTTTACTTGTCGAAAAGTAAAAGAAATGTTTTTAAGAGCTTTCTTTTAATTTTGGTTAATTCTTTATTCAATATAATACGGATTACAAGTATTTTTTGTTAAAAAAAATTTATTACAATATTTTAGTTACATATATTCATAATCCTTAATGAGCATAAATATCTTACATATTAATCTACGTAAATCTTACACTGCTTTCAATAATTTGCTTATTTTCATAGAAAAAAAATCTTATGAACGTATCCTAATAAACGAGCCGTATTTATATAAAGATAAGTTGCCTTTTCTGACCTCTTCAAACTAGTTAGCATTTCATACTTTAGTACCATATGGATCGGTTATCCTTTCCAAAAGAAACGTAAAAGTTGACTTTATTGGCGATTAGTCTAACGATTATTGCACATGTATACAGTGTCATATTATGAATCAAGTTTTTCTTATTTTTTCCGTCTATTTTCCTCCGTATTTTATTATCTATTTAGATGATTTCTTCTCGGATATTTTATTAAAGGTGATTGATGAAATGTTTTTAATAATAGGCGATAGGTATACCCTATATATTTTATGGGACTGTTTTTTAAATTTGAGGGGCAACCACTTATTCGAATTTTTAAACCGGTATGATTTATTTCTAATCGACAAACTTTCTATTCCTTCAGATTTAAATCCTTTTTTGAATCTCACATAGACGTATGTCTTTGCACTCTTGACATGTTACCCTTAGTTAAATATTGGCAAATTCTAGAAGAAGCATCATTATCGGATCATTTTTACATTAAACTTGTACTGTACTCCGAATTAATATCTTCTGGTTCTCCAGGTTTGATGAATCATCTTAACTCTAGTTTATTCTGTGATGCGTTAAAGACTAAGATTCAGGAATTTAGTGTCATCTTCGAAAATAATATTACCGACACTGGGACTTTAGAATTATTTTCTCAAACACTAACCAAATGCCTAACTGACGCTGTTAATGTTGCAACGTCTCCAATCAAAACTAAGAGTAGCTTTTGGAACGCTGAACTTCACGAAATAAGGAAAAAATTCCGTTATGCTTTAAGGAATTTAAAAATGTTGCAACCAACAAAACTGGGATATATACAATAGGATCAAAAGATTATACAGAAATAAAATTAATTTTTATAAAAAAAAGAAATGGTAAGACTTTCTTGATTTTGACAACAATAACATAAGGAAGAAATTTAACACTTTGATTAAAAATAAATCACATAATTCTTCCAATATTTTGAAGATCGTAAATAATACTGTACAAAAAGAAAATTCGTCTGAAATCTTTCCAAAAATCCCAGTTTGCCCTTTTTCCCTTTTCAACCATAGGCCAAATAGAAACTTCGTATCAGTCTTCTATTCAAGAATTACTTCATTGCTTAAGAAAGGTCAATAAAAATTGTGCCCCATGTTCTGATCGTATTACTTTCAGAGTCATTCAATTAACTATGCCCTTGACTAATAGTTTTATTTTGAATCTATATAATTCAATTTTAACCTTTCATACTTCCCTTGTAATTTAAAAAATGTGAACTTATTCTTATTTCGAAAGGTTCTGTTGATTTCATCTCAATTGATAATTGGCTTCCAATTACACTTCTCACATGACTTAGCAAACTCCTTGAAAAAGTAATAAGGCATGGTCTTCATGAACACATTAAAAAGTCTCAATGTATTGATATTAACCAATATGCTTATATTCATTCAAGATACCTCATTAATTTATGATTGTTTCAAGCACAAATTGCCCTTAACGACTTTCTTCATCGATTTTAAAGGTGCTTTCAATTCTACGTATGGGGCATGTATAATTATTCATGATGGATTCATACTTTTCAATTAGGCGGGTTGTCTTAAGTATAAAACCTTACGTTAGCAAGACTTTAAATGTGTCAACTCCACAGGGATCTAGTATCTCTGAAATTCTGTTTATCATTTTAATCAATCAAGTTTATGAAACATTAAATTTTTCTGATTGTTTTTATCAGGGTTTCTCTAAAGATATGGTTGTAGCAGTAAAAGGATCAGATTCAACAGAAAAACTAGTTAAATTCAGCATATCTCTAGAAAGATTACTTCTCATTTGTAATGATTTAAATTTAAGATTTAACTCAAAAAAATCAATCCTAGTTAAATGTTCAAATCAAAAATATTCATTCTTTTTAAATATATATCGTTGCCGCCCGTTACTTTTAGAATAGAAAGATAAACCTAGTCTCTAATAATTTTTATCAAATTATGCATATACGAAACTAAAAGTAAGGGGAGCCAACGATATATTTAAAAAGAATAAATATTTTTTGATTTATAGATTTTTCGATACTTTGATTACAGAATTTTATTTTGATTATTTGACAAATATATTATTTAAAATCGTGCAAATTGTAAAATATAGGTAATAACTTTTATAACATCGTATGAGGTAGCAAAATATGACCAGAAAGTTTCATATTTTTTGATTTTTTAAAGAATATTTTTCGATTCATTGATTACAGAATTTTATTTTGATTATTTGACAAATATATTATTTAATATCGTGAAAAATTGCAAAAATATAGGTATTAACTTATGTAACATCGTCTCCCTGAATAAGGTATATCAAATCTTATATCTAGCAAAATATGAAGTGACAGGTTGGAGATGAACCATCGCAGTATACGGGTTGGAGATGAACCATCGTAGTATACAGGTATATAGGCAGTGGCGTAGGCAAAAAATGGAAGTTGGGGGGGGGGGGGGGGGCATGGAAGGAATTTAGGGGGGCAAGCAAATTGGAAAAAAAATTATTTGGGGGGCAGAAAAGGTATTTGGGAGGGGGGCACTGCCCCCCTTGCGCCCCCCCTCTGGCTACGCCACTGTATATAGGTAATAACTTATGTACCATCGTCTCCCCAAATAAAGTATATCAAATCTTACATCTAGCAAATATGAACAGAAAGTTAAACATTGTCTCCCTAGTCCTTTGTACATCGAATAGGAACCATCGTAGTATACAGGTTGGAGAGGACACTCAAGTTGTCTACCCGCGTTCAACCGTACAGGTTATGAGAATATATCATTACGTAATAGAGAAGAGTTTCCTAAAACTCTTCATGCTGAAAAAATATTTCTTCAAATAAATGATTAATATTTTAAAGAATCTTGCATTATACACTATAGTATATCTACATTATACTTGCAATATTTTATTGGTAAAAAATAAGGAGTTGCATGTTACGCGAGATCGGACTTTACTCGAAAATTCCCGAAATAGAAATAATCATATTAGTATAATTGGTGAAAAATTGTCAATAAAAATTGTGGTAACCAATATAGAAACCTAGTTAAACATGTTGAAAATTTGTATTACACAGGTTTACTAAAATGATAACTATGACTTGGGAAAATACAATAAAAAAAATTTGAACCAAATTATTTATGGGCAAATAAAGTTAATATTGTTATTCAGAATAATAGAAGGAATCTAAAAATGTATAAAACTTGTATATTTGTGGAATATATGTGAAGTAATAATTTTGAGCCTGTCAAAATGTGTCTCTAAAATTTAGTGCAAATCAGAGAGTTGCTTAAAAGTGCACATCGATTCGCTAATTCACAATGAAAGCAGGATTGTGGAGTAAGAAGATTTAATAAGCATTTTAACTCATCTCGTTTTTGCATTGACTTTTCATTTTTAGAGAATCTTTTCTCGATCACATCGCATCACAAGACTCTCACTATCAACACTGTTGCCAAAAATAATGTGAAATCTCAATTCTATCCCGCACTTTCACAACAAAACAAATGATCAAAATATTTTATTTTTTAAGAGCTTTTTTTCATGTTTCATAAATCATAATCCACAATGCTCTAATAGAGATTCAAGTACTTCAAGAAAAAGAGAATATATTCAGCATTGCATATTACTGAAGCAGAGCGTCTTGTCTTGGTAAGTCTTTTTTCGCTAAATCTTCTATTTCGAGACATTATTAAATAGTCCAATTTTTCAATATGAATGATCTGTTATAATTTGATTACATTAAAATTTAAATTTCTCTCTCCCCTCCCCTCAATAACTCACTAACTCACGGTCCATTTTGTATAATAATTCATAAATTTAAATAATAGCTCTTAAATTTCTCAGGTATGCAATAATTTTTCGCGACTGACTATATACGAAAGTATTCCATGTAATTTAAAGATTAATAAGTTTATCCTTATTAATTGCTATAACTAAATATAGAGGCTATTATTATACTTGCTATATATTTTTTTTGTTCCAGAATTCAAGTTTATAGCTTTTTTATATCTGGCGTGAGTAAGGTTGGTTTGATACAAGCGGTGCAATTGTGCCTTCTAGATGGAAACACCCCATGCTACCTTTACCTCTATGAATAAAGTATGCAAATGATTGTAATTTTATTCATGAAAAAAAATCGTTTTAAAAGTACCTCTTGTGATATTGTGGATAATGATAAATCCTGGATTTGCTTGTAAGATTCGCTTTAACCCATTAAATACATACCTTTCAATACAGTAAACGTATCCTAGGTTGCCTTCTATAACTTTTACTTTGTCTGATTTTCGACGGTTTTAATGCTTAAACTGTATAGATTTTATTTTTCCTTTTTATACAATTTATCTAATTTTTCCCTGTCACTTGGCGAATTGAGTAACTAATTCATATAAATTTTAGGTTTGTAGCAAATCTTTTAAAGATTTTAGAATTTCAGTTTTTATTCCAAAATTAATCTCACGAATTTATATAATTGTTTTCCCCAGGACTCAAGTACTGATTGTATTTTCAAACTTTTAACTGGATATATGTGTAAGTAGTGATAATATCAACATAATATAAGATGATTCTATGTTGGTAATTTAGTTTGTTAAGATTTTCTTGCTATAAACTTTTTCATTTGATTTGAGACAAGCCTGTCAACAATTGGCAAGAGTGAGAACAGTTCTGTGCCGATATTCGCGTGTTCTGTTGTTCTCATAAATATTTCGGTTACTTTTCACTCTCAATGAACACTAGGTAAGCCATCGTTAAGGATAGAACCGCTAACTTTTTTTAAAAGCTTTTTCTAGCTGGAAATTATGGCACAATGTTTTAAGAAACTATATATTTTTGAAGTCTTTAAGTTAAATTTTGTAAATTCAATTTTTTATGTCAATGGCCAAAAGGGTTTTAAAAAAGCTCTGAAAATTATACAGGAGAAGAGTTTGAAAATAATTTCAAACATTTTGATTAGTTCTTCAGAAGTAAGCTATTGCAAAGGATTGCGATTATAATGGGAATTGCGAGTACAATTTTCAGATTAGGAGGGGTTGCGAACAAAAATTGAGATTGTGCAAGATGTAAGAAAACTGAGAAACGTTAGGGATAATGAAAAAATAGGGTTGACAGAAAAATGAACGAGTAAAAGAAACGGGTAGGAGTAGGAGATATTTAACAAAATTCTTAAAGTTTAGTTAAATGAGTTGAATTAACTTTCAAAAATAAAAATTAACTCAAAACAGAGAATTATACTTAAGTTAATTGTCTGGACGGAAATTTCTATTTATTGACAGTAGTTCTCTCAACTTTCAAAAAGATCTTTTGTGAGTCTGTAAGAAGTTAAAATTTTTTTTTACTTTAGAAATTACAACACACTACACTTCTTAGAGACTCACAAAAGATCATCAAAGACTTAAGCCTTAAACACATCATCCCATTCTTGACATATAACCTTGTTTCTAAACTCATATATGTATCAAATTACTTCGAAATACACTTATACTGGTACCCAGCTCACTCAAACATTCTAGAAAACACTTATCTTGATAAGCTAGCTAAAAAAGTATACATCCCGGTTACCTCATTTCCCCTAAAAACCTATACCCCTCTACTTAGATCTAACACTTAATATATTAGACAACAACTCATCCAATCTTCACCCTCCATTTCTTTGCACCACGATCGCTAATCAGATGGCTAACCGGACACTGCCCCTGCAACTCCTATTTCTACCGCATCAAAAAATCACCAAGCAATCTTTGTAGATTCAATTGCAATCAACACGAAACACCTCATCATCTTCTACTTTCATACTCCCACTACAACCACGCAGGAACTTCACTTTTTCACTATCCGACAAAACTCTCAATCGCCCACCATCTAATTTCTACGAACTACTTTCATATCCGAGCCTCCTCAATGCTCGAAACTCTCTCATTATCTTCATAGTGTCAAACTTCCAATCTCTGAACACGGAGACTTCTCACACTACATCAAGTCACAAAAAAAACCAATAATAAGAAAACCTACAAAAATAACTACACTATTTCTTTTATAGACCTATATTTTTTAACACCCACCTACAAACTTTAACTACGACTGCCAAAAATCAGATTTCTACACTTCAAACGCCCTCAACAACTAACGAATTTCTCCAAAGTCCCTTAACCTTCGGATTACGGACCAATTCTGGTATAGCACGGATTACGAGCATATGGCAATTTACTCCAGATACATACAATCATTTTTACAGCATAAGTCAGCATTAAAGTATTAAAAAAACAAAATTTTAATATTTATGTCAACAACCATTATATAAAAAAAAATTTCAAAAAAATTTTGAATTATATATTTAACCTTGCAGCTTGTTTGAACCTAAAATCTTGACACAAGCGTACTCGATATTGTCAAAGTTTATGTTCCACGTCTACCTCATATATTTCTACGAATGCTTTGCGAAAATCAGGATTATTGATTCAATCATGTTTTTCTCAGATGTAGTAACCTTGAAATTACTCACTCTATAATTGTTTACGCACCACGAAATTATATAACAAAAGTCAACCTATCTATAATTTTAGTAAACAAAATTAATAGAAAGAGTTGTTTGGAAATATTACGCATGGTGTTTCAATTGAAACCAAAACAAATCGTTACTTGGCTTCCATTCGTTCACGAATTATTTATATTTTATCACTGTAAAGATTCGTCATTAGGATATTTGTCAAATATTTTTCTTCACTGTCTTGCTTTCTCTTTGATTTTTATTGCACTTTCTACTAATGGAATCTGAACATAGTTCAAGTTCGTTTATTGAAGAAACAACAGATTCGAATGAAACTTTGAGTAGTTCTTCTAGCTCTGAATCTAGTGATAATGATATAGATGATAATTTGATTTCATCAGATCAAGTGGAGTATAGCTGGGAACCTTTTACGAGCACACGTGGAAGAACTCCATCTGAGAACATAAGAGATATCACAGCTGTACCGCCTGGTCCTAAAGGTGTTGCCTTTGGTGAAAAAGACGTCTTGAAAATTTTTCATCTGTTTTTCACACAAAGCATAGTCGTAGTGAATATACCTTTATATTCAATATACCTTTATATTCACAAAAACAAAGTTGAAAATGCAGCTAAATTATGAGTAATTTTTACTTTATTACACTTGTTTGTATTTTATTTTAGTTGAAGTCATGGGCGTCCTCAAAAAAGAAACTAAGATTCATTATAGGAGGCTATTTATAACTAGCAAATGTTTTTGACTATTTGTAAAAGAAATATAAAAAAATATATAAATACTGTAAGTTTTATTTAATTTTAATCTTGTTCGTACAAAAGGGTTAAAACACAAAAAAAAAATAAAATCAAAAAATATATTATTCTATTTCAACACCGTTTGAAAAAATTCTTTGCCTTCTTTGAAATTTACAATAAGGACGCCCATGGCTTAAAGTACTTTTGAATAAAACACTTTTGCATTTCTAGTCAATCTTGATATTTTTTTACTAGTAGTTTTAGATAAATATTGAAAGTACTTTTACTAGTCATTTTAATGTCGTATAATTTTTTTGATTTCGCATTGATCCTCGAATTGGTTTGTTCAATGTTCAAACTTGCGTACTAATGCACACATTTTTTCTGTCCGTTTTATCAGAGCTTTCAAAGGTTGTGACCAGATCCCTTCAAATGTCTTGATGTAAAATGAGCAAATAAATTTGTCATGTTTTTTATAAATTATTTTATATTGATAAATCTTTCTTTTATGTCTTATAAATATAAAGTAAAAAAGTTGTAGTTGAAGTAAGTATAGTGTATCATAAAAAACAATGTCTTGGTTCTTGATGAAGTACCAATAGCGTAAAACATTATTTGTACATTTCTATTTTAGAAAAGAACATCCTAAACACCCTAATTTATAATATTATTATGAAAAATTTGAACCCTATCATTTATTGGCTTATTTTGGATGTTTGCTACATATCGGCCAAAGTATGGATCAAAGAATAAAGGTTACGGATTTATACAATGATTCGTACGGAAATCCTTTTCTAAAAGCTGCCTTAGCAAGAGATATGTTTTTTTTAATCCAAATTTTTTTATGCTTTGACGATAAGCGTGAAAGAAATCTAATTGATAAACTCTCTGCGATTCGAACTCTTCATGATCATTTTTATATCGTGTTTTCTTTGTACTGGACACCTAATTCTTCATTTACAATTGACGAACAGTTAATGAGTTTCAGAGGTGGCTGTAATTTGAAGGTCTATGACCCTAAAAAGCCTGGTCATTATGGCCTTAAAGTATATCATTTATGTGATTCAGAAACTTTTTACTTTCTAAAATCTCAAATTTATGTTTCTGGTTTACTCGATAGAACATATTTCTCTTCTTTTCAAATCTCACAAAGACTAATCAATGACACCAACCTTCCAAAAGGATGCGGAGTTTTTATGGACAGTTTTTTACATCTTTAGATATTGCCAAGTGGGCCCTAACAAAAGATTATACAGTTTGTGGCACAGTGAGATATACAAGAAAATTTGTTCCAAGAATTTTTCAACCTTCATATTTGAAAACATTGAAATTAAATGAATGTGAATCACGCACGATTTACTGAAAGAAGCCTCACTCACTGTTTATATACCTTTAAAAACACGCCCACCGCAATTTTAAAGCAGTTTATATGTTATCATCACAACACAAAAAGCAAGTAATTATTTCAAACAGAAATGCTAAACCTGATTCCCTCTTGGAGTACAACAAAAACAAAAGTGGTGTTGATGTTGGAAACCGAATGGTGAAACAGTACAGGTCTTACAAGCCATGTCGCAGATGGACTGTTGCAGCGTTTTCTAATTACCTTGATCTGTCATGTATAAATGCATATGTAATTTCCAGATATAATTCACCAGAAGAATACCCAACAAGAATGAACAACGCCAGAAAACTTTTTTTAAGAAAACTTGCCCTGTGTCTGAGTGAAGAGTCGATGCGTGTAAGAGCTTCAGTACCTCAAATCAACCTAAAAACAAAGTCTCTTCTTTCATTTTTTGGATTCAATTCTTTACATACTCCTTCCTCATCATCTAACTCCAGAGGATTTTGCTTCAATTGCCTTCCTAAAAAAATTAGGTCAATCAGAAAATGTAAAACTTGCTCTAAGTTTATTTGCAAAGCCCATTCAAACTTTATTTGTAACTTTTGTTAATTTGGTTTTTGCTTATTCGCTTTTCAATTTTTTAATTAAAATTAAAAATGTTTGTTCTTATTTATCAGTCTTTTTTGCATATATAAAAATTTTATTTTGCTTTTAGTTTGTAAAAAAATTTAACACCATCTATAAAATAATTCCAATTTTTCGGAAAAACTAGGAATAATTCAAATTTTTGCATAAATGCAAGCTATGAAAGAAATGTTAACAGCAATTTCAAAATGCTTGATACCTAAGCTAAATTTACATGGTAATAAAAATAATTTGATAATGAGAAAATTTTTAGCAATTTTCATTTCAAATATATCGTGGAGTAAATTGCCATATGTTCGTAATCCGAAGTAATAAATTTGCAAACTAAAATCATTACAATTTTCTCAAACTTCAATTTTATACATTTTCAAGCATTTTGCAAGCATATGGAAAAGCCCGATAGTGCTTAGATATTTCTACCTACCTACCTAAAGATATTGTTTGACTGCTTCATTTGTTGTAATAATGAAATTAAAATTGATTAGCAAGGCAACTGTTCGTTGAGCTATATCATTTTCAACTTTCACACTGGCAAGAACTAATGTTATTTCCTACCATCCTGGGATAGGAAGTATAATTTTAAAAGTTAGAACTTTTTTTGTGATTTTTACACAAAAGTCTTTGATTTGCAAATTATAATACCAAGTCTTTTTTCACTCAAAGCGTCTCAGATCCTTACTAAATTGTTTCTTATTTAGGAGATTAAACTTGTGTTTTCAATTCATTCAGGTATGCCTAAATTATGCCGATATTTTTTGGTAACAGTTTGTTTGAGATGATGTATTAAAAGAAGGTTCGTAAAGATTTATAAGATTCAAGTAGAGGAGGTTTTGTAGCCTCTGGTCATTGTGATGAGGCAAAGGCGGAGGATTTTATTTAGATAAATGGGTGATGAGGAGTAGTTTAATGTTAGGCCCCATGAAAGAATGCCATATTCAAGCGTAGGTAGGATGATTGATTTATATATAAAAGAAGAGTGTTGAATACTTATACCCCCATTTATAGTATACAATTTTACTAAGAGAGAAAATAATTGAAGGTTTTTGAAGTGGGACAACCATTTGAGGTTTGATTGAAAGGTGTGACCTAAATATTTCACGGAATAAGATGGTTGAATGAGAGTATAGCTGGATGTTAATAGTGAGAAGTGAAGGGGATGTGTTCGTATGAAGTGTATAAGGGTAGATTTTACTGCGTTAAATTTTACTTTTAATGAATCGGCTGCAATAACGTGTTAAAGAGTCAGTTGATGTTCTTATGTTTTCTTTTTGAGAGTTTGAGGTAAAGATATTGTATTTAAATATTAGACATAGATTTTTAAGGTAATTTTGAATGAATTTTATGAGATAATTGGGGTATTTTTGTCGGATCATGTTGAAAATTAATGCGGGATGCCATGCTGAATTGAATGCGTTGTTGATGTCTAAAAAGAGAGTGGATGATGTTAATTTGGATGATAGTTTTGTTTCAAGGTAGGAGAAGAGTCTATATAGAGCGGATTCTAGACTTTTGTGTGGGAGGTATGCAAATTGGAAGGGTTTAATTTTGTTAGATGTGGTGATCTGAAAGAAAAACCTTTTACGTAGAATTTTTTCTAAGATTTTTCCTAAAATATGGAGGATAGAGATTGGTCGCCATTTGGATATGAGGCGTAAGTCTTTTTATTTTCCAGATAGATGAGAAAAAGTAGAATTTTAGGCAACTGTTATATAATTTTAATAGATATTGTGAATATAAAGGGAAGGATTTTATGATAAGTTTTCTCGTTATAAGAACAAAGCTTGGAGATGACTTAGGATTTAGACTGTTTATAGAAGAAGCTAATTCAATTAGATTTACTGGAGGAAATGTTTGGGATTAGTTTAGGGATGAAAAGAAGGAGAAATGTTCGCGTATAGAGTGGTTTACTATATTATCGGATGTATGAGAATCCCGAGGGAAAAGGGTTGAAAAAAGAATGGGTTAATTAATGGGTCGTTGGAAATTCTGTGTGGTAGTGAACTGAGTTGAGAAGAAGCTTTGCGATTTTTGCGGAGGGAATTAATCACGTTCCATGGAATTTTTAAGGGAGGAGGAGCATAATTTTTTCCAAGATTCTTTTTTTGCTGAATTTATTTCTGCCATATATCTATTTTTCATATTGAAGTAGTATTCGATGTTGTTAGCGTTATGAGTTTTACAAAGTGTTTTTGGATTTTTTAATCAAAGTGAGAAACGGAGTCCAGAAGTATATGTGTTTTCTGTGTAAATATGGTTTGGCTGGGGTGGATAGTGTGCTGGAGAGTTTAATTGTGTTTTTGAGGGCAAGGGCTGCAGAATCAAGATCACTGGGAGAATTTATGTGGGGAATAGTTGAGGGAAGTTGTTAACTTAATTGATTTAGGAAGGTGCTCCTTTGAGTTTTAGGTGTATTTTGGTTGGATAATCTTGTGAAAGGTTTTGTATAAATATGGATTGTTATAAAAAAAATGTCGAATCAGATGGTGTGCTTGAGATGTGCCAAATTGTAATGAATTTTAATGTGTTTTTGAGGCTATGGTCAGGTCAACAGGAGAGGACGTGGTTTTGTTGTTAGTAAATTTCAAGAAAGGTTGATATTGGGATGTATCGATTTTGTAAAGATTGTGTCAGGCTAGGAACCAGAGGAGTTTTCTTTGTAGTCTCATAGGAGAGAACGGGAATTGCAATCAATGCTACTGATTAAAGATGATTTTTGAGGTCAAGAGATGATAAGTTTTGAGTGGCTTTAAAAAAAGTTTAAAGGAAAGGCATGTCTATTGAAAAAAGAAGAATAGAGTGAACAGAAAATAAGAAGTAAGTTTTCGCTAAATATTAGTACAAATATGTATTCTTGATTCGAGTGTTGATGAATGAAAGAAAAGTGTATAGATGATTTTATGATGATATAAAAACTGTATTATCAGTTACTGTAGGGGCATGTAGTACAGTGTAATTTTGAGGAATTGAACGGAAAAAAGAGTTTTTTGTGTAGGGCTCATTTATGGATATAATATCAAAGGAATTAGGATGTATAATGTTGAGGAGGTTGGACCAAGCTGTTTTGGAGTGGTTTAGATTTATGTGGAGAAAGTTTAACATTTGTTTTGAGTAAGTTTTAGTGTTTTTCATTTAGCTTCGTAGTGCGTTGTAGTCGAAAGGGGCATGAGTGGAAGAAGGATGAATGTTGTTGTTTTCAATTAGAGCATTTTAGACGTAGAGGGTTTTCTTTGAAAATAAATAGAATGATCTCTTTGACCACTGTTAGCGAATTGGAGAGAGTTTGATTTCGAGTGTACGGTTGTGTGATTTAAATTTTTAGTTTTTCAAATTTATTTTACTGATAATTTTTTTTTTATTCCTATGTTATATTTGCTGGAGATATGACATCTCTATGAATATTTTAATATACTTTTGTTCTCTCTTTTTTAATTTACAAACTACAGAATTCCAACAAAATATGTACACTTATTTTGGAGATATTTTTGTCACAATAGCCTTGATAAACAAATGAATAAACTTTTTCCTATACTCACTCCACAACCAACATTTTCGACTAACTTTTAAAAATATTTCAAAGTATTTATTTTGTTAATTGTTAAAAACCAGGGGCAATTAAATTTTAATTTAAATTAACTCATGTTACCTCAATAGGTTTTACTGATTTTAGCTTAAGTATGAGAAATTAATACATACCTTAAGTTATAATAAAATCAAAAAACTTAAATATTTTTGTTTTTTTTGATTTTTGATATTTTGATAAAATCAAAAAACTTAAATATTTTTGTTTTTTGATTTTGGAGGTATTCATAAAATGTCTACTATATTTTTGGATAAAATTTGGATGATTTTTATATATTTTAAATATATAAATTATATATTGAATTTAGGAATCTTTTTTTGTAAAATTAACCTCTAAATATCATATTGTAGTGGAATTAACAAGTTTAACCTAGAATTTCATGGGATTTAATTTTTAAAATTTATATGAATATAATTTAGAGAACAAAGTATACTATTTTTTTAAAAAAATAGCTATTAGCTATATAGGAATAGCTTCCTATTTTTTAAAAATAGGAAGCATTCTATTATTTAACAGATGATACAATCTGGTAAAGTAAATTCGTAATTTCAATTCAATTATTCAAACTCGCTTCTGTTAAATAAATTTTGCTTTATTGGATAATTAAAGCCAATTTTTTATCCTAATAAACTTAAACAAGCAATATTAAGGTAAATAAAATAAGTTTGTTATTTACGTTTCTGAAAATTTAAACGTACAACTCTTAATTTGTGACGTACATTTTTTAAAACGGTTAACTTTTTTAAAAATAAATATTTGATGATCATTATTTATGTATATGATTGTAAATTTCTTTAAGAATATTTCAGGTGGAAATAAACCATGCATCACAAAAATCCGGATTTGAAAAGTTATTAAAAATAAATATTTTCATTTAGAGATAATAAGACTAATTATCGTATTTTAGATAATGAATTTTCAAAAATTATAAAAGTAGAATTTTTCTAATTGAATAGACTAAAATTTAAATAAAAATAGGGTTATTTTATTATTTCCATGTTTCTGTTAAAAAATTTCAAGGTGGGGTTTTTTTTAATAGTTTTTTCTGATTCTTATGATAATTACGAGTGTGTACCTTTTCATACTACATAGAAATTCTACAATCTTGTCCTTTTTTCTTGAATTTATTTTTACTTTCTCTTGTCTAGTTTTTGCACAAAAATAATATTTAAGATATTCAGTTTTAAAAAAAAATGGCGATTGTTTTGCTAATGAAGAGAAGGCAAAACTGCCCTTCTTAGGTTTTCAGAACAAAACAATTTAGGAAATCTAACTTTATCCCATCATATAATTTGATCATAAATTAATAGTTATAATTTAAAGTAGTGTTTTATATCAGAAAAATATGGAGTTTAAGAAAAAGATGATTAAATTTTGGTGAATTTTGTTTGAATGAGTTTTTGTTATTTTTCCTATACGAATTTCTTATATACTGCTATAAAACTCTCGGGGTTTGTCTATGAAAAAAATTTTAAAGTACAACTTCCTGTCAAATTTTATGAAATAACTTTTAGTGCATGGGTTTAAAGTCTATTTTCATTGTATTGATTTCTTTCAATAAAAGTAAATTGTAGTGACTTCAGGGGCGCACATCCTCAAAATTATTGGGGGGGGGGCGAAAATTTTTTGTTGCAATTTTCAAAATTAGTGGTCTGGAAATACCACGGGAGACCAAATATTCAAGCAATCCTTTAACCCATTTAAGACCAAGCAAAGCAGACGATATCTATAAAAAAACGCAGACGATTTATATTCAAAGTCATTGAAAAAAGCAGACGAAGATGAAATAACTTATGTTCCAAAATAGGAACATTGGTCGTAAATGGGTTAAAATAGAGTGTATTCATCCCATACCTAAAGTCCTAAATTTATAAGACTACTTTATATTTTTCTTACAAAATTGGTGAATTTAAATACTATACTTCCAGCGAAAATATTTTAATTAAATTTGCATATTTAATATGGTGCGCAGAAAAAATGTCCCTATTAAAAATAGGAAAAAATGCCCAAATTTAAAATTTGGAAAAAATGCCCCAACACAAAAAATTTCAAAAAATTATTAATTAAAATTAAAAAAATTTTTTTTTAAAAAGATATGTCAAATAAAGATTTTTGTAAAAAAAAAGTTAACTTTTCATCTAAAACATTTAAAATTTAATTAAAGTAAATTAAAAAACTCATCATACGACAATTTTTTAAATACAAAAAAATTTTTTATAAAACAGCAAATATTTTTGGACTTTGTGTGTATCAGAACACTTTCTAAATATAATTTGTGTTTTAACTGATTTTAAGAACACATTCCCACAAATCTGCACATTTGCTATTGTTTTCAAGAACTATAAAGAAAAAAACCCTATAGATTAAGAAATTTTAGAAATTTAGCCTTTCAAAACGGTACCAAATAATAATATTAATATAATTTAAAAAATCATGAAAATCAAAAATTAGGGGGCATTTTTTCCTACTTTTTAATTGGGGACATTTTTACCTACAACCATCGAATATACACTAGTTTAAAAAAATCCAAAATTGTTAGGGGGTGGAATAGGCTTTTCATTTGAAAAATGAAGTAGTCTACCAGGCACATTAAGGGGAATTGATGAAAGGATATTTGATTCATAGAGAAAACAAATAACTGAAGGTTTGATGGTTTTATATGAGTGAATGTAGTCTATAGGCAAAGAGTCTACTAGACACCCTGCGATGTTTATATGAAAAAATGTGATTGTTTCAGGGGCCTGAGTATAAAATGAAGTTCTAATTGTGTAAACAAAAATAGAACAAAAAATTAAGATGGAATTATTTCATTTTACTAAGCATCATTCAAAATAGTTTAAAAGCTAAATTGATACAAGCTACAAAAAGTAAAATAACTTAACATTTTGCAATGATTTGCCTTTTATAATAACTTTTAAGGAAAAAAAGTCTATCAGAAAAAGTTATAGAGCTTCAACAAAAACTAAAAATTTTTAGAATATAACTTAAATTTTTTGAAAACTAATTTGACGTATCCCCTACAGCAAACTCTATGGGTGGCATGACAGGTTGGTTGAGATGATGGACTCAGCACGGAAGCCTCTGTATTCGATTCCTTATCGATACGAATTTGTTCAGTTTGGCATAAGCGGTACATCAGTGCCTTGTCAATGAAAATACACCCGCTGCACCTTACCTTTTACTCAAAATTGAAAAATTTGTTACATAATTAACATAAGAGAGAAAGGAAACAAAATAAACTAATAAAGCAATTTTTACTATTTTAAAATGGAACCTTCTGTTCTCAGAATAATTTCAAAATAATAGGAGGCATAAAGAAAGGTCGACAGACATTTCGCCTCATTAACAATTTGCCCCCCCCCCCCCCTGGACAAATTGTCTCATAGGCTATTTGTTTCATCCATCTTTGCTATATATCTGTAAAATTATTAAAAAAATTTATATTGTTTATTTTATCTCTATTAAATTATTTCAAATTAATCATTTTATCTCTTAATTTTTTAGAATTGTCCATGAGACAAAATATCTCATGAAAAAAACGGGGCTAATTGTCCATGGTACGAACTGTCTTATGAAAATAATGGGGCGAAATGTCCGAGGACCAAACTAACATAAATCAAAGTATACGAGAAAAGAAAATCATTGCGTTTTTTTGAATATTTCTGTCTACAAATAAAATTTTGACAGCTGTCATAAATAGATCAAGTACATTTTTAACAACTAAAACATTTTGTTTCGATATTATATTTTTATTATAATAATCAACAAATTTTCTTAAAAAAAGTGATTTGATTATGTACAGTGTTACTTATAAAATTTAACAATCGAACATTATAAAAAATATCTCCGCTCAAATATTAAACAAATAGAGCATTCTTGCTTTTAAACTGAATAGATAGTCAAAATATTCATTCCCAAATAATTATTGAAAAAATTTCTTGACTTGAAAAAATTAAAGTTTTCAAATTTTACAAAATGTAGGAAACGTAGTGCTAAAAATTAAGTGACTTTTGTTGAAAAAAAATTCTTAGCGCGAGTCTAACAATATTTATTGATATAAAATTGTAACGATTGAAAACTATTTTAATTTAACTCTAAATGCAAATTAGACAGAAGCAGTGGTGTAGACAAAAAAAAGTTAATAGAAGGGGCACAATTTAAAAACAAAAAACTTGCGCAACATTATTCATACTTTCTTGATCCTTTCATTGTAGAAATTTTCAAAAATTGATATCGTATAAGATGCATTGGGGCACCACGAGGTACATAGGAGTGTGGGCACGGCCCCTCATGCCCCAGCCTAGCTACGTCACTGGAGAGAAGAGAACTGAATGAGATAGGAGAGCTTAACCCTATTAGTGCTGGGGGGGGGGGGGGGGGGCAAAAAAATTAATTGTAGAAAATTGGCTGAATCATATCCCTTCAAATTTTGTGACTTTTCCTAAAATCGCTAGCTGCATCTTTTGAAACCATTTTCATGGTAGTTGAATGACCCCTTTATGTCCAAAACTGTCAATCAAAATAAAAAATTTTTATTTTTCAGCTAAATTTTGACATTATCTGTACTTAACCTTATAACTTAGGATCTATATTATATAATACCCTGAAAATTTATAATTATATACAGTTTGGAACGCATAACACTTTATATATTTAATTTTTTCAATAATCATGGCTACTTTTTAGAAAATGTCAATCAAAATTTTCATTGATCAAAAATATATCTAATAAAATATACTTTCAAATTTTACATAAAATATATGTTTTTATACTAAATCGGTCATGCTGTTTTCATTTCTGAACTCATTTTTTACATTTAGGATATGAAAATACCTATATGTGTTAATCAAATTTGCGGTTTACTTCTGAAAATTGTCTCCAAAAACATTCCTTCACATTTTACATAAAATATATGTTTTATACCAAATCGATCATGTTGTTTTCATTTCTGGACTCATTTTTTACATTTAGGATTTGAAAATACCTATAAGTGTTAATCAAATTTGCGGTTTACTTCTGAAAATTGTCTCCAAAAACATTCCTTCACATTTTACATAAAAACATATGTGTTATACTAAATCGGACATGTTTCATTTCTGGACTCATTTTTTACGTTTAGGATCTGAAAATACCTATAAGTGTTAATTAAATTTGCGGTTTACTTCTAAAAATTGTCTCCAAATACATTCATTCAAATTTTACAATGAAATATATGTTTTATACCAAATCAACCATGCTGTTTTCATTTCTGAACTCATTTTTTACATTTAGAAGTTTTAAAATATCAGTCAAAATTTGCGGTTTACTTCTAAAAGCTATCTCCAAAAATATTCTATAAATTTTACATGAAATATTTGTTTTTATACCAAATCAATCATGCTGTTTTCATTTTTGAACTCATTTTTTACATTTAGGATTTGGAAATACCTATAAGTATTAATCAAATTTGCGGTTTACTTCTGAAAATTGTCTCCAAAAATATTTTCTTGAAATATATGTTTTAATACCAAATCAATCATGCTGGTTTCATTTCTGGACTCATTTTTTACGTTTAGGATGTGAAAATACCTATAAGTGTTAATCAAATTTGCGGTTTACTTCTAAAAATTGTTTCCAAAAACATTCATTCAAATTTTACAATTAAATATATGTTTTTATACCAAATCAACCATGCTAGTTTCATTTATGGACTCAATTTTTGCAGTTTGAATTTGAAAATACATATACGTATCAATTAAATTTGCGTTTAGTTCTAAAATTTGTTTTTATAGCAAATATATCATGATGATTTCATTTCTGAACACAGTTTTCGCATTTAGAGGTTTTACTGCTAGTGTCAATCAAATTTGCGGTTTATGTTTGAAAACTATATCCCAAAATATTCTCTCTAATTTTACATGAAATATATGTTTTTATACCAATTCGACCATGATAATTTTTATTTCTGAAATCATTTTTTGCATTTAGAGAAATTTAAATAAAATATCTGTTTATATGCCAAATGGAAGATGCTGGTTTCATTTTTGGACTCAGGTTTGGCATTTATGGTTTTAAAATATCTGAAAGCTTAAATCAGATTTGCGGTTTACTTCTAGATACGGTCTTCAAAAATATTTTGACTGTGAAAAAGAAGTTTCTCTTTTACAAATGAAAAATATTTAAATCTATAGCTTATCATCTAGGATTACAGTTAACATTTAGCTAAGATGGGTAGGAAATCTGAAAATTTAGAATAGGTCAGATTTATCAAAAATGGCACAGATGCCAATATCAAAATGGAATTCAGCTTACTTGAAAATGGGTATACATGTGTAAAAAACTTTATATAATTATTTAGATAAAAAGTTTCTTTTTTGAGATGAGCTGTCACATTTAGATCAATTTTTTGACAGGTTTGATTGATTTTCATAAAAAATAAATATCACCACTGAATTCAGCATATTTGAAAATGGGTATACATGTGTAAAAAACTTTCTATACTTATTTAGATAAAAAGTTCCTTTTTGAGATGAGCTGTCACATTTAGATCAATTTTTTGACAGGTTTGATTGATTTTCATAAAAAATGAATATCACCACTGAATTCAGCATACTTGAAAATGGGTATACATGTGTAAAAAACTTTATATACTTATTTAGATAAAAAGTTCCTTTTTGAGATGAGCTGTCAAATATAAATCAATTTTTTGACAGGTTTGATTGATTTTGATAAAAAAAAAATGGACATCACCACTGAATTCAGCATCGTTGAAATATATATGGAACATTAAAAATATTTATAAAAACTTATTAATCACTGAGAAAAATAGAGGGGGGGGGGGCACTTTACGCCCCCAGCACTTGAGCGGACAAATTTTGCCCAGCACTAATAGGGTTAACAAGAGATGAGGGCTTGAATGAAAGAAGAGAGCTTGAGTGATGATTGAGTTTTAGCAGAGAAAGCGGAAGAGAAAAACAGAGGAGAGAGAAATAGAAATAGAATCACTGTGACAGAAGATGAGAAAATCTAGTGGACATGTGTTTGCTCAAAAAACATTGCTGTGATAAACATTGCTCACTTATTGTGTGCATATTGAAGCAATGGATTACTATTATATAGCTCTCACGCATCGTCTGTAAAATATGTTCGATAGGAAAAATGCGATCATCATAGATGTTTTATAAACTAGCAGCAACTCTTACTTATAGAAAATTATTGGGGGAGGGGGGCGAAGGTCATTTTCTATCGACTAACACATTGTATAGCAAAAAGAGCTTTTGATCAAATGTGTAATTCATAAAGAAAATTAGACCGAGAGAGATGAAAGAAAAGGGAGACGCAACTTCTAATAGCCTTGAAGATTTCTTTCAAGAAAAACTACAGAAAAACCTTTAAAGTTAAAGTAATAAATGAAACACTTACAAAAAGTTATGGTAGTAAAACTATAGGGGCAACTACTTTTATATTCCTTATAAAATTATTAGATTTATGTAGTTTTGTTATTTTAAAAATAATGCAAAATGTTTTTCTGTAGATGTTTCATCTATAAACTATAGCAACAACGTTGAAGCATGCATCTTCCTTTTCACCCACAGGTATACTTTCAAGCGCCTCACATCACTATTCATGATAGAAATTGATAAGAATTCATCGAAAATTTTAATGGAATTAATGCGGATAGATCAACTTATTTGGAAATAATTATGTTCCAAGAAAATGGAAAAAACAGAAAATTTTGAATTAAATGGAGTTGAATTATTAATTTTCTCAAAATTTGCAACATCGGTTTCTGCGGTTTTATTGGCTTTATTCTATGTATCAAATTTACATTTAGTTTTTTCTGTTAAAACTAGAAAATGTTTAAGAATAGTTTGCAAAACTGGATTAAAATTTGAACAAGGAAAAGAATATTCTTTTTTGGGTGGATAATGCAGGCTTATATAAAGGGACAATTTTGTGTCAAGAATTTCACAAATTTTAAAATAGATAAAACACCCTTATATTATAGTTAACACGGTAGAAACGGCTGAATGGTGCTTCCTGCCATTTTCAAAATCACAAACTTTGTTAAAACTTTTGTTCATAAAATTTTTACAATTTAAAACTAATTCGACAGCGGTCAAATAACGAAAAACAATTGTTCTACACTCATTATCCAAAAAATAACGAGATGAAATTTAATTAACAGCCTCCATTTCCATGTTTTTTTTTTCAAAAAATCAAGAATTTCTAAGTTTCAATCATTTTAGTTTGACAGGTATAACCGAATGTTCAACTCATCAGAGTTTAACATAACGATCCTTTACTCTATATATAAAACGTAATAGTATTTTTAAAGATGCTAGACATATTAAGCCATTTTCGTAAATTTCCATTAGGTTTAATATGGACAAAAAATAAAGATCTTTATTCTCTGACCAGTTTTTGATCTAGTGGTAAGCAATGACTGTGAAACCATTTTAGACGAATATCACATCTGATGGAATTGTTCAAATAACTTCTATTGCAAACCAAGCAAGAACAGACATAAAAAACCAAAAGTAGTGATTAGATTGCAGACAAAAATGCAATCAGTAAAAAAATAGTATTTATATAAATCATAATTTGGACATACAGAATAAGTAATATTTATTTTAGTTTTATTTTCGTATATTTTGGTATTGAACAAAATTTAAAAAGTATTTCGCTATATTTTAGTACTAAGAACAACTTGGACATTTGCAGCATTCATATCTCATCTGACATGATTAATTATTGCCAGTAACTGAGATTTTCTGACGTGATTATATTGCCTCACACACCAAGGATACGATTCCTTGGTTTTTAAACGAAGATCTTGGTTTCTTGATTTCTTACTTTTTAATCTTCGTTTTTTCAAATATTTACTAGTAGTTTTTAACCCTTCAAAATGTGAATAAAATGTAGTTTAATAAGATTTCTATCAACTTTCTTCGTGAGTAAAATCATATGGTTCATAGATTCTGTATTTCCAAGTAAATTTGTAAGAAACTTTAACGTTAAACAATAATGGATTCAAGAGACTTAAAATTGAGAACTTCTAGTCTACAATCTAAGCTTTACTTAGACCAACCTTTGATAATGTTTAAATTTTTCTCCTTATTTTTTTTAAGTAGTCTTTAAAAAAGAATTTTAATTATGATGAAATAATACCAGAATATTGATATAGATTACGTCAAATTACAGACGGCTTGTTAAATTTTTGCAAGTATTTAAATTAATCTAAATCCATGAAAATACTAGCATTCTGTTGAACGATATTGTCCTCCTTCAGATCAACATTACATGTTCTGACAAAATAACACATAAAAAATAATACTTCATGTGTTCCTTGGAAACCAAAAAAGGACTACTGCCGGATTTACAAGACAAAACATATATAGATTGAAAAAAGATAATTAATCTTGATATTTTTAGTAAATGAAATACCCTAATTTCCTTATTTTTCAAGATATTTCATTACTAACTGAAGGATCTGTAGTTTTTCTTGAAAGAAAAGTTTTCTTTACTAAGTCTAGTTTTAATATTGAGTTTTTCTAAAATTGTATTGCTTTCTAAAATAATAGGAATAGGAAAGGGTAAAGTAGAAATGTAATTTTTAGACAAGTGTTATTTATTATGCACATGTGTTTAATATCACTCGTACTGTTATTTCAGCATCACCAAACAACCCATCCAGGCTTTGATGTTTTGCTTTTTCAATTGATTTTCTCAGTACAAGTCACAACAGCATTACTTACATTTATAATATTCAACAACGAAGAGCAACTCAATTGTTATAAATAATGCAAGCTTTAAAAACAACTAATAGTGATCGATCAAATGCTTCACGCATTTTTTCTTCTCCGTATATTCTTTTTTAGCCTTTTTTGTGTGATTCTTTCATTTGCATCATTTATATATTTGATCTTACACTCTTTACAAAGCCTTGATTGATGGTAAAACATGATTCCTTTTATTTTTGACAGTATATAAAAATTGAGTCTAGATTTTGTTGAATTGTAGTTTTTATATTCAATAATTTCATTGTGATTACTTTCTTCAAATTATCGATTTATGCTAAAACATCACATTCATATTTGTCATAATAATTTTGAGTTAGGGAAATTTTCAGGCCTCATTTTATCCATTTCCCTAAACTTAAAAAGTAAAAATTTTGATTTCAAATATTTTTGATTAAAATTTATGAATTTTCTTAGTGGATCGCTGGAGCTTTACTTCTTTAATAGATGTGAGGCCCTATCATATTTTTAGATAATTGTAGAATTATGCGTTTTGCCTACTTCAGACTAAATCTTTTACTTAGAATCTAGTAGGTTTCCAAGTTTGGGATTATTTACCCCTGGGTTTATGAAGTCCCTTTATGGGAGAATGTCTCAGTAAAAACAACCTTATGGACTTCACCTTTTAGACCCTTGGTGATAATCTACTGGAAAATAACTCACATAATAATTTAGAAAATATTTTATTTCAAAATAAAAGTAAAATTGTTTTATTGCCCTTTCATATCTTGGAAAGTGGTATTCATTAAGTGTCTTTGTAAAACACTGGCGAAAAATTACCCGACATTCGTGTTTACATGGAGATGTGTATTCGATCATCTCTTGCTGTGATGCTCCAGTATTGAGTCAGAATAAACAAAATTAAGGGTGGTAACATTGATAAAGATATGGAAAAAAGAAAAATTTGAAATGTTTTTGCAAGTGGTTTTTTGCCTATAGTTGTCATCTAGGGCCTTTTTCCTCAAATGGGGTTTCATGTGTCTCTGTCTAGTTCGGGTATTTCCATAGTTATACAATTAAATTGAGTCATTAGAGATAACATCTACAAAACGGAGTCGAGTATATAATGGTTTCCCTCTAAAGAGAGTTCCCTCTTTCACACCTCGGGTATGATATAGATTTCGGTAATCTTATACTTAATTGTCACGTCAATGAAAAAAATTTCTTTGGCATTCATTGGCTAGTTCACGTATATACTAGAAGTAGAAGAATTTATTTATATATCATAGCGTTTGCATACATTAAGTTGATAGTTTGGAGACGAATAAAAAAAAGACATGAAGAACTCATTATATATGTGCTGGAAATTGCAAAAGGCCAAAAGCCGCTATTATGAAATGACCCACAAAAAAACTTATAAAATACAAAAAAGAAATTGAGGAAATAGTTGGCGGCATTGTTCAAAAAATATGGATTATAATGTTAGCTAGAATCCCATGAAATATATGCATATAGGCAAATAAAAACATAATGAAAATAGACATGTGAATGGAGAATATAGATTACAAGAAAAGCAGTTTTTCACTGAACAAGATATAGGGTAACTAAAATTAAACCAAAAGAATTGTATAACTTTAGAACTTTGAACCGTACTGTCTGTTTTGAACTTTTTTTGATGTACAAAGGTCACTAGAGCCCTGC
Organism: Nectonema munidae; assembly: GCA_030549495.1. Classification (NCBI taxonomy): domain Eukaryota; kingdom Metazoa; phylum Nematomorpha; class Nectonematoida; family Nectonematidae; genus Nectonema; species Nectonema munidae. The sequence continues at coordinate 238,517 of JAUIRK010000909.1, forward strand.
ACCGGTTTTAAAAAATTATCCTCACGCGTCCCGCCCCGTATTTTATTATTTTTCACCTCTTTCTCTTCCCGATAATTTTTTCTCACCGACCCATTGCGCATCTTTTTTATTTTGCACCCACTCGTATACTTTTGTAAAACCCGCATCAAACTCATATTTTCCAAATGTCAAAGAAATAACTGCCTTTATTAAGACCTTTTTCAAATAAGTTTTGACCCATAACAATTTTTATATACAGAAAGTTATATTTCAAATGTGGCTAGCCAATAAACACAGAAGGAAACACTTTGATTGACGTCACGGGTAAGTAAAAGATTACATAGATTTCAATGTTTCTTTCATATTCTAGAGCAGGGGTTCCTAACCTTTTTTTGCTTGTGGACCCTTGAGTGATAACCTTATTAACTGTGGGCCCCCATGATCTATATGAAACATGTATAAATATTTATATTCAAATAGGGAAACCACGAATATATATTATATTCATAATTTGACATCTAAAGACTTCCTTGAACAAGATAAACAAAAATATACGATAATAACTTTCAAATAAAATCCGACATACATCTAGGCCTCGATAATCAAAGCACCAAGTAGCTAGAGATTACTGTAATCAACTTCATTCAAAGTAAACATGGAATCATAGATACTATTCGTAATAATAATTGCATGGTACAATTAACTTGTAACTCTTATTACACAAAAAGAATAAATATAAATATATTGTGATATCCGTTGCTCAGTCAGTAGTAATTTAACATTTTAGGAAATTGTTACATGGTGATTAGATAAAAATGAGTAATATGGTCATTAGATGTCCAAACCATATAAAATATGCTTCCATCCAATTTTATTTTACTATTATACACTTTTTGCTATAAACATTTTAGAATATATTGCATAAATGGCTTGTTAATCGCTAAAAGCAGTGGATGTTGATAACTCATTTGTTATTTGTTTACATATTCTTTATTTTTAGCAAAGACTTCATGGACCCCTTACTGTATTAAAAGGACCCCCGATATTCATATTTTTGTCCATGGACCCCTTAAATTCCCAATGGACCCTTAGGGATCCATGTAGACCCCATTGGGAAACCTAGTTCTAGATTTTTAAAATAGATAGCTGATCCTGACGTTTTCATTGAACCTCCAATAAACGCTTGTTCTTTTGTGTCTGACGATGATTGTGGAGATGAGAAAAACTTCACTTATGATAATTTAACAGCAAATAGGTTTGCTGCTTATCGAATTGTTGTCAATTTGGATGAACATGACGATAATGATGATGATAAATCCCCAGAATCTCTAAAATTGGATAAAAAAGTTGACAATTTCTTGGAGTATTTCGAATACGGACCAAAACTTGAAAAGTGAATTTCTCTCAGTTCATGGACCTTTTTTTCATGATCAACTTTCTTTTTTTCTCTTTTTTCAATTTGGATTTGATCGACACAATTGTTGGCTTCGCTATTTTTATGCTACTCAAAGAAATAGTGTCTTAAATACCTCAAAGGAAGAAATTCTTGATTTTATTAGAATTTAAATAATATCTGCGTATACTATTTTGACCAGAACAAGAATGTACTTGGGAAAACAAGATTGTTTCATTCAACTCACTCATTTCAGGTTCCATGAGAAGGCAAAGATTTGAAGAAATTAAAAAATATTCTCATTTCTGCGATAACAAAGCTTGATTCCTCTGACAAATTCACGAAAATCAGAATGTTAGTGAAAGAATTAAAAGAAAAATATCAATTCTATGTGCCCTTCAGAGAGTTTCACTCTATTGATCAAACAATGGTTCCCTACTTTGGAAATCATTGTAGCAAGCAGTTTATCAAAGGTAAACCCTTCAGGTTCTGCTACAAACAATGGTTTCATTGTGTCTCGCTTGGATTTTTTTATAAATTTTGATTTGTACCAAGGGAAGGAGTCCTGATAGTTCTCAATTCGGTGTTGGACTATCAATACTATTGAAGTTTGCCAATTCACTCAATGAAAAATTGGTTAACAATAGGGAATAAACATTACCGAAGTTTTGATTGTTGGTAAATTACCGACATCAAAATATCATTACCGGTTTTTTACCGTTTTTATCCTACTAATTTATTTATCTGTTTTAAGCGCATTTTTACACGGTGCTTAAAACAAATTTATTACTATATTTTATACTACTTCTAATGTATAATCTAAACTTTCAACAAACAACAAAGTTTAGTTTTAATTTCTTTAAATGGAATAAAACAATAACAACGGTAAAAACATTTTTTTAATTTTTAAGTTTACCTTTACCTTTAAAAATTGTTTATATGTTAGAAAAAATTGCTTTATTTATTACTATTAAAAAAACAACGCAAAAAGCATAATGCATCATCTAATGTCTTGGGAGCTAACTGAGATCGAAGTTTGGAATTAAAATATCGAGCAGCAGAAAAAGCCCTCTCAGATTCTACGGAGGTAACTTTATTTGTTACTAAAGATTGGTAGAGCAATTCAAGATTTCCAGTCACTTCAAATAATTTCATTTCTTTATTTAAATCAGGTTGAGAAAGTTTTACTTTTTTATTCTTGTTTAAAATTTCTTTTTCATATCTTTCAAACATTGAGTCGCTATTGCTAATGCTGCATTGAACAGAAGATCTGAAATTCGGATTGCTAGAGTGATCAACTAAGTGATTATAACTTTATCTAGATCAGCTACTTTTAGGGGAAACAATCATTTAAATGTTTTGACTGCTAGTTTTCACACGTTTAAGTGTAGGCGAGTGGAAAAAATCGACTGTTTCATCTTCTTTTGACATTGCACTTCAAGGATCTTCTAAATACTTGATCAATCCAATTGTGTTTTCCAGTCTTCTTGAAGTATAACGGATGAGCAAACTTTCGTTTAATTTCAAGGCTAACATTGAATGCTCATTTTTCAATTCATTAATAAATGATTAACTTCATAGAATGTTTTCCTTTTAATTGTAGCATTTTCTAAAGAGAGTCCTTTGATAACTATTTCAAATGGTTTAAGCGTTTGTACAAGATTATCCAAATCTTTCCATTCGTTCTCGGTAATGACTTAACGAATTTCACATTTTTTCAAAGCAGTGGGAATGCATTTTTTTAGTTCGCAAAATCTTGTAATCATTGAAATGCTGCTATTCCACCTTGTTTTGATATCTAGAATTAACTTCATCTCTTTATTCATATTAGCTACATTAATTTCTTGCAAATAATCATTTTTCAAAGGTGACTTCCTAAAGATTTTGCAGACTTTACGAACTTTTGAAATTAATTTATCATAGTTACCTTGATTAAATGAAGGTCCTGAAATATTGTCTTCTTGAAATTCTTCAATTTCACATGCCGTATCAAATTGTAAAGGAATATTATAATCATCTCAATCTTCAAGAATCTGATTGAATTCTTTCTCTTCTATGAATAGTATTTCTGTTTCCTCTACTACAGGTTGCTTTTTTCCAAAGAAAATATCACAGATAGTCAGGTGACAAGCGTGTGCAAGACACTGTTGAAGAATGAATTGATTTTCCTTACCAAACTTTACCATCAATGAAGCACCGTCTGTAGTCACACCTACTGTATATGATAATCTAAATCCAAGTTAAAATCCCTTAATCGCTCTTTAACCAGAAAAGTAATTTTATCATCACTGTTTAAGGAACTAAAATTGCTACTAATCCAAGAGACCAATGTTTATTCTTCTTATCTATTGTAAGTGAAAAACGACGCCCATGTTGAACTTGATGTAAAAAGTATTTTGCTAACTTTGCCTTTTCTATCTCATAGTATTTTATAATCATTTTTTAACCCCCACTCCAGTTGTGGGTGGTATTTTGTCATACGCATTTATTGCTAAATGTCTGAATGAATTCGCTTGATGTAATTTGTCTAAAACTAAAGCCATCTTTGCATGCCAATTTAGCAATTTCGTAATCAAGAGATTTCTTAGTTATAAATTGTTCTAAAGTTTTGTTGATTCTACTAGAACGGCCTGTTTTATTAGAGTTTAGGTAACGCTAAAATATTTTTTTTTCTCTACCGGTGTTCACTCACTAGTTAACCATTATCATTTTATTACTGACAAGTATTTTTTATCATATGATATTTTGAAAAAATGAAAGAGTTAAACTTCAAAGTAACTCCGACAATGAGATCAAACAGATCAAGAAACTTTCTAAAAGTTTCTCTGAAAGATCTCGAAAAAAGAAAAGGGGATTTTATAAAATAATGAGTAGCAAGGATGGAGTAAATTTGTGCGAATGGTATGATAATCGCTCAGTACTTGCTATTAGTAACGCTCTCAATGATCAACATTTGAGGATGGCTTCAAGATATTCATCTAAAGAAGAGAAAAGAATCAGTATAAGTCAACCTTATCTGTTTAATGTCTACAATAACGAGATCGGATGGGTGGATCAAATGGACGAAAACATAGCACAGTACGGTTGCTGTGTGCGTGGCAAGAAGGGGTATTGGCCCATATTCACACATCCTATTGATATGAAAGTGAATCAAGCCTGGATCCTTTACAGTCTATCTCCAGGAGATATATTGTGAATTTCCTTCTGAGCAAATTTGGTACAAACCCAAAATCAAGCAACGCATTGGCAAAGCATTTAGAGAATTTTGTTTGCTCCATCAAAAAGCGCTTGAAGTGCCACAAATTGACTCCAACCATGTGCGTTAAAGGCAAAGTTGGAGTCCATGTTGACCATTTTGTCCATTATCATACACAATAAAATTTTGTTTTTGTTGCTATTAAAAATGAAAAAAGAGTGAAGTCCCCAATGTGTCATAAATAAACTCGAACTATGTGACTCAAAAGTCAAGTTGGTATCCATGTAAAATGTTTTATAAATTATCTCAGGTATTAAAAAGTAACTTTTATAATAATTATTTTATTTTAATTGAATTTTTTTTTATCAGAAAACGTCGTTATGCCCAGCGTATCATGTGATACGCCTATTTTTAAGAAAACTAAAAAATATTTTATCTTTTAATTAATATTAATGATTAATTACCTCAAAGAGATAGTTGTGTAAAGTTCCGTGAAAATTTATTTCTATAATATAGAATATTATGCAATTTTCATATTTTAAGCCGTCTCTTTACTATTCATTGACTGTTCTTTTTTACATAAGCCTCATCTTATGTATTTTTATTACAGAAGGGAGGAGGGGGGGGGGAGCAAAAATTTTTTTAGGGGGGTTTATCCCCCACCTCTTTTCCCCTGTGAGTACGTCTCTGGCCAACACTCATTTAGTGAGTGTTCTTTATATCTTGTTGAGCCAAACACTACACGCAAAGGTGTCTATCCTTATAACTTCTCTTTGCGGTAAATAAAAGACAGGCCCCTGCCATTTTTCTCCCCCCTCATCAATCTCTTTTGCCACTCCTCTTTTGAGCATATTTTCAATTTCTTGATTATAAGGTACTTAATTCTTGTCCCTTTTTTAATAACCTCTCCTCCGCACTAATCGCTTAAGAATGTAGTCTGTATAATTAGGTAATTTATAGCGGTCTCTCCACTGGTAGGTAACTAACCATTCGTTATCACGATGAGTAAGATTCTTATCTATTATGTACATTTCCTTTTCTTCTCTTAGAGTTAAATTTGATGAACCCCGTGTACACTTCTCACATTTCCATCACCCACGTTTGTGTGTTCACTCTACACCCATTGCTTCGATACTAAAAAACTCCTGTTTACTTGTACACAGATGATAATTTTTCGTCATGATCATCTTCTACCTCTGATAACTTTCCCAAAAGGACATTCTGAAAGCCTTAAATCATCCTTCTTATCTAGAGGCGAAGGGTGGAGAAAGGAATAATCATTTCCTAGTAAATGTTCAATTTCTCCAATTAGTTTATTCATTTCTTCCCTTTCCATATTGAAAGATTTTGTCAAACTTTCGACTTTTACATTTTCTAGTTCTGATGATACACTATCAACCCGATACACTTCTTTTAATTGATTATGTGCATCCAAAAGGCTGATTTCGTACAATTTACATGAAAAATTTTGTTGTAACCCACGGTAGTGATATTTAAATGATATATTTACCTAACTCACGAAATTTTCTCTTCTTAGCAAAGCAATTTATAATTAGTGAAAACATTGATCCACTATCAAACAAAATATTTGTTTGCTGTTTTGTTCGAAAAAATTGTTGCTTCTATTACTGGCAAAATTGTTTGAGAAGCAGTCACTAACTTAATCGTTACTGCAGAATGAACATATCCTTCATTCAAACAAACATTATGCATTGAAGGATGATGTAAAAAACTACAATTTACTATGGTTCAGCGCCTTTTATTCAAGCATTGACTCACATCATGATTCGTCCAAACAAGATGAACATAACTTTACTTTGAAAGCAAAGTTTTTACGTCCGTCTAAACTCGAATTTAAAAATGACTTATAAAAATCTTGTTTGAATTATATAGAATCACTGAACTTCCCTAGAGCATTGTTAATAGAGAATGCTGTAAAAAAACATGTGGCTCTGTACATTTTCAAACAGTTCAAACCAGGTTTTTGGAACTTGTGCCTACATAAAATATGATATGCAAACTGATGAGATTTTTTGTAGATTAACCCATAAGGCCAAGCAAAGCAGACGATATCTAAAAAACGCAGACGATTTATATTCAAAGTCATTGAAAAAAGCAGACGAAGATGAAATTACTTATGTTCCAAAATAGGAACATTGGCCGTAAATGGGTTAATAGCGGCAAAAACAAAAGTTTGGCAAATGAAAATGCTAAAAACACTCTTTTTGATTTGGAAGCTATTAACCTAGGATATGCAGTTAAAAATTCTAACACCGTTTTAATAGTAGAAGAAAAGTTACCTCGTTATATTAAAATTAAGTTGTCTTCGATATTTGCATAATTTAAATAAGTTTGAAGAAATGATTAAATTTCTCACACAAGAATTAAAAGTGCAGGAGTACATGTATTCAAATGAAGAAGACACACCAGTAAGCTCTGCAAGGACTTTGAATAAAATGCCACCAAAGACTTTTACCCATGGGAAAATTATTATGGACAACTTTAATCACAGTTTTTTAGGAATACTTAGTTAGAAGGTGACCTTGATCTTCATCCTGCTATTATGAGCTAATGCTCAAAGCTATTCAACAGCTACAAAAAAGGTCTAAAGTGAAGATCAAAGACACCTTTGATTCTTAATGTACTCAAATTCAAACTATTTTGAAGTAGTACTTTGCTTGAATTTGAAATAAGTTGGAAGTTTTGAATTTAATTAAGTTAATAAAAAATATTAGCCATTGTATTCTCCATTTTGAGCAGCATTTTAAGGCATCATATTAGAAAACAGTGAAAAAGCGACATTTTTCTGAAATTTGTGGTGGACGAATTACTCGAAATCTCCATTTTAAAAGAAAACAACTGTTTAAAATGATAGAATATCTTTGTTTGAGTGAGGTTTTGTTTTTTTAATGTTTTGTAGACCTAGGAGTATAGAAAATAACTTTTGAGCCTATATAATATTATTTTTTTGTCGATATGAAAAGTTGTTCTCATTGTGCACGGTTTACTCCCACTCAAATATTTCTAAATAAAAATTTAACCTCTGCGTAGACAAAAAAAGCGTATTAAAAATTTAGAATGAAATATAAATATAAATAAAACAAAACTGATTTTTGAGTATTAACCTTAAAGCTTTTATTTTAAGAATGCTTTTTCTACAGTTTTTTTAAAAAAATTTTGAAACTAAGAGAGCTGTATAACCTGAAAGTCTTTAATTCCTTATTATCGCTGTTTTCCCATTTGGCAATTTCAATTCTTAAAAAGACATAATTGTTATTTAATTAAGATTTTTTTTGGCAATTTCTATTATTTAAAACAAATAATATATTTGATCCAAAATGTTGTGCAATATGATCCCTTCAAAACATTTTTTGTCTCCCCTTAGTTCAACATTAAAAAGGTTTCGCGAAAAATAGGAATTTGTTTCTATAGAGTCAATATGGATTTGAGAAGGTTATATTAAAAATGAATTTAAGAATATCATATAAAAATAGAACCTAAAAAATTGTTGAGTATTTTATATTTGGGGTATGCCCAGTAACGTGTTTTTAAAAAAAATTTTTTTTAGAAATTTTTATCGTATTTTTAGCTTCTTTGTAAAAGTAAAGGAGATGCCTGATCACAACAACAATGTTGAAGAAAAGTCAAAAAATGCACGTAAGACTTTCATTAACTTTTTAGGCTTTCTTTTTCATCCTCAATTTCAAAAGATACTTTCCTAGCCCTTTTTTGTACTGACACTTACATTTGCTGAAAATAAAATATCGATCGTTATTAGTGCCATACAAGGCACACGAATTTATTGAATTTACTTTGATTTCACGTAAAAACTGGACATAATCTGTTGTCCATCTTTGCTTCAATTGTACGATTAATTATGATTTAAGTATTATAACAAGTATTGTACTTTTATAATGTCCATTTTAACAAGTATTATATTTTTGATCTTGCAGCTCTGACTCAAGAAGGGCCACTCTATGCGCTTCCAAAAATTAAACATTTTTTCATTTACATAACACACTGATTTGCACTTCCAAATTTTATTAGATACCGACTCTACAGAAGCTGACTTTCTCAACCTTGTTCTTTAGAAAGAAGTGTAGAGTGGCTTTACTCATTCTACTTCAAACAGCGATTATATTTTTTCAAAATTCAAACAATGAACCGAAGATACCTCATCATTTAAAATGCATTATAATTCAAAACGTATAACTGGGAAAATTATTGTATATTTGAAATGCAATCCAAAGTTTAACCCATTAAGTACCATAGAAATCAGACGATATCTAAAAAACGCAGACGATTTATATTCAAAGTCATTGAAAAAAGCAGACGAAGATGAAATTACTTATGTATGGGAGCATTGGGACTTAATTATGAAAAGAATTAGATAATAAATTTAAAATCCAAAATATTTTGGCTATCCTTTGCATATTTGACAGCTAACGTAATTTTCCAAATTTTAACAATTAATCATGGTCTATTGTCATTTTTTAAGTTAATGAGGTAGCCAGCTATCTGGCACTTGAGGCCAGATCCAAACAGGAAAGAAATTATAATTTACAAATTATAAGAAATGATGTAATTATTTTTGCCATGTGTTTTTAATTCTATTTTGTCTTTTTGCAATTTTATTTCATTTTGTTATATTTATTTTGTGAGATTAAATACAATCTGATCATCATTACTAATCGGATTATGTGAAACCCCGGTTTAGTAAGTAAAAATTCACGTTCAAAACTAGTCGTGACGGCTAGTTTGCTGAGGATCCACGCTAAACAACAACTAAAAGGCAGTTCAAAGCGCATACAGAGAAACTGAGAAATTCTCAAAGTGGTTTTGCACACACCAAATAAGCTGATGAGACTTCGATATGCGGAAGCGGTCTTTTAATGCCGGTTAGTGATGATGATGGAATACAAGAGTACTTTCATCTTCGAAAAATATAACATGCACCTTGTATGCACAATTGTAAGTTTAATACCAGCGCTGAGGATTCAGAGCCAAAATATCCGACTCCGATTTTGACCCCTAACAAAAATCCTTCCTGAACTTCTTTTCTGAACTTCGACTCCGATTCTAAGTATTTAAAAACTCGATGAATTTAACGCCAACTCTCCGCTTCCGACTACGATTAAAGAAGGATCAGCGAATATGCTTTCAAGAATTAAACTTTTTTTTCTATGTTAATACTTGAAACAATTATTTCTTAATACTTAAACAATCTGATTCCAATTCCAACCCCAACTCCTTGAAATCGCCGACAATAATAAAACCAGCCATAGTTTGATACTAGAATCAAAGAATGGAAAGATTTATTTTATAGATAATTTTAAAAAGGAAACTAAAGATATTCCATTACTCTGCTTTTACATTGAAAAAGGAAGCAGAATAGTAGTATTCAAATTCTGGTTGTCAAAAGGAGGAAATCTTTTCGACAGCACTCCAAGAATCTTCCGCGACACATAGGTTGGTAGATAGTGATTTAAATCAAGGAAATTTTTTAAAGCATACATTTTCTATTGCACATAACTATTTACAATTTTGATTTGGCGCCCTAAACAAAGAGTTGCTTTGCCCCAACAATCACTTGAATTTCCCTGAAACAAGTACTTTATTAAATATATTGATTGTAAATAAAAGCCTGTCGGGTGATGATAGAGATAGGCGACAAAAGCAATTGCTTCGATGGCTGATTTTTCTTTACAAAGTTTGACACTACCAATTTGAGTAAAACTGAAATTAATTTCCTACTTTTTGCGTGTTTCCTAAACATCATTTTTAAATCGAATCTCCAAAGTTTCATTTTTGTAAGCAAGCGAGTACAAAAGCAAAACTTGTAAGTCGGAAGCAGCCATTATATCAGTGAGAGAAGCCAAACTTTGGCACACTTATTGTGATTATTGATCAATAGTGTTCTCAATTTACCATCGTATCGAGAAAATCTTCTCTGCGTCGCATCCTCCGTAAGCATCAAATCCCAACCTGTCATGCTTTCAAGGAAGTGTTTTCTTGTTTTTAAAATTCTATCAATATGGATCCATAAATATTAATTTTTGCACCTTATAAATATCCTAAATTCCCAAAGGTCTTCTTTGAGCTGCCAATATTTTGAAATATGTTGTACGTACGCTCAGTACCATTTTGTTTTTAAAGCATTGGAGACGTATGGCTTTGGATATCGGCACATCGTCGTCATGTTATCCTTTTGTGCTATTCTCATTGGCTACCTAACACGCGTCAATCTGAGTGTTGCGATCGTTATGATGACTCAAGCAAAGCCTACTCCGGTTGCAAATGTTAGCGCTAATTCCTCGATGGAGAACAGCTCAATCTCATACGTGATTTTTCCTTCTCACGCCACTCCTTTCATGTCATTAATAGTTAATTGTTGATTTAGGGTGAGTTCTCGTACTGGGATAAGAGTCTTCGAGGACATATTCTCGGCGCCTTCTTCTACGGCTACGCTCTTACTCAATTTCCAGGCGGCTTTCTATCTCAAAAGTTTGGTCCCAAGTACGTCCTCGGCCTAGGCATCTTATTGTGCTCTCTCTTCACTCTACTCATTCCTTTTGCAGCTAGGCTGAGCCCGTATGCTTTGATTGCTACGCGAGTTCTTGTTGGTCTAGCGCAAGTATCCTTTCTTCCATAACTTTCTTTTATGTCGACCTTAAGAACAAAGTAAGTTTAAGTAAAAACTTTAAAGTAATTCTTAAATATGTAACTTAAGAACAAAGTGTCGGCAACAGTTCACTGTATAAGTCAAACCCCAAAGTAAGTTATATGATGGAAATCATCAAAAATTAATTTTTTTAAATCAATACAAATGGTGTATATCTAGTTTACTCCAGAAAAAATTATTGATTTACAAAAATAAAAAAAATTTGTTTTATTTTTTTACATTCTAAAAATAGAAGAGTGTTCGGGAAAAGTTCTTATTTTAAAAGATAAAGTTAAGGTACTCAAAGATCGACTTGTAAACACGCGCATATACATTAGTTATAATCATTTTACAGTCATTTTTCCACGAAGCTAGGTCTAACCGGTAAGTTCTCTAGCTTGGGAGGGGCGGGGTGTGGAGTGGTAGCTCGACCCTCCTAAAATTTTCAAATTAAGAAACAAATTATAATTATTTGGTCAATTTGTACTAATTTCACTATGTTCTATGGATGACCGATGAAAGAAATAAAAAAACATCGTAAAAATGGGATATAAATATTATGAAAACGTGTTCGTAATTTTTTAAGTTTTACTTCGTAAAGTTTTTTACTCTTTAAATGCGTATCCTAGATCCTAAACATAACGTTCACTCAATCCTTAACATTCTCACCCCAGTATCAGTTATTCTTGTTTTTCATTTTTATTTAAACACTAACACCGGCTACTTTACACCACTAGACTAGAGAAGACAACTTTTATAGACACTACCCCTTAAATTTATCTCAAAAGTATGTCTACACTTAGTTATAGCATTGATCTTAATTCTAAGGAAAGAAGGAATTAAAGCATATAAAAGTTTCAAATTTGTGTATTTAAGATTCAGGTGTTGTAAGATTACTTTTTTAAACGTAGATCCGGTTAGTAATTCGTTTTAGTTACTGGTGCTGCTATGCAGAGTCCGCACTATCAAATGGGCTGAAACTATACATTATGAAAATACACTATAAACTTTTCCTTTCTAGAAGCAATTTCGATCAACATCGGAAACAAGAGCTAAAGAAGGTCATAAAAGTAAGGTGGTGAGGATTGAGGAGTAACTATTATAAAACAAAACAAAATGAAGAAAATCTTTTTATTAACAATATATTATTTTTAGAGTAATAAAGCAATTTACATGTCAAACATTCAGCCTTCTTGACTTTTCGTTGAAATAGTTCACAAACTCGAAAAATCTTTTAAGCGTCGAAAAACTTCTCTCACATGATGAAGTGCTGATTCCTATTGTTAGACATATACTCACAAATTACTCTAGACAATTTTATAATATATTTATTGAAACTACCAATGTACAAAGAAAAGAATTCTTCACAAGCGCACTTTATCGGATGTAATTCATTTAAAAGTTATTTAAGCTTGAAAAATTAAGTGGAGTGGAGAGGCTTGGAAAATTGAGTGACCGTGAGGGGGCTCAGGTCAAAAATAGGGGGGGGGGGGGGGCTCAAGCCTCCAAAATAAATAGGGTGCGCGAGGGCTGCTGCTAGGACTTTTATCTAACTATATAAAGTGCTCTCCTGCTACAACCACATATGTGATGCCGATTGTTTTTATTGCGGCGTTATAACTAGAGCTTCTGATTTCCCGACAAATTTCATTTCTCGAGAAACGAGAAAAAAAATTAAACACTCTCGAGACTCGAGATATGTTTCGAAAAATTTCAACTCAACTCAACTCAAAAACTTTTGAACAACTCAAAAATTTTTGAAAATATTAAAAATTGATTGTGATATGTTTAAACTGTGTAAAGTTATATACACAAAAATACTTTGAATTCAATTACTAAACATACTTTTTGAAGTGTGTGAAAATTTTTAATTTATATACAAATTTTGACATTACTGTATTTATATATATAATTTTTAAGATGTTAATACAGTTTTTTGTTTCTAACAAAATAAAAGTTCAAATTTAAACTGAGTTTTGTTTGTAAAATAACTTCAAAAACATTCGTTTTTGAGATGAAATATTTGAAACGGTTGAAAAATTTCTCTCGGATTCACAAGATGTTGGCTTGATAGATAAAAGAGAATTTTTTAGCAGTTGTAGTGAATCTGAAATCCAAAACTCTTGTTTTGCTTTAAAATGTGCAATTCCTCTTCTATTGTGATAAAACTTCCTTTTTTCTTCAATTTCTCTATTCAAATTTTGAGTTAGAGACTCTTCATTAACGACGTTGATCTGAATTTCACTTTCTTGTAAAACCCTTTCATGGTTTGAATAACGCGGATACATCTTTTGAAAAATACTTTTTGCACATTCTAAAATTTCTTCAAAGTTCGAATATTCAAAAAGAAACCGTTTATCAACCAAAATAGTATTGGTATGAAAAAATGCACAAGTGATTCAACATTTTTGTTTTTTCTTTCATTTATTCCTTGAAATAACTTTTCGAATATCTTCTTTGAAAATGGATTTTCATTTTTGCTCAAATTAATTATTAACTAAAAAATTGAAGATTGCTTCACTCTAAAAGATTACACTTTTTTGTCTTAACTTTTCAATTGCTAATTGAACTGGCTTAAGTGTTAAAACAACCGTTTTCAAACTATCAGAATCAATTTCAAAGTATTTATCAGTAATTTCTTTAAGGTCAACAAGAGTTTTGAGTATTGAATCTTTAAAAGCAGGAATCTTTCTAACATAATAACCACACTATTCCGACCTGTTTTTACATGAAGAAAAAGATCGAGTTCTTTACCGTGATCTGAAAAGACACGTAGAGCGCAGTTTTTCACTGAAGATTTTAAACTAGCTTACTTTTGTATTTTTATTCACTTGATAAACCACATCCACCACTGCTATGTGAATTGCATGTACAAAGCACTGTTGATGAATCAAGAAATTGAACCATTGAAAAAAACAATACCTAAATTGTCACTTTCTTCATCTTGGAAATGAATAACATTATTTATGTATCTTTTATCATCCAAAGACAAAGAAAACTTTTGTTTTTCCTTTTTTTTATTTCTAATTTCTTTATTATGCCTTCTTTGACTTTATTATAAAATTCTAAAACTAAATTCATAACAGCGCTTATGTCTTTAGGTGAAAAAACATAACCACCTTTCATTAAGGAATTTCTTATGAAGATGCTATTTGTAATATCGTTAATACTAAATCCATCCAATGCAGCTTACTTAGAGACAATTTCAACCAAGCTTGTCTTTTTTGTAAAATCAGTTATTTTAAGCTTCTTTTACGAGCTCGGAGTTTGAATTTTACGTTTTACAGGAAATACACCTTTGTGCTTAGCAGTAAAATGTCTGATTAAACCAGTTGTAGAGCTGTTTTTACATTGGATAATAGCATTACAACTCTTACATTTAGCACTCTCTTTGTTTTCTAGCTTTATAAACTCTTTCCAAATTTGTGAAGTATGTGACATTTTAAAACTAAGAAAAATTTTCGAAGCATTGAATATAATAAACTATAAAAATAAAAAAAATTAAAATAAACAAATAACTAATTATATAAACAAAAATAAAAAAATAATTTCCAACAAGTAACTTATAAAAATTACTAAAAAAAATTATTTAAATAAATTTTAATAAATGTTTTGAAAACAATTTTTAATATTTTTATAGCTATTATTATAGTTGATAAATAATATACATTAAAATATACATTATTCTATAAAACTATTAACATACTAAATTTAGTAGTAAGTAGCAATTCACTATTAAATTATAAACTATAAACTTAGTAAAATTCATTTTATAAGTTTCACTTATATAAAAATTTTTTAATGATCTTTTATTAAAATTTACATAAAGTTTTCACGCTTTGAAATTCTCGAGCCTCGCTCAAATTTTCTCGAGAATCGAAAACTTTATAACCTCTAAAATCTCGAGACAGAAGACCTAGTTATAACTAATCGCGACATCTTTACAAATACATATGGCGTCTAGATCAGTGTTTCCCAAATTTTTCATACTCAACGCGACCGACCATATTTTTTAATGAAACGCCTCATAGACCAGTTGTCGGCAACCTTTTGATGATGAGCATTTACATTGCATTCGTATTTTTGTTTGTGAAAGCCCTCCCACTTCTACTTTTCTTTTCATCTCTAATATCTCTAATTTGCCACAAAATGAAACAAAGCTTAAAACGAGTCTACTTTTATTAGATTATCTTCAAGATTGTAACCTTTGTCTTTGCTTATATAAGTTAGTAAAAAGGTTAATTAATTTTAACTTATTATGATCTGCATTGGTAAAAAAAGAAATCATTTCAAAAAAATGGGAGTTTACAGAAATACCTCACAAACAAAAGGATCATTCTTTCTTATCTTGAAATATAGTTATAATAAAATGTATACTTATTTTTGACTGTGTGTGCCATTCGATATTTCTCCGCATACCATAGGTTGCCGGCCTATGAAGGCCTTAGAAGGCATTATTTCAACCAAACGCTTACTTGTAAAATATATTTTGTTTCAGAATAAAAAATGGATACACTTCGATGTGACCATTGAGTTTATTGATTATCTTTCAAATTTAAATGTTTGGTTTGGTATTACTGAAATTAATTCTGATATCACCACTCACATCATCTATACACTTTTTTTCATTGCTTAAAATTTTATTTACAGCACTAATTCCATTACTATCTCACAATATGTCGGAAAGAATACAAGTATTCTTCTCACTCTTCAAATAGGGGAAAGAGAATTAAAGCTTTTTTGGTTTTCATAATTTATAACTACTTTTATAAGTTAATTTCCAAAATATAAACATCGTATAAATTATAAAAAATATTTATTTTCTTAAATCAATAAAAAAAAATAAATCTAATAATTTTTATTCATAACTTTTCACAGCACCCCTAAGAATTTAATGATAACCACTGATCTGGATGATAGTAGATCCAATTTTTTTATGAGATAAATTCTCTGCTATTTCACATGTTGCTATTGAATTGAATTTTGTTTCAATGCCTGACGTAATCTGGCTGTTTCATTTCATATATTATTAACGCATGCCTTGAGTTAGTTACTTTTACCGTCTCAACTAAGAAACGTCTTAAAAAAGAGGTGTGTATTCTGAAGGATAATAATATTTTAAAAATCCGACACCTACTCCAGTCAACGCAAACTCTTACATCCGACGCAAGAGCGACTGCGTATACAACATGCTTGCAAATATAAAACGACTTTACAAAAATTCGATTCCGACTCCTTTCCGTTTAAAATCTCAGACTCTCGACTTCTACTCTGAAACTGTGAAAAAACGAAAGATTTAATCTTTCAATTCAAATTGGCGTATACGATTTCTTGCATTGTTCATTTTGATATGTTTTCCAAAAATGGGTTACATGAGTTTTGTAAGTTATATTCGATACCGCGGTAAATCCCCCCAACTGATTATTGATCAGTAAAAAATTGAAAAAAAATCGTATTTAAAGTTTAAATATTTTCTGGTACGTGTGTAATGTTGTGTATGGCTTTGGTATCACAAGTTCAATGATCAAATGCAAAATCAATTTTTTTTCTCATGGCTCGACATAAGTAGCGCAGGACCCTCTTTCAGAAACTAACCCTCCACGTTACCTATTTACCCTTATATTTTGAACATTTTCTTTACCTCAAACTTGTAAAGATCCTTTCAAGACAAATTATAAAAATTTGTCATCACGGAAAGAATTGTTTAAGTAGATATATGGGTTTAGTAAAAAAAAGTAGTGATGTTTATTTAGATTAAAACTGGTAGTTATCAACTATCTTTTGGCATAAAATTTACAAAGAGACCCTTATTTATGCTTTAGCTTTCTAGTTCATGTTCTGTCAATTGGCGTCTAGCTTTTGTGCAATTAGTTAGACCATTTGTTATAAACTAAGTCTATTTTCTGAAAATTCATTTATTCTTTCATATAAACTGTCATTCATCTAGGTTACGCCCTTCTTTTATGCCTACATATTTCAAATCTCACTACACGCAATACTCTCTTAATCATTCTATCTTTTATTTATTCTGTAATTTGTGTAAGTCATCTTTATTAACTTTTATTACACCTACATATTTCACATCTCAATTCTCGTATTTAGATTATTGACAGAAGTAGTAATGTCGAAAATGGGAAGAAAAAAAATTTTTTTAATACATTTTATAACTTCAAAAGTGAAACATATGTTTTACCTTATTCCAATACCATATTTTTCTTCACTATTGCTGCCTATTTGTTCATACTTATATTATTTTTAGAGTAGCAAGTTTTTTTTCATTAAAAACAAATTAAAAAATAACAAAGGATACAATGATCGCAAAACATAAAATTTAGGAATATTGAAAAACCTACCTTTCAACGCTTTCTGCACTGTGGCTTAATTTCTTACAGTTAATCTTTCCTCTATTTTTCATTATTGCTGTACAGTGTACACTTTTTTAAGCAAATTTAAATTTGTGATTTGTTCTAATTATGTTAAACAATTTTTCGCCTCTTGTTACAACTTTACAAGTTTTAATTTAAGAACTTTTTTAATATTTGGATCTTATAAATGGTAAAGCAAGATATATACGAACGACCTCTTTCCCAAGAGTGATGGAATGAATTTTTCTAGCATCACGTTTTTTCAAACACAATTCATTCAAAATGGACTCTTCATAGTACTGTATAAAATGTGCATATATTTTCTTAGGGCGTTATGATTCCATCATGTCACAATCTCCTAGCAATGTGGTGTCCCAAAATGGAACGTTCTAAGTTGTCATCTTTTACGTACTCAGGTTTTCTCCTTACAAGCTTTACTATCTGTACGTATCTATTCAAAATTTCTCGTTCTGCTTAAGGAATTCCAATGGGTCAATTGATTGGAATGCCTTTGACTGCATATCTCTGTAGGTTTGGCTTTGCTGGGGGCTGGCCATCAGCTTTTTATGTTATAGGTAGGTTTTGCTTATGACTTTCTCCTTGGGCCAGGCTTTCTTCTTATGTTTTTGCTTTCCCCTGAAATACTATTATTATTTCATCAGCAGCGCTTTTCATTTGGAAATTCTTTTTTCCAAGTAATGCTACGCTTTACCAAAAAAGTCGTATTTAGATTGGACAGTATTTCTTATTTTCATGCACTATACAAAATAATAACCGAATTACTGGATATAAACGTATTTTTGATAGTCGGTATATTTTTTTTATGAGCTGCTTCACATGTTGTCAGCCTGTTTCTATTCCCTTATTCACATTTCTGACTTTATCTTCGTGTCTATGTTTCTTATTTTCATCTCTCATAACCGACTTTTCCAGTAACTTGTTTTATTATAAATTTGTCTTCTTATTTCCACTTGAAGACCAACTCATCTTAACAAGCGATCTGATCATCTGAATTTTCTATATCTTCATTCCATTATTATTCTCTTTTATATATTATTAGAGGAAGCATTTTTTCAAAAGATAATTTCCATATTTTGTTTTTGATTTGTAAATTTCAATCTTTTTCAGATGGTAGCGCCCTTAACTTAGATCTAGGGACCCGGCCCCTAATATATATATTTAATTATTTATATACCCGAAATTTTTATCAAATAGTATAGCAAATACTAGTAATGCATAGTATATCGCATTAATTTATTAACTAACCTACCCATTAACTAGCGTTAATAGAGGTTATGCGTCTCTCTGAATAAAACTCATTTCCCGTTAGATTAATATTATGGGTGCAAAATTTTTCGATTGTCTGGAAAATTTTAGCTATTCAAACTTCACGATCATAATACCGTTCAAACGATTTTCACCAAAATTTACTTTTCATTTTCACAGTTGAGTTTGTAGTTTAAATTTTGAAGAATTCAAGTGTATAATAAATGTGAATCCAGTAATTATTTTTAAAAGAATTGTTTTATAATTAACAATATTTTTTAATGATTACATTTCCTTACAGATGTTAAATTAAATTTACTTCAAAAATTAAGATTTTGATTAAGAGAAATAAATTGTTTTATTATATGCTAAGAAGACTGAAAATTCAACCTCAAAAACTTTTTAAAACCAAAAACACCTTCAGTTCTTTAAAACTTTTGTCTTTGCTACTTTTTCGTATTGCCCCTTTTACCTTAGAATGCGGCCCTTCAAAGTGTACATTTTTAAATCGATAGTTTAGTTTAAGCTTACAAATATTCACGTTGTTTCAAAAGTTATCCTGATTAGTGTTTTTCTTTCAATAATTTCTTAATAAAAATAACAAATGTTTTGAAACTATGTGCATTGTTACACTCAAGAATTTTGTGATCCACTATTTCTACACTGCCTTTAACTTTTTTCTGTTTGTTTAGGTGGTGTGGGATGTGTATGGTTCTTATTTTGGTTGTACAATGTTTACGATCACCCCGAATCTCATCCTAGAATTTCACAAAGCGAAATTGCTTACATCAAAGGTGTTTCAGCAGCGTCTCAAAGTTTTCCTAAGAAAAGGGTATTTATCTTCTTTTGATTTCTGATAGATGGAATTTTGATGAACATAATTTTCTTCTTTTTCTTTGAACACAGCGTGAAAACACAAGCCAATGTGATAAGTTTGTAAAGGACATAGGGAATAAATAGTTAATAATATTGTTTCTCCTGTGTCTTATTTTCTTTTCCTTATTTTCCCTCAAAAAAATAATCAATTTTAATCGGCTTCCTTTTTCATCATAGCTCAAACTTTGCATTCGTAAATTTTTAGCTTCTCACCTATGTACTAAATATGCAAAGGAAAATTAAAATATTTAAGCTGATAATCTAGCAAATTGAAAAAGCACGAACATATTTTATCTGGGTGAAAAAAACTTAAATTCTTTTTTGGACTTTTAAAATACATAAATAATTTTTGTTTATTAGAAATTATGTTTTTTTTGAAAGCTCAAGTTAGGATCTAGTTAGGGTTGCCAGATGTCTTGGTTTTGCGCCATTGTCCTGTTTTTGACCCCAACGGAATCTCTGATGATTGAAGAATCACCGTTTTTCAATTACAATCATATATGCCAAAAAAGGGGCTTGGAAGAATTTAGTTGCAAGTGTGATTGTTTATTCCTTTTTTTAGTATAAAAATTCATCTTTTATTTTCAAAGTATTTTTTATATTAATCATTTTTGTAAGAAACCCTTTTTGTCCCGGTTCAATAGTGTAAAAATATGGCAATCCTTAGATTTCTTATTAATTTTCAATAGGCGATCATGTCATATTTAACACATATCCCTAAAATATATGTATTTGGCTTTTATGAATTTTTAAAATTGTATCTAAGGCAACAGCTCATATCCTATTTTCAAGTTTTATTTCATTTTATGTTTAATTTAAAATTTTTGTCATTTGATTTTATTTAGCGATGATTTAGCTTTAAATTCGAGAAGTGATATATCATTTAAATCTCAACTTTTTCACTAGACAGCTGAAAAACGTTCATCTATGCGATGTTTTTCAAAAGACGAACGGATAGCTATCTGTATTCTTGACTTTCTTTATAACGTTTCAGTCAACAACTTCATTTACATCTCAATTTCTATTTCTTTTTACTTATCATATTTCTACGTGGTTTTCTTTTCAAAATTTCTTTTTTTACTATTTTGGAATAAAAATAACACCATCGTTAGTTATATTTTGAAACAAATGAATTCTTTAATTGATGGCATCGATAAATTGTTAACCACTTTCAAATATTAAAGAATTGCTTCTTTTTAAAATAGACTATCTTAAAAATTAAGTGTTCAAAGTGTAATGCCAGCTTATGTAAATCTCTTGATTGAGTTAGAAGATGGATTGTCTTTTCCTAAATTATAACCAATTTTTTGACGCGATTTTCGTAATGAATTGAGAAAACAGCAGTTTTTTCTGTTCGTTTTGTCCACATTCAAGTATATATCTGAAATCACAGCTAGGAACATGAGTAGAGAGTTTGATTCTATTTGAAAAAATGAAGAAATACCATGGATGAATTAACAAATTTATCTTTAAGCCTTAACAAGAGTAAGAAATATTCTCTTTTGCATTAGTAATGGAAAATTGAGCATTTGACCAATTTCTCAGCCTTATTTATTACATGCCTAACGGGCAAATTTTATCCATATATGAATATATAAAAAAACACATGTTTTAAAATTTTTTAATTCAATATTTTGCTTCCTCAACCCCTTTGAAAACCATATTGCTACTCCCTTTAATCAATTGTAAACAGGGTTGGAAAGTTTGAAGGTGAAGAGTACCACAACTCCAAGTATTTGTAGGAGTCCTTTTTCAAATTCCCACTCCCTCAATTTGGACTCTAACACAGACTCTTTCAATTCAGAATCTATTTTTGCCTACATTTTATAGACAGATGTTGGATTATTTATATAAAATAATATGCTATTTTGATAGGAGTTAATGCCTATATGCTTATCACTTTTTAATGACTTATTTATATAATATTACTTTGATTTATTTCTTTAAAAGTTTGGCAAAGCAAATTCCACTCCAGTTAAAATTCCTTGGCTCGCTATCTTTACGTCTTTGCCATTTTTCGCTACTGTTGTTGCCAACTTCGCCTACACATGGCTAACCTATCTCCTCTTAACCACCATGCCTATATTTTATAGTGAAGTCTTGAACTTTTCCATCACTTCTGTAAGAATAGTTTATTTTAAGATTTTACTTCATATATTCCCGTTTTGTGTTACATTTGAAGGGAAAATTTTTAATGAACTTTTATGAAGTCGCGTCGTACACAAGACACAACTTTTGGTATTAAAACTCTTAAAAACTATTATCTTTATTCTTGTATATAATAATGCGTGGAAAATATACGAAGGAAAACTATTTTTATTCGATTAAATAGATGCATACAATTAATAATGCTAAAGTTCATCAAAGTCCAATGGCATGACTGAAAAGTTTTTGGAAATCTTCCTTCCTCTTCATAAAGATTGCGTAATACTCTCTATTATGCCTCAATTCTATAAGTTCATCTTTAACCCATTTAAGACCAAGCAAAGCAGACGATATCTAAAAAAACACAGACGATTTATATTCAAAGTCATTGAAAAAAGCAGACGAAGATGAAATTACTTATGTTCCAAAATAGGAACATTGGTCGTAAATGGGTTAACTGCGTCTTCATCCTCAAGATCATGCAAATTTTGTAAAAAAAAAGATTAAGGATCCAGTTTTCGTTAGTTTTGAGGTCTCCTAGAAGAAAATAGTCTTCAAAAGAATTGGAAAGTTTTTGTAAGTGCTTGACAAAACTTTCCAACCAGATCTATTTCTATAACTTCATTGCCTTTCATAGTTTCTTCTAAGGAAGAAAAGTTTGCCAGTTTCAAGTCGCTTAATCCATAAGAAAAATTTTTCTTTAAAAGCACATATTTTTCTCTGGCTCTCACAATATTGAGATTTTTTCCCTGCAATGAAAGATTAACTTGATTCAGTGCAGAAAAAATGTCGCCTAGATAGGCTAACTTTTTAATAAACGTGAGATCTTCAAAATCTTCAGCCAGTTTGTGAGAGTTTTCCTTCAGAAAATATTTTATTTCTTCTTTTTGTTCAAACATCCGTGTCAAAACACGCCCACGCGACAGCCATCTCACTTCCATATGATACAAAAGGACAGTGTGTTCTCAACCCATTTCCTCACAAGGAGAGTGAAACAAACGATAATTTAAAGAACGGCTTTTAATGAAATTAACGACTTTAACACAAGTATCCAAAGTATTTTTTAAATCTTGTGGCATAAGTTTTGTTGCAGTGAGTAACGATAAAGAAAACAATGCGTTACTTTTTTAGATCAGGAACTTTTTTTTCTGCTACCAAGCATAACTGGAGCACCATCAGCGCATATAGCGCCAACTTTTTCAAAGTTCATATTATTTCTTCAAAAAAATTACTTATTAATCAAAAATATCATCAGCCTTAGCTGTTTTCTTCAATGGTTCACAAAAAAAGAAAATTTTCTTCTATGCTTTTTTCTTTGACGTATCTAACAACGACCAAAAGTTGACAATAGTTGTATACGTCTGTAGATTCTAGGCGAATTCTCACAGGACTAGCATTTAAATATTCTAATGTCTATAATTCTATTATGTATTACGTCATTTGATAAACTAGTACCTTTTGAAATTTTTGCATCGTTTCTTTACTACTAAGAAGAATCTTTGCCATTTCTAAAGCACATGGCTTTATCAGTTCTTCACCAATAATGTGTGGCTTTTTTGTTTTAGCAATGTGATATGCAACAACGTAGGAGGCACGAAGTATAGGCTTTTCTGTTGGGGAGAATCCAAAAGATGGAAGTTTTCCAGTTTGGTCAAACCTTAATCTTTTTACCTTTAACGACACATCATCATTTCCTGAATTTTTTTATCCATGCTGATTTTTAAAATGTTCATCAAGTTTTCATGGTTTCAAATTAGCATTTGAAAACACTGTATTACAAAGAATACACTGTGGGCATTGAGTTACGTCTTTTTTTGTAGTAGAGGTAAACCCAAATTTAACATAATCATTCGATTTTCTTTTTTTTTGACATATTTAACCTGTTCTATTCAAAATTTAACATTTTAAAATGAATTTTACAATTTTATAAACTATAAAAAAATGCTTATTACAGAAAAAAATTTTGTTAGCTATGAAAATTTACAACTTTTTGGCTTATTGAAGAAAAACAATAAATGCCAGAGATCTAGAAACAATATGAGATTTTGAAAATTAGAAAAAACAAAGTATGGTAAGTTAAAATTTTTATGTAATAGTAAATTTGGATTGCATATTTTTCAAAAAATTGTATCCTCATAAAATAATAAGTCTGCTTTTTCCCAGAAAATATAAAATTTAGGTTTTGAAAAAAATTAAAATAACGATATCTCAAAGTAAAGAACTATTATAACGCGAATCGTTATACCCCAAAATCGCTTATAACGCGGTATGTCTTGGCTTCCATTTTTGCAGGCGTACATGACATATCCAGCTGGTCAGGAGCTATGTAATTAGCGCCCTTTTGTGTTAGAAAATTATAAAGCAGAACAGTTTTAACGCGGTTGCTTAATATGGACCCCGGATATCGCGGTAAAGATAAAGGTACCCCGGGGTGTTTTCATCGAGAAGGAACAATTGCGCCGCTTGTATCCAACAATGAGGAAAGCAGGCTTGATGCGGAATCGAACCCAAGACCTTGAGTTATCGAATTCAGCATCTAACCAACCCTACTCACGCCCCAGGTATCGCGGTATAACCGTTCTTTACTGTATTTCTGAACAAAACGTAAAACAAGTTATGATTTTAACCTAGATAAAAATCAAAGATTGCTTATCAAAAAGGCTTTGCAAAAACTATAGAATGCTGTGTTAAATGAAAGAATTGCAAGACGTTAAAATATTTTGATGTCACAAAGGAAGAGAGTTAAGGAAAATAGATAACTTACTCTCATATAAAATATTTATTGTACTATACACATTGTTGTATACTTATTACCCACCCTGAAAAGTTTATCTTGTAAGTTAGTATTGGAAACATAGGAAAAAATTTACGTCTCGCTTCGCACCCCTTGTTAAGTGATTTTTTAAAATTAGAATTTGCCATCTGACTTAGTCTCTGCTTTTGTTCTAAGTTTTCACTTATAACGAAAAGTTTTAACTATAACAAATTTTCTTGCATTTTTGTAAAGAGTTATTGACACAAAAGGAACAAAAACTAAAGTTCATGATTTTTTATAATGAAAACTCAATCTCTAAGTGTAACATTGTGCCAATCTTTTTAAGAATATATTTTTATATAACGAAATATATCTAAAAGTTGTTCTTAATTTGTATTTGTCGGGCGATAGCATTAGTCGTTGAAGCGTAAGTTCTTCATTTGTTTGTTCCGGTTCGAGTCAGAATTGTGTTACCCAGTTATTGAAGTTAATGCGATATCAACCTATTTTTACTCTATGAGAAGGAAACATTTTTAAAATCTAAAATTTGAACGTTTTCTTCTAAATATGATATGTTTTTTAAGAACGGTCTAGTCTCTGCTCTTCCCTATCTTTTGTTTTGGATATTCTCGAATGTGTCAGGCTTTTTGGCAGATTTCATGCGTTCGCGCCTCAACTTTTCAACAAGAAGTGTGCGTAAAATATTCAACACAGTTGGTAAGACAATTTTTTTCTTCATAATTCTGAGTTTTTGTTTTGGAAACTCGCTTACCGAAATCATGAACTCATAATATTGATAATGTTTTTAAATAATTATTATAATCACCTGTCAAATTGTGGTGATTATTTTTTGTTTTTATAAATTTCCTAATGATTTTTGCCTAAGAAAGGTGTATTTTTTGAAGTATTGCCTTAATTTCATGTTTAACTCTATGCACAATGCAACTAATTTTTTACGTAAATCAGTGATATTCCTTAGTCTGTTTTACTATTAGTGTTTATGAGATGGTTATGAGTAATATTCAAGAAAAGTCTCATATTTATATAAAAATAATCTTCGAATACATTGAAGCTTTTGTTGTTTACCTCTGAAGCTTCAAGAAAGGAAGATGTATATATATATATATATATGTAATAAAGAAACGTTAAAATTTTGTATGAATAAATCTTTATTTAAATGAATTTCCTTTTATAAGATTTTCTAGAAAATTTAGCATTTATATCGTCTCTTTGAATACTCCAACAATAATCAGCCATCATATTTTCATTCCATCGACCTTGATACCTTTCCTCCATGACTTTCAAACTTTGGTGGAAGCGCTCATGGTGCTCGTCACTTACAGCTCCAAGATTTTCAGGAAATTTCTCGAGGTGGCTATTAAGAAAATGTAGCTTCACACTCATATTACAGCCAAGATCACGATAGCTTTTTATTAAAGTTTCAACTAAATTTACATAATTTTCATCTTTTCTATTTCCCAAAAAACCATCAACAATAGCTACAAATGCCTTCCATGCTTTTTTTTCATTCACATTCATTGTGTCTATAAACCCATTGCTTTTCAAAAGTTTTCTTATGTGCGTTCCATCAAAAACACCAGCTTTTACTTTTTCATAACTTAAATGGGGTAATGCCTTCAATATAAATTGAAAGCAACCCTCTTTTTTATCTAAAGCTTTTACAAATTGTTTTATAAGCCCAAGTTTTATATGAAGAGGAGGGAAAATAATTTTCTCTTTTTTAACAAGCGGTTTATTTATTATATTTTCTTTTCCAATTGTAACCTCTTCTCTTCCAGACCAATGTTTTTGAGTATAATGTTTTTCTTTGGCACGGCTATTCCATAAGCATAAAAAGCACGTGTACTTTGTATAACCGCTTTGTTGGCCTAATAAAAAATTTACCATTTTGAGGTCTACACATATTGACCATTGTTGTTCTTCATATTTCAACAGTTCTAAAAAATTTTTAATATTACCATAACTCTCTTCCATACTGGCTGAATAACCAATAGGTATTCCACTGAAAATATTTTTGTTATGAAGCAATACACATTTTAAACTTTTCCTGGAGCTATCAATAAAAAGTCTCCATTCATTTATGTCATAGCACTCCACACCCATACATTTCAATAAACCAAGAATATCAGAGCAAAATATAAATTCCTTGTCATTTTTAAAAAAATTGAGTAAGTTTTTTTCTCTATTACGGTAAAATGTTATTTTACCTAAATCTCTAATAAGATCATTCAATTCTGATTCATTGAATAGTTTATTTTGATCGGAAAAATAAACTTGCAATTCTTCATCGTTATCACTTGCACCAGAATCATCAATTTCATTATCTGATGATGGTAAGCCTCCGAAAGTAGGAACAGGAACTTCATCTGAATGTTTGATAGGACGAATTGCTGAAGGTAAATTTGGATAAATAATGCCTTTTTTGTTTTTCTTATTGAAACCCAAAGTTTTTGTGAGACAAAAGTAACAATCTTGAATATGGTCCTTTTGTTCACGCCAAACCATTGGGATTCCAAAAGACAAACTTTTCCTTCTGCCTTTTGTCCATTGACGGAGATTTTCCACACAAGGTTTGCAAACAGTATGCGGAGCCCACGAGAACTCTTGATCTCCTAATTTGATTTTAAAGTAGGCAAAATAAGCTTTTTTAATAAATTCATTAATTGCCATTCTTTGAGATGGGATTGTAAAACTTCCACATATATAACAAAATGAGTCAGGGGAATTCAAACACTTTCTTCTCAAGGCCATATTATAATAAAACACTAAAAATTAATCTTAAAAAATAGGTAAAAAATGTATATATTTATCATTATTTTTATTTTAGTTGACAAAATATACCAAACTGAATTTGGCTTTTAGAGAAAAAACTTGACGTGATATGAAAAAATGAATTCAATTTTTATATTCAGCATGTAAAAATTGTATAAAATCAAGTCTCAAAACAAAATCAGCAAAAAAAAAATTTCAAAATGTTGTCCTGTGTAATTATTATAATCACCTGTCAAATTGTGGTGATTATTTTTTGTTTTTATAAATTTCCTAATGATTATGCTAAGAAAGGTGTATTTTTTGAAGTATTGCCTTTTTCATGTTTCACTATATGCACAATGCAACTAATTTTTTACTTTTTCAATGATATCCTTCCTTTTTAATATTGTGTGTATGAGACTCGTGTTGCATATTCAAGACATATTGTTTGCCATTCTTCTTCTCACTTTATCACAAATTCATTATCTTTTCCACTTTCTCATCCTTTTCAGATGAACATATTAAAAAGGTACAGTATCGATTTGAACCTACTACTTTGCGATTTCCAAACCAGGCGTCTAGACTCTGGATAACGTTTTTTTTTCATATAAAAAAAAATTAATTTAATCAATCAAATAAAGAACTATTAAGTGTGTTTCTATTTTTAACTAATTTTATCCCTAACTTCTTTTTTATATATTTTTTTCCATGTCAAAAGTTAGTTAAATAATTGAAAGGTAAAACTTGACCAAGTTATCTTCCTCAGATCCGTAACCACATTTTTTTACCATTTAAAAGTATTTTAACTAATCGATAATCCTTATTTATTTATACATCTCTTGGTAGAATAAATAGTTGCTTCTTCACTTTTGGAATAGTAAAATTCTTTTTGTGATTTTCCTCTAATAAAAAAGTTGTAGTTATGTCCGCATAAAACTTGTTAATTAAAAAACACACGAATACGATATTGAAAAAATGAATACAATATTTTTAATGTGTTAAAAAGAGGGCTAAAATTTTTTTATTTTGGTGAGGTATGATACAGCGTTACGAGTTCTCAAAAAAGTTCCTTATTGAGTTTTTTTAACTCTTACACATCATATGTATTTTCATTCTTTAAGCTTTCGTCAGTTCTGCTCTTACTCTTGGTTTGGCGAGTTACTCTACACAAAATCAAATTCTAACTGTGATCTTTATTGCTCTCGCTCTTTCCTCCATGGGAATTTCTTATTCTGGCTTTTTCGTGAATCATTTAGACATAGCCCCAGCTTTTGCGGGTAAGGGCTACTTTTTTAATTTGGCATTTTTTATTTTATCCATAGTTTTTCCAAAAAATAAAGCCAACGCTTCTTTATTTTCGAAAAATTGTGCAAATCAATTTGCTCCAGAATTTTTTTTAAAGGCAATTTTCTGCACCGTTACTTTACTGATAAAAGATAAATAAAAAATTGAGGATAATAATTTCAATTTAACCCACTATTGTGGGTGCTTTGCAAAGCTAAACTTTTTTAAAAAATATTGGAATATAACATTTTTTCATTATACAATTGGATTTAGTTTGTTTTTTTATTTAGTCCAGAGTAGTGTTTCTCAACCTTTCATGACCTGCGGCTGAAAGCTTGCCCTTACCAAGAAAGTCAATACCCGTGGCCCCCTAAATTTCAAACAATAAAAATTTTAAAATTAAAAAATAAATTAAATTTTGAAAAAATTATAAATGAAAGTAAAATTTTTTTATTCAATAAGAAACTTGTTGTTGAGCTTGTGTGACAAGACTTTTTATGTCTGGTTTCGTTTGGGATACAGCAAGGCGAATATCGTTGCGAACATCAAGCCGGTTTCTTAACTTTGTTTTGATAGTGGCCAAGTCAGAAAATCCACATTCGCAAAGATAAATTGTAGCAAATTGAACTAGTATTATAGATGCTTTCTTGCTGAGTAAAGGGTAGGCATCCTGAACAAATAACCAGAAAGTAGAGAGATCTTCCCTGTTACTAAAAGCAAGTTTCAATGCTTTAGATGTTTCAAACTCTGCTAGCTCTTTTGCTTCGTCTTCAGTACATTCAATTTCAGTCCTGAAGAAAATAAGATTTGAACTCATGAGTTAGGGTGCTGAGATGATCAGTAATACATTTTTTGATGCCGATGGGAAGCTTGATTTGTTGTGTTTGCAGCTGCTCATCTAAGAAAGGAAAATAGGCAAGGGATTCGACTTTGATTCGTGCCTGCCAAACTACCATTTGAGCAGACAGTCCAGCAAGTTTGTCGTGAACCTCACTAACTGTCACATCACGACCTTGCAAAGACTTATTCATCTCGTTGAGTCGACTAAATATATCTGTCAAGTAGGCAAGCATCATAACAAACTCTTCTTTGTCAAAATAAACATAAAGTTTATTGTCATTTTCTCGCAAAAAAAGCTTTTGCTTCCAAACATAATTCAAACAATCAGGAAAGGAAGTTTCCTCTCGATAACCAACGAACTTTAGTGTAGAGCAGGATTCCTAAATGTTTGGCTCCCATTTCGTTAGCAAGAAGTTGGAGAGTTTTTGAGGCAAGCGCATGACGATGTAGTGAACAGTAAGAAGATGTTATATGAGGCCATTCATTTTTGACTAATGTAACAAACCCTCCTTTAACGCCAATCATTGCCCGAGCACCATCAGTACAAATGTGATTGAAATTTTGCCCCTTAAGACCTGTATTTTTGAAAAAAGAATCCACGATTGCTTTAACATCTGCTGCTGTCGTTGTACATTAAACAACTTATAAAGATATGATGTAGTCACAGTATATAGAATTTTCACTAGTTTGTTCATTCTAAATGATTTTTTCAAAATTTTACTTTTTATTACAACATAAGTCTTACAGGTCTACTTGTGTAGTCTGAATCAAAAACACTATTTTAGTTTAAATACGGAATGAGAAAATTAGAAAATTTTTTAAATTTTACGGTATATAAATCTTTTTGGTCAATCCTATTGATGAAATTAAGATTAATAAGCAAAAAAGACTCATTATGTTTTCTTACGTGCCCAAAATTTTAATCAAAACATTTCAGACGCACTCGTTTCTCTGATCTTTAAGTTCCAAGCTATGCCTCTGTGACTATTCAATTAAATTGAATTTTCGAGTTAAAGCGTACACTAAGCACTAAATCACTTGTTTTGATTATCAACGGCCAATTTTCCTTCTTTTTAACCTAAAAACGTGAAACAGCTGAAATATAACGTTTTTAAAATAAAGTATTAGGTTTTATATATTATCATTATTTTTTCATTATTGTGAATTTTGCTACGCTTTAGCTCAGTGGTTCTTAACATTGGTTTGCGAGATAAAATTTGGGTTGCCTAGCTTTGAAATTGAAAAAAATGATATGTAATGAAGATTTATACAATGTGTAATCTTCATTTGTAATATATAAAAATATTTCTCACCAATGAAGTACGAAGAAATTAAATTGCTAGCTATAAAGCAGAAAGGCAGAAGTAGAGATTGGATGCAACGTAGGAAAGAAAACCCGTTATGAATGAGACTCAAAAACAATGATACAACATGTTTGAAGAAGTCATTCGTAAACCATGCACAAAGCATTTTCATATGTCTGACTCGAAAATTTTCAAGATCACAACTTCAAAAACTCAAATAGTTCCAACTCGTAATTCATGTCAACTTACCCTTTGAAATGATTCTGCAAACAAAATAGTAAAGACAAGGATGTTTTGATTGATGTTTGCTTGATAGTACTCGTGGGAAGAGGAGTATGAAAATCAAAGCAAATATCTGACATGCTTGATTAATCTGTTCACTTACAATTAAATTCATGATGATACAATTACTAATCATACTGAGGTTATGTTGATAACGCATTTACTTGTTTTTATTTTTGCTTTTTTTCTAAGTGCCGAAAGTAGTTTGTAGGGTAAATCAAGTTCGCTTAGAATTTAGATTATAAATGTTTTATAAAATTTAACAAATGTTCTTTTTTTTGCTAATTTAATAGTTTTTTAAAGCGAATTCTTTAATGCAGTAGGTCACTGAAATCCAGATTGTGTGATGTGAATGAGCATAATAATAATAATTTATTTCATAAAAATCAACAAAAAATAATTGCTAAGTTGAAAAATCTTTTTTTCAAAGAGTAGGGCTTAATTTTTTAAAAATATTTTCTAAAAATAAGCCATGGACTATTTTTAACAAAGTCTGGCAAACCTTAAAATACTTTTTTTTGATAATAAGTTCTATACTTATATTTAAAAATTGTTGTGTATTCTCCCCTGCTCTAGCATTTAACATCGAATAGTCCTTTAGTGTGTCTTTACAAGTGAACACCTGATTCATAAAAATTTTTATAATTAAATAAGCTTTGGTTAGCTGTGTGATTGGCTGAACTATAGAAAATCTTTCATTTCAAAAAGCGCCCCCACACGCCATGTTGCGCTCTAAGACAAAATATCATTGGCGCTCCACGGCAAAAGTTTCTTAAATAATATTGAATCATTAATATTCAAATACCATTTTTAAAGGATAATCTTACAAATGAATGACAGGTTTGAGATGTGCTGTATTATGAAAAATGTAACCTTCGTGGACTGAGTCTTCAAAATTACTTAGAAAACTAATGGGGTCCCTGTGAACCCTATTTCATTATATTTAAATTATATATATATATAAACAACATATGATGTATAAATTTTATAGTGTTCACTTGAAAATGCTTTATTTATAGTTTTTATTTATTTTTTAATTAAAATAAATAATAATGAAGTTAATGAATTTAATTTGGTGTGCAATTTTCACAAATATAAAAACAGTGGGCTTCACATAAAGCTTTGCCACATTTTGTACACGATTTTTTGTTTTTTTGTCTAACTGATGGGGTCCATGAGAACCCCAGAGTAGTAATATTGAGTATTATTCTTTAGAAAATTGCTTTTGTCAAGATATTATTACTTGTAAATATTCATGAACCACGAATGATAAAATACAGAGAATATTAATAATTAAAAAAAAATTGGAAAAAATACCTGAGTATTGTAAAATTCATTTTTCCATTAGAATTGATAATAAATTTTCAAAGTTTTTTTTCACTTGTAATAATTGAGGTATATTCTATGTATACATTCCTTTATATTGCCCCGCCCCCAAGAAGTGTCAAAAAATTTGAAAAAATATCTATTTTACATGCTATAAAACGTCAAAAATAGCATAACTGTGAATATTGTTCAAAGGCTTATAAAAATTTTTTTGAAAGTTTTTCAAAAACGAAAAAACATTAAAAATGTGGGTAAAATGATGCTTTTTAAGATAGGCATGGTTTAAAATGTTTTAAAAAAATTTCTCCCATAAAGTTTTCTTTCAAGGTTAAAATTTATAAATTTTGACAAAAATAAAAAAAAATTGTTAAAATCGTTAAAAATATATCAACAATATTTTTCAAAATGTTCAAATATTAGAATAAGATTTAAGCAATTATGAATAAGATGATATAAAAATTAAAAAAAGAATTTTATTTTAATTAAAAAAATCCGGTCAAAAATGTCAACTTTTTTTTGAAAAAAACACTTTTTACAAAAAATAGGAAAAAAATTTCAGAAAATATTTTAGTTATAAGTGGGCTTTAATCCTATTAACAAATTTTCAAAAATATTTTAACAACTAATGAGAATTAAAATTAGGGCTCACTTTTGAGTTCACGATGGGGTCAATGACCTCAATTTTGTGTCATTTCACTTAGACCACGTGATAGTACAAACGAAATGATATAGATTAACATTTTATAGCTCGCAAATATCTTTTTAATCTTAAAGTAATTAACTTTGAAAAAAGGAAGCAAAAAGAAAGTTCGTTCAAACATATATACCTATATGATTCGCTTGAAATTATTATATAATAGACAAAATGTTTTTTTTTTCATAATTATTTTTGTATAAATTTTACTTTCAAGAAGAAAATAGACTAAATGAAGTGGTTTATTCTTTGCTAACTTAGAAGTTTCTTTTCAACTATTATTTTCAGAAATGTCTGTTTGTCTAATTTGTTGACCAAAAAGTTTTCTACAAATGAATATAAATAAAATAGTCGGATATATCTGTTATAAGGTTGAATGGTAGTGGAGAAGATATATTTAGAAAAATGTTGCCAGTCAACCCACACTTATGCATACGATTTACCCTGAAAATTATTTGTTTGAAATAAATTTAGATGTATGACATCACTTTCAATCTATTGCCACATTAAAAAATTTATATCGAATTCACTGAATTTTTATTAATTATTACATTTTGCTGGATATACATTTAAACCCAGTATATTTTTCACTATACTCTCGATTCACTAATTTTTGTTAAGGTATTTTGTTTGGCATTGCAAACACCATTGGATCTGTTCCTGGATTTTTAGCGCCCTTGTCTGCTGCCAAAATAACTGCAAAACACGTAATTTTCTCCATTTATTTTGTTTTAAAGTTCATAATTCATGTCAAGCTTAATTAGTATTTTCTTTTCACTTTCAAAATATTTTCTGCTATGCAGGTTACGTCAACTTTTCTCCTTATTGTAATGTTACCATTACTTTTGCCAATGAGCAAATCTTTCAGAATACATGAGTGAATGAAAATTCCTTTTCATTTCAACACAATAAAATAGTACCTTTTTATTGGTCGTTTCATAGTTATTATTACTAATTGAAATAAAGTAGTTTTCACTTTAAAAAGAAGTTTTACGAAATTAAATATTCCAAGACCTCTTGATGAAGGAGAGAGGAGCCCCCTGGAACTCCCTTGATATATAAATGTTTATGCTTTCTGTTAGTCCAGGCCCATGCCCTGCTATCAGCTTTTTGCCCGCTGTGTTGAGAATCTAGCAAACGGTCTGCATATACCAATTCCACAGTTATTATATATTACTGCAAAATTGAAAGTTTTATTGTTTAAGAAATTATATATTTTTGATTGCTCATTTTAAACCTCAGAATGCATCGTTTCAGTCAAAAAAATAAAAAAGCCTGTAATTGAACTATTCAAAAATTGTTCTACTGATTTTTTCAATAAATAAAAACTATTGGCAGATCTATATTTTATTAGCTTAAAAATGATGCTCTCAAAAATACTAAGAAAAATACCATTTAAATAATTTATGAGCATTTTAAACTGCTTCCAAATCTGTGGAACGTTGTTTATGAACAAATATAGCACGTTGTAAGTGAGTTTAACTTCTTATAGCTGTCTGTTTACAGATACCGATGAATAACTTGGAATTTTTTGTTACTGCGTTTTTAATGAAAATTGGACTGCAACAATATATCAAAATCTTTCAAAATCTATGCCCTCTCTTATCATTCTCTGTTCTTTTTTACTTAATATATAACATTAAAGGCATAAATGTAAATTTTAAAAACTATAATTTTCACATTTTTAAACAATTTAGTTTAAAATAAAACAAGTAAACAGTGTTCAAATTCCCAAATGATAATGGGTCAAATTTCATCCAAGGAAAGTTTTTTGATTTGAAGACAGCATGGGAATTAAGCTGAAAAGTTTCTAACTTGTTATTTCTATTTGTTAATATAATATAATATGATTATTATTAGAAAAGATTAATTAATTCATATTTTTGGTTTTTAATGAATTTTGAACACGGAAGACAATCCCTCACAAATTTTCGGTGACTATGACCAATTAAATATTCCAACCTTATTTATTTCTGTAGGTGATTTTGTATCTAGGCCTAAAAGTCAACATCATAAAACATTTAGCTATCATAAGTTTTTGTATCATAAGTTAAATTCGATATGTCGACTTTATATTTACAACGTTAGAAAATACTTAAGGTGTAGACTGGAATATAATTTTGGAAAAATAATTCGATAAATGTAAGAAAATGAAACTTTTTACTTTAAAACAAATAAAAAGAAAATTCTGGTGTGTTCGAGTCTAAATTTATTCTAAATAACTGATTATCTTTTATTTTTGGATTTCAACTGGCTGCAATATGAAAAATTTCATTTTCCAAAAATATTTTTAGGTTTAAATGTATAGATTAGGTGAAGTATGCGTAACTATAATAAATATATTACTGTAGAGTAAAAATGAGATGCGAGTCTATCTCAATATTCCTCAGCACTGAGACCTGTTTCTCATTCTGTAAATGTACTTCAAATTTCTTCAGAATCAGAATCAAGTGGTGTTGAAAAAACAACGAGGTGCTAGATAGTTTTACATACACATTCAAAAATTTTTATTCAATCAGAATATAATTTGGTAAGAGGTCTTAACCTCTCTAAAAACCCATAGTTTCTTGGCTCTAGACGCAAAGAGAAAAATTTCTAGATCTCTAAACTCAATTTTTTGACAATAAAGACAGTTTGATTTTTTGTTGCAATATAAAATGACTTATTGAAGATATGGGACTTGACTATAAGGCTGAAGACTAGAGACTTTAAATCAGTGGTTCTTAACCTGGGGTACCTGTACCCCCAAGGGGTACGAAGCCTTAAACCTGGGGGTACGAAACATGATATCAAACATATGAAACATGACGTTGCCAGACATCCTGATTATTCTGGAGATCTTCCGATTTATGTTATTTTGTCCCGCGTTCCGAATGCACAACTAGGGCACACTAGTTGTGCCGATTTTAACAACTTTTATAACTTAAAATCAAAAAAGTCAAATGTATTTAATTATATTCATGTTTTATTTTTTAATAAAGGTAAAAATAATTTATATTACCACAACTCAAAAACTTAACTTTTAAATTGATAAATTAAATTTTTTATATTATCGTCTTGTTTTGTTCAGTTTTTTCAATGCCCCTTTTGTTTTTTAAGAAAACTATAATATTAATTTAGTCAAAGTTTAGTATTTTATTTTAAAAACAATTTTTAAATATTAATAGTTATGTAAAAATTTTTATTATAATTTTTAATTCTTATACTTAAAAAGTATATTGTTTCATATCTTATGACTAAAACTATTAATAAAAATTTTTAGATTTTTATTACAACTAAAATAAAAATTTATTTTTATTTTGTTTTATGAAAACTTATAATTCCAGAAAAAGTCAATGAAAAATTAATTTATATTTTTCGGAACCTTTTTTAGAACAGTTAACTAGTGTTTTCCTAAAATACAATTTTTGTTTATTAAAAAAATTTTTTAAATATTTTTAGATTTTTAAATACCGGTGTGATCAAGAACTAGTAACGATGTCTAAAAAACGTAAGTGGAGCGACGACTACGTACGTTACGGCTTTACCTGTATGACTGAGGCAGATGGAACTCAACGACCACAGTGCATACTCTGCAACACAGTATTTGCAAATGCAAATCTTAAACCTTCAAGACTGAATGAGCACTTCAGCAATCGGCATGGAGACTTAGATACTGGACATGACTTAAACAGCTTGAAGATTAAGCGGGAACGATTTGATCGACGTGGTACCCTGTCAAAGCTAGGTTTTGTGCCAGTTGAGAAACCTTTGTTGCAAGCATCTTATGAAGTTGCACTTTTATGCGCAAAGAAGAAAAAAGCTCACACTGTTGCTGAGGAGCTTGTGAAACCTTGTGCATTACAAATGACAAAAATAGTGTTAGGGATAGAAGCTGAAAAGAAGCTTAAACAGATACCTCTATCAAATGACGTTATCCACTCAAGGATTAATGATATGAGTCAAGATATCTTGCAGCAGGTGATAACAGACTTAAAAGCTAGTCCTGTCAAAGTGAGTATACAGCTGGATGAGTCAACTGACGTTAGTTTTTGCAGTCAGTTGATGGCATTTGTTCGATATGTGAAAGAGAAAGAAGTGGTAGAAGAATTCTTATTTTGTAAACCTCTGAAAACTACTGCAAAAGCAACAGATGTGTTCAGTCTTGTGAAAGATTTCTTCTTGGAACATGGAATGACTCTCAACATGTGTGGTTCAGTTTGCACTGATGGAGCCCCTGTCATGCTTGGAAATAAATCAGGCTTTGCTACCCTTATGAAAAAAGAGGCTCCCCATGTAACAGTCACTCACTGTGTGTTGCATCGTCATGCACTTGCTACAAAGACACTGCCAGAAAAATTGAAGACAGTTTTATCAGTTGTTGTGCGTGCTGTAAATTTCATCAGAGGACGGGCAGTAAATCACCGTCTTTTTGCATCTTTTTGTGAAGAAATTGGAGCTGGACACAGTGTTCTTCTCTACCACACAGAAGTGAGATGGCTTTCTCGTGGCAGAGTACTTACACGTGTTTTTGAACTACGTGAAGAAGTTATGCAGTTTCTAAGAAATCAAGGCAGTGAAATTGCTGAACATTTTGAAAACAGGGAGTTCATTTTGTCTCTGGCATATCTGGCTGACATATTCGCGCACCTCAATGAACTGAATGTCTCTATGCAAGGAACCAGGATGAATATGATAACTGCCAGAGAAAAATTATCTTCCCTCACCAAGAAGCTTCCCATGTGGATAAAGCGCGTTGAAAGCGGAAATTTTGCAAATTTTCCTTCTCTTGATGAGGCTGCTAGTGACGAAGAAGATATGCCCATTGTGAATGAAGTACGAGAACATCTGCAAGAACTGATCCATTCCTTCCAAGGTTATTTTCACCTTGAAGAAGGTTATGTGGCACAAAGATGGATACGAGATCCATATCTTTTTAACCTAGATTCCATGGATGATAATGATATGATGAAGGATGATCTTGTGGAGTTGCAGACTAATGACAGAATTCGAATGGAGTTTGAAAAAATGAAACTGGATATGTTTTGGTGTGCACAGCTCAAAACATTCCCACGGTTAGCAGAGAAAGCTTTAGTGGTCCTCATACCATTTGCAACTACATACTTGTGTGAGGCAGGTTTTTCGGCGCTATTACACATCAAAACAAAAGCCAGAAATTGTTTGGATGCAAGTGATGACATGCGCCTGGCACTTTCAAAAAAAGAACCTCGTTTGAACATCATTATCAATGAAAAACAACAACAAAAGAGCCACTAAAAATTAAATGTGTTGTAGTATTTTGTAGCATTACTCATAATTACTTACATAAATTTGCGTTCATTTTCTCTTATTCATTAACACTTTCCAATTGAAATAAACATAAAATATTTTTGTTCAGTAATTAAAAAGTACAATAATTTCTCAGCAAGGTTTGTATTACTTGTCTTTTTCAAATATTTGGATGGGGGTACGGGAACATTTTTTGAGATATCAAGAGGTACGGGCACTGAAAAAGGTTAAGAACCACTGCTTTAAATTGATTCATCTAAAAATGTTTAAAAAAAATGCTCTTCTACACAATCGCAAAAAATGGGATCTTTACCAATTAGGCATAGTTGTAAAATGTTAGAAACCTATGAAAATTTAAAAATACTAATTACTTCAATAAACTATCATGAGCACAAATTTTTCATTTGTGGTCATCTCAAAGTTATTGCTCTTTTACTTGGTCTTCAAAAAGAATATACTAAATATCCCTATTTTTATGTATTTGGGACAATTGAACAAAAATTTTATTTTATGAAAAAAATTGTCAATAAGAACTAACCTTTTGACTCGGAATTTTAATGTTATAGCTGCTCCCATGTTGATCATAAAAAGATTTTCTTGTCACCTCTGCACACTAAATTAGGATTAATGAGACATTTTTTAAAAGCTCTAAACAAATAAGGTGCATTCAAATTCTTAGAAACAAAATTTCCACGTATAAGTAAGGCAAAACTAAAAGCTGGTGTTTTTATTCGACCTCAAATTAGAGAACTAATAAACGATGAATCTTTTGAAGAAACTATGAGAGATGATGGAAAAAGCTTCGATACGATTTAAAGAAACCGTTAAAAACTATCTAGGTGCATTGAATATGAAAAATGAATTGAAGATCTGATTTCCAGTTATTGTCATTTTGGTTCTGGAATGAGTCTCAAAATGCACCTTTTACATTCCTATCTTAATTATTTTCCTAAAAATTGAGGCGATTATAGTGAAGAGAAGGGTGAGCGTTTTCACTAAGATGATGTGTGAAATGGAATGTCAATATATTGGCTGCCTACTGTTGGTTATCTGACGGATAACGATGGATGACTGGATAATTTGAACATTTTACACAAAAGAAAATCTAAAAATTTTGAGAAGTTTGAGCAAGTTTTAGTGCTACGCTCTCCATTTCTAGAAGCTTTTAATCATAGAATAAAAGACGTATAAGATCGTTTCAATCCATTTTTAGTCTGATGCTCATCATTGGCGCTACGTCTTTGCGATCGCAATATTCTTGAATCTCGCATCTGCACTCTTTTACATCTTTACCGCTTCTGGAGAAGAACAATACTGGGCCTCCGTCAATTACACAGCCTCCTCTCCTGCAGATGATGATGATGATGAGTTGTATCGGGAAAAGTCTTTGCTAAACAACTCCAGCCACGATGAGGCACAGAACAAAGACGAAAGCAAACCGACTACACGTCCTTTGATTCCCCCTTTTGAAAAATCTGCGTCAACAAATATTTAAATTCTAATCATAATGCATATACTCCACTTTACTATGCAATGCCTCACCTTGTTTATGCAATCCTTTGCAATCTAACACTCACACACAAACTTGAATTATTTTCTTTGGTTATTTTTTTTAAAGAATTTTTTCCTTAGTTTCTCAGTTTTTTTTTGCTTTTACGTGGTAATAGCTATTTGTTTTATATATATCAGATACCGGTGAAGATATACTCTAAAGGGTTTACCTATATAAATATATACAGATATGTGTATCCAATTTTGATATCACGCCTTGTTTATTTGATACTACTAAACTGTGATTTTTAGTGTAATAAAAAATACCTTAATCTGTCATTTTAACCTTTTGTGAAAAATTTAAAAAATAGTAAATTTCGATTGTTGAAAAAATTAAAAAAAAAATTATTTATGGAATCAAAATTTTTACTTCCCCTTTTTAGTATAATATAATAATAATAAAAATCAGTTTTACGGCTAATGTTCCCAGCACACTGAGGTCATAGGCGGTGCTTACACTTTTGCCGCCCGGGGCGGTTGTAAAATCTGCCGCCCTTTATGACGTTGAGTTTCAAAAGCCTCCAAAAATTCAAGTCCGTACGCTAACGGTCAGGCGAAGACTTGATTGTAGTTAGGGTCTTCAAAGTAGACGGCTGGGGTCAGAAATAATTTTAAAGGAGTCATTGAGAGAGCTCATCTTGTTAACAATTTTAACTAACAATAAAAGTAAAAAATGAGATGTA
The DNA here is from genome assembly GCA_030549495.1 of Nectonema munidae. NCBI lineage: Eukaryota > Metazoa > Nematomorpha > Nectonematoida > Nectonematidae > Nectonema > Nectonema munidae. The sequence goes on from JAUIRK010000909.1 coordinate 279,157, forward strand.
ATTACAAAATAAACTGCGGTTTCTATACATCTCATAGCTAAAAGAAATTTCAATCCTCAAAAATGAAATAAAAAACAAAATATAAAAAAATGATGGAACATAAATTTATTTCATTTAAATGCAGAAAAATTAGGATAAACAAAGTGCAATAACTTCATAATTTAACTACGTTTACGTTGTAAGCCAAAAAAGAGTTCAGATTTGATTGCAACTTTTATACTAAAATTTGGACCCTTTAACCCTATTAGTGACGGGGGGGGGGGTGCCTTTTTGACCCCCTCCACTAAAATTAAAACAGTCACAAAAACTGGAATTGATTAAATTGAACAGAAAATTTAAACTAAAAATTAAATGGAATATTTTAACAAATGACCTTAGGACAAAATGCCGCCCTTAAAATCTGCCGCCCGGTGTCGACCGCCCCTGGCGCTCCCACTAGCTACGCCTCTGGCTGAGGTTTAGCTGGTTTTTACCACTTTGGCATTTTAGACAAAATTAAACTAATCTCTCATTATTTTGCGTCTCCATTCATCTCTATTTTGGTCGTCCCCTAATGTTAAATGTCATTTGCTCATGTCTTTTTGACTATTTCTATCCGTCATCGTTGGCCTGCCTTTACTCTTACCTAAAGTTTGATTTTTATAAGCTTCTTTGATTAGATCACCTAAAGGTCTTCTATTTACATGCCCAAACCACCTTAACCGTTGTATTTCTAATACTTCATTTATTTCATTTACTTGACATAAACTTGTTATCTTTTCATTACTTATTTTAGCTTTTAAATTAAATTTACACATAATTCTTAACATTCTCATCTCTGTGGTGTTTAGTCTATTTTTCTCAGATTCTTTTAAAGCCCAACTTTGGCCACTATACACTAAACTAGACCTAATACAACTTCTATAAAGAAAACCCCTTAATTTTAACGAAAAGATACTATTGCATAAAATACCACTTAACGCTTTAAATTTTTTCCAAGCTAGTTGTATTCTATGTTCTACAGAGTTACTTACGCTACCTGTTTTTTCTAAAACCTCACTTAAATAACAAAGCTGTTTAACCTCTTCTAATTCTACGCCGCCTACTACTACTTTTTCTTCCAAAACTACATCGGTATTTGTGTTGAAACTTAAACAGCAGCTACACTTATAATTTGTTGTATTTATCAAACTGCCCTTAATGTTTGAGCATTTTTATGTACCCACTTATTGCAATCTACACAAAGAATGGAGTTTCTTTTAATTAAAGGATTATATGCAAAAAATAGTAAAAGAAATATGATGTGAGAGTAATAGTTTGTTCTATTTATTTTGACAAATTTAAAAATAAGGAAAATAATATAGATTTAAAGGAAGAAGGAATTTGTTGCATAAGACAATTAATTTCATATTGACGATAACTCTTTTTCAAGTTATTAGAAAATTAATAACGTAAGGAAAAATTTCTTTTATTATAAATTTGCTATGATTTTTCTATATTTTCATTGGGGAAAGACGAGCCAAAGCCGAAGAGAAATAACACGCACTAATCTTAAGGTTAGCGGAGATTGTCAAGAAAGCTACAAAAGCAAGAAAACACATACATCATTCACACATGTCATTTTACAAGCTTCTTTATCTCTCTGCTTAATTTTTATCATCATCATCATGCATAGAAAATGGTTAGCGTAGAATATTTCCATCACACCCATGCATATAGATTAGTGTAAAAAACAGGTTTTTCTTTTCTACAAAAATTTCATAATAAAAATTAAAAAAAAATTACTTTTGATATTTTTTTGCTTGAAGGTACAAAATATTTATCTGATTAGAAATTGATAAGAACAATTTTCTATGTAACTAAAATCTAGAGCCGTTCAAAAGTTACGTCAAAGTAAAAATTGTATATTTTAGAAGTAAATTTTAGTCATGGAATTAAATTTGAAGGAGATTAGTTTTAAACTGATTATAATAATATGTCTAACAAAAAATGATATTAAATTAAAAATCGCTTTGGCCTTCCTACATAAGCAAAAGACATTACTTGTTATAAATTGATGCATAAAAATAAAGATGCAATATGTCTTAACATATTGAAAACTCATAAGGAAAATTCTAAAGTAATAACTATTTAAAGATAAACTTGATTTAACGATTTTTCATGCATATATATATATATATAGACGCATATATACCAAGTGTAGATTTTACCCATCAGGTGCTACCAGAAATATTAATTGAAATGTCTTGAAATTTTAAGACATTAGTTTTGTACATGGAAAATGAACATATACCAAGTTTTGTGAAATTTCAATTACGAGAAGTTTACTAAATTTGCCAATTTAAAATTCTCCTAAAATTAGATTTCTTATTCAATCTTGGAATATGTAATTTATTATGTTGCCGAGTTAAATAGTCATGTAATGAGTAGTTTGGGATAAAAAGATCCTTATATTGTCCTGATTTGACATAATTCTTGTAATAAAATGTCAGATTTGATATAATATTTATTTCTTCTAAATTCAAATATTTGCTTTCAATTTTTTGTTTATGAAATTATGGTACTTTATTAATGCTTTAGATAATTTTGTCAATTGTGTTTGATGTCTAGAACCCCATAATAAGTTAGCATACATTATATGTGGATAGACATCGGTATGATATAGAAGTTTTTTTGTTTTAAAGGGTAAGTTTAATTTTTTTAAGCAATCTTAAAATTTTCAGACATATATTATTGATATGGGTTTTGAAAGAAAAACTTTCCGAAAGAGTTACTCCTACATAATTAAACGTGCGCACTCTTTTCAGGACAACACTGTTTAAGTGGAAAATAGGAGTAAGTTGCTTTTTAGGTCTCTTAGAAATTATCCTAAAATTACTCTTATCGGTTCTAGGAGATTGTCAAGAAAGCTACAAAAGCAAGAAGTAACATAAATATTTTACACATGTCATTTTACAGACCTCAAACACTCGCTTGCAGATTTCTTCATCATCACTAATTAGTTTATTTACATTTGTAGTATTTGTGCTTCATTTTATATTTCATACGCACAGTAGGAATTTATATTACTCAGCATATTTTATTTTTCCATATACTTTAATTATTTTGCAATAAAAACTATGGATCATCAAGGTTATAAATATTATCTTAATAATGAAAGCTCAATAACTTTTCATTATTATAGCACTAAAAGACATTCTAAAAATATTTTAGAATGAAAGCGTCTCTTCCATTTGAGACAACTACAGTGTGGGAAGTTTTGGAATTTTTTATTAAATGTGCAGAAAATTTTTTAAAAGACATGCCAGAAATAAAAGAGCTCAATTCAAAGTACGCATGGAATGTCGGAAATATAAAAAAGAAAGAGAACAAATTAAAAATATATTTTTGGAATATCAAAATAATAGAAACCTTTACTTTTTTCTTTCGCGAATTTCTGCACATATTTCTCAAGCAATAACTATTGAAGTTGATGATGAAAACAATGTTTACAACGTTGATTTTTCATTATTAAATGAAGGTCCAAGGTTTGATGTTTCTTTTTTAATATCATAAAATAAAGTTTTGTTGTATTATAAAATATTTTAAGATTATTTAATTAAAATTTTTTTTTATTTCCATAAATAACTTGTTTGTATTACTTAATAAAAATAGCTATATTATAAAGGATCAAAAATGGTATGTATATAAGGGCGTCGGCAAAGGGGCGGCGACCGCCGCTCCAATAATTTTATAATTTTTTTTATAAAAATGATTTTTTTACAGAGATATCTTGAACAATTTAATATATTTTTTTCTATTGTCACACATATTTATTTGTTTCAATTCCAAACATGTCCGCATTTACAATTATTAATCAACCTACTAATTTTAAATTTCCCAAACGTTCTTTTGGCAAGAAGAATCCAGAGCTGCGTTCTTTCAACTCTACTTGGTTTAAGCAATACGCGTGGTTACATTATAACGAGGTAATCTTATAATAAAATTAAAAAAAAAATTTTTTTTATTATTTTTTAAATTAATAATTTAAAAGAATACAATTTTTAGTGTATTAAAATTTAACGATAAATATTTTAAAAAATAAAAGTATTTAGAAGAAAAATTTTTTTAGAAATAGTAAAATATATTTCGGAACGACTGTGTTCTTTTTTTAAGTAAAAGACTATAAGAGAACTTTAAAACAAATTTGTCGTTATTTTTAGGAAAAAGATGTAGCTTTCTGTTTTACCTGTATGATTGCTGCAAAAGAAAGCAAGATTTCCAACTCTAAAGCTGAGAGTAGTTTTATTTCTACTGGATTCAGTAATTGGAAAGATGCAACTTCCAAATTCCCAAAACATCAAGATTCCGACTGCCATAAAGAAGCTATTGAGAGAAATGTGATACTACCACGAGAAACAAAAGACATTGGTGAACTTCTCTCAGCCGTCCACTCAAAGGAGAAAAAACACAACTGACAGCAGCTGATAACCATTTTACGTAGCATCAGATTTCTTGCCAGGCAAGGCTTATCTCTCCGGGGTCACGACAACGATCAAAGCAACTTTCTACAGATTCTTAAGCTTCAAGGTGAATCGAATCCATCAATCCTTAAGTGGGTGTTGATTCGAAAAGTTTAGCCTCCCTCTAAATCCTAATTGTTTGAATTGATCTTTTATCAATTTTCGATAAAGTCCAACTCTCTCTTGTCAACATTCAATTGTTTAATCACTTAATAAATTCGATATTCTTTACCATTTTAAGTCTTGGTCCATCTGTTTCGTTTGACGTCAATTGTGAACAAGCACTAAATGTTAACTCGAAAAATCAAAGTTGTATCATGCAAATTGCTTTCAAAAGTTTATATTTGTTTGTTGTTAAATCTCAACCTACAAAAAAAAATAAAATAGAATTTTTTGAGTAAATCAATTTTGAAGCTAGTACTACTCAAATCAAGACTTTTTGATGGAATCTTTTAATGAATACACTTTTTTAAACAAATTAAATTTTAATTTGTTTAGTTTTCAATAAGTTTTTAAATGAAGACCTCAAATACATTCATTAATTTTAAATACCCATCATTAGTGTATTTAAATCAACATCAAATATTATACTTGTAAATTTACAGAAAATTAGTCACCAAAAAATTGATAAGTCAAAAAAAATGTTTATACAGTGTTATGTTCTTATTATACTTTTTTTGTTTCCTTTACAGGTAGTTATTATATATATAAATATAAGGGGCACACATCTAAAGGGAGGGGGAGAAGCCGATTAATGACTTCAAAGGGGTTGAAAAAAATTTGAATGTCTTGATTTTTTTACCATTTAAAAGACGTGTTTAGTTTGCGAGCAGACTTTCTTTCAATATTACCTTATTTGTTTTACGATTGAGTTTTAGACAGAAATTCTTTTAAGTTATGAAAAAGTTACCCCTCCTCAAAATTTTTAAGGATGTTTGTCCTATATATTTTATATAGATTTAAGAATTTGAAATTTCTTCAAAATTAACCCGTTAATCGACTTTTTCACTTTGAAATTATTTTTTTCCTTTGAAATTCATACATTATGGTTTTAAAAATGTTTATATCTTTTTCTCGTATGAAAATTTGAAATCAAAAAAAATTAATTGAAAAAGAAGATTTGTTGGTAAGACTTAATACGTAGACAAATTCAAATTGGAAAAAGATTAATAAAAAATGGGAATATATTAAACATTTGAGTTTTCCAATTCTTTGAGATGATTTTTTCAAATAAACACAGTTAATGTTAAGTCAAAAACAATCATGCAACCTTAACACATAAGTGAGCAACGTGAATCTATATAATAATATAATAATGTTTTTGAAATCAATTTCTAAATTTGTGTGATTTATTCTAGCTTAAAACATTTAATGTAAACTTAATTTCGGTAAAATTTGCGTTAGATATAGCACTAATTTCGATAAACTTTTGTTTTGGTTAGAATAAACTCAAACTGGTTAAGTATAATATGGGTTAAATACTCTATCTTTAACAATTTTTCGAATAACAAGATATATACGCCATGGTAGTGTCTATAAAGAAAGGCAAAAAATAATACAAATTTATTCTTTTTTCAAACGTTTGGATTTCAAAATTAGCTGATTTTGTTATAGAAGTATGGGTTGGGCTTTTACTAACATTATTACATTAGAGAATAAATTGTACAAACAAAAGCCAAATGAACATAAGAAAAAAATTAAAAATTCCTTTTATCAAAAGCAACACAAAGGAAAAACACATTTAAGTGAAGTATGCCATCACTTTGGAAATACGTTGGTATAAAAAAACTTTTTGTTTCCCGTCATTTTGATTTGAGGATTGGGCTAACTTCAAATCGTTGGTAAGCAGACTAACATGTTTAGCTTCAGCACTCCTAAGAAAACTACCAGTTAGCACAAATGGATATAAAATTAAAATACTTACTCCTAATTGTTTCTCATTTTTGATTTGGTAAAACTATAAATTTGAGCAATCAAAGCCTCTGTCATAAAAAGTTGAAAGATTTCTAAACTGTCTTTCAATAATTCAGCCCCATTTTTAGGACCAGCTTGTGATTTGGAAACATTTATAATATTACGAGATAAAGGCCTTCCTGAAGTACACTGTATCGGCTTCCAGGTGAAAGTAGCATTGTCCCGAGCAATCAAACTTAGAAAGATCAAAATAGTAATCAGAATGAGAACTTTGACTTTCAAAACTTTTCGAGGAGTAAGTATATGAATCGCTTACTTCACTAATATCACTGATGGTTTATTAGAAAATGCAAATCAAAAAAAACAGCGAGGGGTATAAAAGCTACGTACTGCGAGGGTTAAACATTATATCTGCAAAATCCACAACAAAACATCCACCAATTAACAGTAAGCACCATTTTGAGAAAATAAAAAATTATTTTATCATAACTTTTAAATGTAACTATCAAAAAAATTTTGAATTAAGATTTAGCTGAAGTTTAAAGACTGGACAAAAAATAGAAAAGTTTTGAAATTTTTTATAATTATTAAAGTTCAGATCCTAATTTTTCATAAAAGAATATGTTTTCCATTTTCTAGAGATTTGAATTTTTCATTTCAAAAGCTGTCAATTTTTTATGACAATTGAGTACTGTGATCTCTTTTCTTTGCAACCCTATAAAATCACAGAATGAAATATGCTCACTAAAATTATAGAAATATACGAAAAAGGACACGAGAAAATTTTAAATCCATGTCTACTTTGCTTTGCAGAAATTGCTGAATTATGCATGACTTCATAACATCTGTGCAGTTGTGGTGGGATTGCGAGCTTAAAATGAAGGTATAACGTCGGGTAATAATGGTGTTCTCTTCATTGGACAAAAATTCTTTTAATTTGAAAATTATAAAAAAAAAAATGATCACGCTCCCTGCTGGCGAATTTTGAGGATTTTCTCCTCTGCGAAGGAAGGGTGTGTTTATGCAAGAAAACTCTGATACGTTGCTTCGCATGCCGTAAATATATTTATTGAGACGGTCTTATTCGCCTATATTCAGACTGGTAAAAACTAAGGCATATTTTTCATATGTACTTCTGCTAATGGTCCACATGTCTACCTCAAATTTTTTTTATTTGTCGATATTGCATCTAAGGGAAGAATAAACCTCCATAGCTGGACAGATGGTATAAGGATAGTCACAATCAGGAATCGAACTCAGACCATCTGGATCAAGACACCGCTTTCTCTCCACTAGACCATCTTTATTATCATAATAAAGAAATTCTTAAATTTTTCGGTTGAAATTCACTTCTTTTAACCCATTTAAGGCCAAGCAAAGCAGACGATATCTAAAAAAAATGCAGACGATTTATATTCAGTCATTGAAAAAAGCAGACGAAGATGAAATTACTTATGTTCCAAAATAGGAACATTGGCCGTAAATGGGTTAAGTAGGCGGGCCGAATGGTGTGTTCTCATTTATTATAAAAACCCAATAAATAGGTTTGGTAAATAAGCGGATTATAAAATTTGAAACGTTTTGATGTCAAGGGAAGAGACGCAAATTCGTTGAGCTGATTGGTTAAAAATTTTTAATAGTTATTTGTTTTATCCAATCAAAATTATGTAAGAATTGAAGATTTTATATCGAACATTTCTGGAATAAATCTTGCCTGTTCAAATGAACGGCCCAAAAATCTCGGATTTGACTGTTTTAAATTAAATATTTAATATATACCAGCAAAGTAAGTTAATGGGTACAAGGAAATGCAAAGTTAAGTTTTACTGTCTTTATTACTATAATGAAAGAAGTCGCATGAATTTATTTGATGATGTTTTAATACTTGACTTATGACCATAATGTTAATTTAAAAAACTCCTGCATCACGAATACATTTTCCAACTTAAAAAATAGAAATAATTCTCAAGGCTATAGTGAGACTTACTCACTTCCTCCAACCTATTGCTTAGTGTTATTGACTATATTCTCGACTTTTTACCAAATGTTTACTTAAAGTATTCTTTTCATCCAGATATATAAGGAAGTTCAATGACTTCCTTACCAAATAAAAGGAGAAGCTTTGTGAACGCTGTTATTTGAAGAAAGTTCTTTTCATGCATTCACTAACAATCATTCTTTTCATCGTGTCCTCTAGCCTGGTTTCACAAGTGGCTGCTTTGGAGTTATTTGGTAAGCTACATTTATTCATTGAAAAGCAAAATGCAAATACCTTTTTATGATAATTTTTCGTTTTTAGATATAAGAGGTAACCTTTTGAATTTATTTATTGAAAGAAAAAATTAGGGAAAACTTCAATTTTTAGTTTGGCGCACACACAACACATTAAGCTTAATATTTTTGAAACATCTATCAAACTTTAAATTACAATTATAAATAAGTAATGATGTCCTTCTCTTTTACTTCAAATACAATTTAATATAATTTTAGCGCGTGGCTATCGCAAAAATCTCTTTAAAATGGCCTTTTTTTACATCTTTTCCCAAAATTCAGAAAGTATGTCTCTGTTTTCTAGGTTCTAGATAATTTCATGCTAGCAATTTAATTTTACTGGCTTTAGACACATTATAGTCTACTTTGGGACGCAAACCTAGTTAAATTAATTCACAATTATGTCACTAGGAAGATTTTTTCTAAAATCAAATTGCACTCAACCCAAGTTAATGCAGATAAGCGAACTTACTTTGAATGCGATTTTTATATTTCTAGGATGTCCATTTTAAAGATGTGTTTTGCAGACCCTGCGAACCTGCACACAGTCTACACATCTTAGTAGCAACAGGTCAATGATAGATGGTGTTATACTCGCAATTTTACTATTTTATTAAATTTTACCTAAATAACTAATTAACAACTAGATGTCTAAAATATTAATAAAGTGACAATTTTTTTATATTTTATTTTTTGAGAAAAAAATTAATTGTGTTTCTTGAAATTGTCCAGCCACGTTTAAAATAAAATTAGTAGTTCTTATACTACTAATATGGCTAACATTCTTATCCAAAAAAAGTATTCGTAGCAAGATTACTTTTTTGAAATATAAATTGAAAGATACAATAAGCTACGTTGTTAACACATACAAAACTGACGAACATGGACCTCAAAATATCAGCCTGCCATGTTTCTATTTTTATAGATTTAAAATTTTACGTATATTTCGACTTCTCATAAGCAAATTTTATTATCAAATTTAAGAGATCAAAATCTTAAATTTAGCTTCAAGATTTAACAAACAAACTCATTATATCAATAAAAATTTTGTGTGATGACCAGTGTAACCCCGTGTTCCGGCCTTCCCAAGAAATTAAAATCTTATGATTTAAATATATTGGAAAAGAAAGCAGACATATTAATTATATACTATAGGTGTAGCCACTCATGCTGCTCATATCTAAACTGTATTCTTTGTCTAAATAAAATAAGCTTGAAACGTGAAATAATTGACTCAAAATAATTGAATTGAATCTCGCGTAATTTGATTGATAAAAACTAAAAAATTATTATTCATTAATTTTTATCCAATCATAACAAAGTGTTTGTGTTTGTATTTTTGCAAATCTATTTCGCACATTTTCTTTTAAAACAGACATAATAGAATTGCAAAAAGAAGAAATAGAACTGAAAATTGTATATTAGTTATTCCTTTTCATTTTCTGACAGAATCAGAAGTAGCAGTCTAAAATAGATTGGACTCTCTTGAATTTTGCCTGTTTTTTGTTTGAAGATTTAATACGAAGCAAAAACCAGCTGACCTTTAATATTTGTTTGTTAGCTCTTTTTCCTATCGTTTTGCTGCATTTTATGTTGACACTAGACACTTTCGTATTTTTACATCAACTTATATATTAAATTTTCCTTATAATTCTTATTAAATCTACACCCAATTTAGTAAATTCAGGTATTTCTTTGCATAATTCTATTTTTATGTGGCTCTAACTTATCATTTATATACGAATTTTAGAACCGATTTTGGAAATTCCATCAGGTTAGTATAAAGAAAAAACAAGTAGTAATATTACTAGTTGAATACCAAAAAAGTAGTAAAACTAATTTTTACTAAATATAAAGTTCCATTACTATCTAAAAATGTTATAAGTAGTAAAATTACCATTTGAATAGTAAATATGGATGTACTATTTATATAGTTAAAATTACTACTAAATTGCGAAATAAATTATAAATTAAATTTTTGGAATAGTATTTTAAAAAAATCTTAATCATAGTTTAACTTATTATGAATTAATTTTTTTAAGTTATTGTATTTGGATGACGTTAATATGCATAGTTTAAATTATTTCATAAAAAAATTATGTACAATGTCCTATAACTATTTATTAAGTAAAATTTAAAAAATTACATAATCTATTCAACAAAACTAAAAAATCATAACTTTTAAATTTAAGTTTTAAAAGTGTTCTGTTAATAATTTTTCAATTTAATTAATTAATAAACACATTTGTCAAACATCTTATTATCAAATGAGAATTACTGTCTAACAAACTAACTAGCTCACTAACTAATCAACTCAATTAACTTGCCTTTGATTTAATCCAGTCATTCCTTTGAACGTCATTTAATGAGTGGCAAAATGTGGCACTGCTTTGAGTTGTCATCCCTTTCAAAGCATCCCCAATTTTTCAGTATAAATTTTCTACATGCTTCACTAATCAATCAAAATTTATTAAATTCCTGATTTTACACAGTGTGATGTTCAATATATATTGATTGCCACCTAAAATTCATGTCAAAGTATAAATTAAAATATTTTGGAAGGTAGAGAGGAGAGAATATAGAAAATTAATTAATATTATTCGTATACCAAATAAAGAAAATATGTCAAATCAAATCTGGTTCCAAAAAGTTTTTCATAGATGCCTGACTTAGAGAAATCTGTCTTAGAGAGATGGGAACTTCATCTGATTTTTGACCTCAAGTTTAACTCGATTTGATGATTCCGTGTGTAGGATTGCTCTTAGATATTGATTTCAAAATTCTCTCTTCCATGAAAATTTATATTATTTAGACAAGAAAAGAATTTACGCTACATAAACGAAACCTAAAGTTTTAGGTACAAAAGTAAGAAAAAATAAATCTACTTGTAAGTTTTTGACAAACAGAAATACGAAAAATAAATTAAAAAGTATAATCATATTTTAAAAAGATTTATTCGAAATTTTCAATTCAATACTTGCATCCAAGAAATATTATTTTGCATTTATTTATCATTTTAATTAAAAAACAAACTTTTCAACATTTCCATATTTTAGATGTAAATAACTTTCTATTTCGTAAAAAATTGATCAGGTATTCATCTTTAAATTCATAATTTCAAACATTTTTTCACTCTAACTTATGCTAAAAATGAATTCAAAATGGCCGAATAAGCATAAAAGATATTGAGTTAAAATTTGAACGATATTTTTGGAGAAAATTGCATCACAGATCAAAACATTGATTAACACTTTTTATAAAATGTTTAAATAAAATGATAGATCTAAAACTTTTAGGTGCATTCCATTATAAACACCTTTAAGAGTGTATCTCTAAGTTATGAGTTCTCTTCAGATAATTCAGAATTTTGGAAAAAATTATTTGAATGACAGTTTTGAGGTAGATGTTTCATCGACTACCTTGTAAATCAGCTAGGGATTTTAAGAAATTTCAAGATGATATAATTAAGCCAATTATATATAATAAATGTTTAGCAACCTCCCCTTCTCTGTCATGATTTTCCAAAATATATAGACAACTTGTTTGCCATCCCTTATCTGTATACTACGATGGTTTCTATTCCATAGTTTGCTATGTGCATATTTTGATACAAATGATTAGGAAGACAAGGTTCACCTTTCTATTCATATTTTGCTATAGATGTAAGATTTGATATACCTCATTATTAAAAATGAAGAAGAAAATTTATTATAATGAAAACAAACAAACAACCAAAGAAGACTAATTAATTAAGGACACACAGACTTACACGACACATCTTCACATATATATTAATGAATACATCATGTGGTGTAAAAATAAGACGAGTGAAACAACAGAAAACAATTGAAATCATAAAGAAAATAAATGAAATCATAAAGTTTGCGTAGTTCCAAAGGTTTATGAAAACCGCAAACATGACATTCGCAAAAAAAATATATTAATTGTATTTAACTTGAGTATTTACATGAAAACAATTTTTGTTACACACACGTGGCAGTTTGTAGTTGTCTGTTAAAAGAAGCTTGGACAATGTTTTGAATTTTTTGTCTTTCACCAATTAAACTTTTGTGACATTCATAAAAATCGACAACTTTTTACCTTATGGACAGTTTTGAAAGTGCTAACCTGAAATTTGGTTTGTTCAATGAGAGTGGACAGCGAAAAGAATAAGAGTCTTCCTGTTTGTACGTAATGAGGTTCAGAAAAAGTCCATGCGTCGCATTAAATGAAGAAATGAGAAATAGTCCAATTTTTTGGGAGAAGAGATCTTTGAGTTTAAGAAGATCATATTCCACAAACAAGTTGTTAGTATGAGAATATTTGCTTGTACGGCCAACATATCTTATCGCTTTTTTGTACAAAACTTGAAGAGAATGCGAGTTTGCATGTCCAAAATTTATCAAACTGCAAGAAAGGAGTTTTTAATAAAAGCAATTTGACATAAAAGGGAAAATACTTTATATAATATTTTTACATGCCTGTGATTTTACTGAGTTTCATTGAAAGATTAGTAATGTGGCTATGGAAATTCAATTTACTATCAATATGTAAACCAATGAGATCAAATTCCGTCACAACATCAAGGTCTTCTTTTTGAAACAAAGATAAAACAGGTTGAGAACTTGAAGAAATAATCATGGCTTTAGTTTTCAATTTATTAATTGTCAAGTTATTGTAAGCGAACCATCGTTTAACTTAAAAAAAATTCTCAGAAAAGGAGAGATTCTTATATGAAGGGGCCGGAAAAAGAAAAGTTACGTCATCTGCGTAGATTAAGTAGTCAAAAAACTTAGAAGTTATGATCAAATATATTTTTCATTTGAGTAGACGATGTTACAGAAGTTATTACCTAAAAGTCCAATATTATACCTTTTACTACATTGACTGATTTGTTATGATGTCAACCTTGAGGGAGGGCCAGGGAGCAATTTAGCTAAAACTTGACAAAGATTGACAATAAGAGGAGGGAGGTTGGAAAAGGATTTACTAAAACATAAGTAAGTTCAAATTATCCCAAATTTTAAACTCATTTAATTATTCCGAAATAAGCTTATTTTTTGTCTTCCTGCAGATGAATGGTCTCCAAAAAATATATGTTTAATAAAATACCATAAAGATCGATAGACATTTTAGAATTTAAAAACGACAAATTAGAACTAAAAAAAAGATAATTTAGAAGTAAAAATTGTATATAACACATAAACATTTCAGCCAATCAGAATGTTTTCATGAAATAAAATCAGAGTAAAAAGTTTTCGCATTTAGAGTAAAGAATATCCAACGTTTTTGTTTTGTTGTATTTTTATTTGTGAGTATTGCATCCAGGGAAAGAATAATCTGGGAAAACGGAATGGAGACTGATGTCGCGATACGACTTCTAACCTGCCAACACTCCCACATCTATAGTCCATCTGTCGAAAAACTTCTAACTTTAGCTTTTATATTGTTAAGATGTCAAAGGTAAATTCATCATTCGTATAAGTTTTTAATAGTAGCGTAATTTTACTTTTTCTCTTTTTTTTAAGCTGAAGAATTTTCAAATTCTAGCGGTAATTGCATGTTTTTATAATCTTTATATAATGATAAATCCTTTCCATGCAAAATAAACATATCATTTTGATATGAACCGAAAAGGTAGGCGGCAGCTGTTTGATTTTAAAACAAAACTCCTTAAATCAATTCATTCATATCGATTTTATTATATCAAACTTCTCTTAGTATTCTATTTTTAATTGATTTATTTTCTTTTTTTAAGATTTTTTGCTTTAAATTTATTGATAATATAGTTAAGGGGGAGTCGGCGCACGAAAAGAATTGTAAAAAGGAAGAAATGATCTTTATTATCTCGACTTTGCAATAATACACAAATTGTTTTGAATCTTCATAAAGGTCTTAACGTCGAAGTATTGATTTATTCCCCCCTTTATTGTCAAGTCGAGATAATAGAGATTAATTTTTTCTTTTTACAATTCTTTTCTTTTAACTTCATTATTTTGAAAAGAGTTTAAGTCACAAAATTTCAATGTTCTTTTTTTAAAGAGAAGTCTTGTTATTTTTGAACTTGATCCCCCAAAGTACATTTATTTTAAAAAATGCCCAAAGTACATTTATCTATTTTTTATTGAAAACATAATAATTATTTTTGTAAGGAATCTAAAAGAATCGTTTTTAATTAGTACTTTGGATACTTACTTATATTTTATTATTAAAGCAAATAGTCTCCATACCGTCTAACTAACAATACAATCAACTATGACAATATTTATTTAATACATAATATATTACTATTTATAAAAGATTGTGTATTGTGCCTAGTAGAGTAATCTGCAATCTAAAACACTCTAATCAGAGATGAGTTTTTGTGAAGTATTGAATCACGTGTAAGATATTATTTTTTAAAGCGTCAAATTATATTTAAGCAAGGATGGGTAATTATTATAATATTAAATACATTTTCGCTCTTCAAAATGTTCTAATCATCATGTTAACATTCCTTTTCAGAATTTCAGAGTAATTTTTAACTTCAATCTATTAAACATATGACAGCGTCTCGAACCATCCTAAACAAATTATATTAGAGAAAAGACGTGAAAAATATTATAAAAACTAGTTTCCAGACACAATCGGCCTTAATCCAAGGTCGATAAAAGATTTTATTTGTCTATGATTGTACACGACCCTGTACGAGAGATCATTCGCTTCCAAAGTGTGCCTCTTTTTCTATTATATAAGCATATACGTATGCGGATTCATAAGTTTAACGCCAAAATAGATTCCTTTCGATTTAGAAGATACCTTGTAAAGAAATATGTGCAAACTTTTTGCAAGGGGCAAATTCATCGTCCAATGATGTATTTTGTGCATGGTAATTCGAGCAAATTGGCTTATGCCCTCTTGAAGAAACTATTTCTCCTCTCTCTACCTTAGTTTTCCTGTGTGCATTTCAAATAAGTATTTACGTTTAAAGTCTAGAATTACTTTTACTTAGGAGGCAGACAAATAGTTTGCATCCATTGTTTCTGCCTTCTTATAGAAAATAAATACTTTATATTGCTATATGCTCAAATTTGAAAAAATTTTTGGTGGACCTTCATCCCCCATCTTGGTTCAAATTTCTGTCTACACTACTCTCAAATATACAACATTTTCTAAAGACTTTGTAAAGCATTAGCTTTTGTATCAATTAAATCAAGTTTTATGATTTGATAATACTAAATTTCAATTTATTTTTTCCTTTTTTTCAACATAAGAATCTTTACTTTATATTTAGAGGATGGTGGTAAGCTATATTTTTTCACTTTTGTGCAACGTAGATAAATGATTGGAGAGTTCATAGAAAATAATTTTTGTAAAATACAATAAAGGATTCTCCGATATTTAAGGTCACGTTCGCAAAACTTTTTAAGACCTGTCACCTTAAAAGTGAACAGATAAGGAATTAAACTGCTTCTAAGTCAAAAGTTCCAAAAAACGCTTTCAAAAAAGAATGTCAAATTTGTGCATTTTAATTGGGGAAAAAAATAAAAACGATTCTCTCGGAGCGTTAAATTTTTTTCATTAAAAACGCTAATCATTTTGAATACAGAGAGATTCCAAGTCTATTATATGGATTGGACAGACTAAAGGGCAGTGCTGATGATGCCCATTACAGCGTTGACCGAAAAAATATAAAAATTAAAGAAAGACAATGGAAAAGATGTAGGGCTAATTAATTTGTTAGGTTGTTCGATAGAATATTGGAAAGTTTAATTAACCCATTTACGACCAATGTTCCTATTTGGGAACATAAGTAATTTCATCTTCGTCTGCTTTTTTCAATGACTTTGAATATAAATCGTCTGCGTTTTTTTAAATATCGTCTGCTTTGCTTGGTCTTAAATGGGTTAAAATGTTCACACTCTTTTCCCAAAATTATTCACGCCATAAGGTATCCGTGTTTTGTCCGTACATAACAGACCTACAAGTAGTATAACTATTAATTTATTTTTGTAGATCGCCAACACAACCTTTCATAAACGAATGACTTAAGCAACTCCTTACCTCTTATCCCTTTAGTTATTTGAAAAGGCGGAGTATTTTGAAAAATAATTTTGTTCCAAATAAATTCTAACTTTTATCCTTTTCTGTCAAATTTATTGAAACGTTGAAAGTTAAAGATAAGACATGGTATAGAAAATCGCTTAACAAAATCACGTTTCTGCATCAGTGTAGAGAAAGGCAACGAGCACAGATGAACCAGGATTATACATTTATTATCTCATTTCTCTTCTTCTATGAGTTTTACATCTTTCAACTGCATCCGGTAGATTTTTTATACCGCCAAAGATGTTAGCTGAAATTTAGGAAGACCTCAAGAGTACCTACCATCCTCTCCCCCTGCCTCCATGAATCAGCCCTTGTCTTTAAGCCAGAAAAGCAAGATAAAATGTGAGAATAATTAAACTATTTCACTCTTATCAAACGCTATTTGTATACGCCAACATGTGTGTCCATGTGCAACAAAAAGATCTTTATATCCATTTTTCCATTGTATCATATAGAAGTTTTAAATGGTTGTATGCATTTCCTGTTCGCATTTTATAGCCAAATCCCAGCTCTTATTCTGCATATCAGTTGAATACTTCAGCTGTGTCGATGCGTAAAAAATAAGAAAAATTAACATAACATAACATATGGGTTAAGTAAAATGCCATAGACACTATAAAACAGGAATACACTTTTAATATAGCGCTCAACAATATGAAACTCTAGTTCCTTAAAAATATTTTTAAGCAATATTTTAATTATACTAGTTGTTTTATCAAAATTTTTTTATAAATTTAAAAAAATAATATTTTTTAAAATTGGTTATTTTTAATTATTTATTTACTTAAAAAAAAATTCTTTTTTTTAATTTTCTTGAAATAAAAAAAATTTATTTTAATTTTATTTTAAATTGTTAATTTTTTCAAAATGTAATTAAAAAATTTGCAGATTAACTTTTTAGTTATTTATTTTAGTCTAGGGGATATTCGCTAATACGCTGTCTCCCAAACTTTTTCAGACCATCGCCCACCAAAGTTCCAGAAACTTTTCTAATGCCCCCTATTAAAAAATTGATACACAAATACAAATAAAAATATTTCCATAAAAAATGTTTTGTTTATTTAAAAAGTTAGATATATGTTTTTTTCAATGCGATGGATGAGTTTGATGTTTATTTGCTAAGGCTTCTATATTTGATTCTATGCTGCTAAGAAGGAGTCTTACGTCACCTCTGTTTCTTCGATTTGCAAACGATTTTTGTCTGCTGAGAAGCTGTGGAAACTGCGTTCATCCATATACGTAGTAGGAAAAGCAATGAAATTTTTCCATAATTTTGGAAATTTACAGGAATGCAGGGTTGAAACCAAAAGGTTTGATATGATTGTTTGAAGAGAGGCTTCAACTTGAAGTCATTTTTTAAGAGAATCAATTCTTCTTGCGTTTCACATTTTGTTTCATCTGTTGTATCATAAAGAAAAGGATTGATGAGCCAGTCAGGTATTGTTATATTAATAAGATCATGATATCTAAATGTCATATTTTTGTGTAGAAAGGTCAAATGCTCACAATAAACAAGGAGATCATCTATTGTAGGGCAATCAAACGTCAAGTCTTTTTTGAGCATATTCAAATTTGAAAATTGGGATAGCTCTCCACGACCAATATTTTGTCTGAAAAGTGAGAGTTTTTCAATGAATGCACAAATAACAGATTTTGTCTTGATGAGATTTATCTCATATCCTATTTAGTTTGTTAAATATGGTGAACAGATGTTTCAAGTTGGCCACATCACGCTTGCAAGTTACGAGCTCATCACTTAGCGAAGCACATTTATTTTTTCTGAGAAAAGTTATGATAGTCTCAAATAGAGAGTAAAACCGCCACAACGAATTTCCTCTTGATAACCACCGTAGTTCGGTGTGTACAAGCATGCGATCAAATTCTTCATTGTTGTCTTTGCAAAAATTGACGAAATAATTTCGAGTAATTACATTTTATTTTGTTCACTGCTGATATAATGTCATCAAGAGATTTATGAAGACGTTCATTCAAGTCTTTTGCAACTAAGTGCTGGCGATGAATAACACAGTGAACCATGAGGAAATTGGGAACATGTTTTTTTAAAAAAGCAAGGAAATCTTTTTGTCTTCACATTAAGGCTGAAGCTCCACCAGTAGAACAAGCAACGATATTACGCAAAGGAATTTCTTTCCCTTTGAAGAACGCATAAACTTTATTGAGAATTGATTCGCCTTTAGTGCCAGTTTCAAGTTCATCAGCAAAAAAACTCTTGTGAAACTTTTCCATCTACCGGACATACGCCAAAAGCAATGCTTCATTACTTGGAAGAGTAGATTCGTCCAACTGCAAACTCAATTGTTGACTTTTGAGCGTCTCATATAAAGTTTCTTCAATATTGCACGCCATCTCATCAATTCTTCTTTGTACTGAATTATTACTAAGTGGAATTGAATTCAAAATAGTTTTGGAAAAAGGATGATGCACTACAGTACTGAGAACTTCTTCTATAGTTGGTAAAATAAGTTGTTCTCCAATTGTGTGAGGTTTCCCTGATTTAGCAATCAATTTTGAAATATTGTATGAACAAACAAGCCAATCATCACGCTTTTGTGATAAACAATGAAATTCGATTTCGGTTTTTAAATTTATCACGTAAGTTTTTGAAATATGAAATATTTTCATTTGCTTTGTCTGAATGCATTTTGTTCAAATGTTCGAAAAGCCTGGCTGGTTTCATTGTTTCATTTGAAAATACCTTTTCGCAAAGGAGACACATCGGCTGTTGTTCATTTTTAAAAAATGGAATAAACCCAAACTTACTGTCGACACTTTTTCATTGAACTTTCCGCCATTTTCAAAATGAGAAAAACAAAGTTATAGCTATGAATAAAGCAAATAGATTAACACAAAAGAAGTAAAAAATGATGAATGATTAGAGCTCAAACACGGGTTCTTTAATTGATTTGAATCACGTTTTTTAACATCAATCACATAGAAAATACTTTGTTTTAGCTTTCAAAAGAGTAATGCAGTTCATGGGTAATTTGCTTTGACGTCTGTATCTGTGAATCATGTGCAAGCTATGTGCACGTGAGGCGAATAAAAAGGTCAGAGAAAAATATCCGAAACATGGGGAGAGAAGAACACATCATACATAAGCTTTTGTGAAAGCTCTCATATTTAGACATGTTGAATGTATTATTCCGAGCTATCACGAGTTTCAATGTTCTCGTGAGCTTAAAAATAATTATATGGAAAATTCTACAGCGCCCTTTTGCGCGACTCTAAGGCCCCCTATCGTGAGCAAAACATTTGACCCTCCCTTGTGTCTTGATAACGCCCCCTATAGGGCGCTACCGCCCACTTTGGGAAACAGTGCTCTAATAGGTTGGGAGGGAGATCAGAGCAACTTTCCTTAATGTTGCTCTTCCAAAATTGGAAAGTCACCATGGATCGACAATTTTAGAATTTGATTCAAATAAATTAAAACAACAAATATCATGTTCTCTAGTTGGATAATAAACATTAAATGAGTCCTTAATTCTACCTATTTAAAAGTGTTCTAGTTGAGTTTTGCATGTTTTAAATATTTATTTTTTTTTGTAAATATTTATATGGGGATTTTTAGGGGCGTGCGTAAGGTTGTTTTAATAGGGGATTCGATAACTCAAAGTCTTGGCTCAATCCCCCACAAGGCCTAATTTTTTATAATTTGATACAAGTGGTGCAATTATGCCTTCTTGATGAAAACACTCCACAGTACATTTACCTTTATAAGTAGGAGTAATTAAAACAGATGAAGTAATCACAATTGAGCTTCATCAATTCCAAATAATATAAATTTTAATCGTATCTTTTATAAAAAATTCTTTTTCAATTTAGAAAAGAAACTGACAAGGTGTAAGACATAATTTTTTTCACCGCATATAACTAACTTATTGAACTGACATATTTTTATTTTATATTCAATAATGATCATTATTGCTAACTTACACAATTGCTTCCCAAAAGTTTCAAGCACCACCCCCCCCCTCATCTCCATAAAACCAAAATGTCCAATTCAGCTAATATTCATTTTATTTCATATTTAGCTTTAAGTGCCAACATTTAGAAGTCTAATCGTCTTCCTGCATTTTAAATGAAATTTTATGTAAAGCAGAGTTGATACCATTTTTAGGGGTTGGTGCGGTTGTGTACATCCGCATTGGCACGCATATTTTATTGCATTCTTTTTATGCGACCCTCGATTCATCTCAAAATTTGAAAAATTTTATTCACAAGTATTTTTCGCAAACTTTTCAAAACGTCATCTCAAAAACATGAATGCTTTGTCACGCTTTAAAATCACTGCAAATCCTTTTGCTCAAAATTTTTCAAAAAATGTGTTTAAAAGCATTATAGGTTTGTTGAGATGCCACCCTCTCTAACACTCTCCATGTCAAAGCGACATTTTAAAAAAATATGCTCCCTGAATAACAAATCAAATATAAATAACTATAGTTAAATAAACTAACAAGTTAGCTAAATACCTAGTATTTTTGAAAAGCGGATTCATAAAGCATAGATTTTTGAATGAAGGAGCGGGTTATAACAATTATATTATTTAAAAAATAGGAAATTATATCACAATTAATGATGAAAAATATGCCTAAGTTATAACATTGTTTACAACAGGCAGTGGGTTATAAGGGACAATATTGCTTGGCCCAATGTGCGTCACTTATAACGGCATTAAAATGTTCAAAAATCAAGTTTAAATACTGCTTCTTTTTTTTCCAGATATATTCTATTATTTACATATTTTCATTGTATTTCAAATGATTTCAGTTCTGTACCGTGTTGGAGTGTGTTTCCTACTCGATAAAGTTAGTGAAGTTGACGCGAAATACAGCGCAAAATATGTAATTTTTTGCTTTTCACGAGTGACGCGAATACAAACTGGGACAGGGCTAATAATAGCTAGGTTGTATGGAATTTCGACAAATTATAGGCATAGTATGGTTCTATCCTTTTAAGGTGATATTTTGAAGATCCTGAAAGTTTACCAAAGTGTCAATCAATTTTTTTTCATGTTTGACACATTTGTCAAAAATGGTTCATGTGCTGCAGTGTTCCCTATAAAGCTTTGGCTCTGTCTTTTGAAAATTAGCACCAGTTTTATATAAAACACCATCCTGGAAATAATAAAATAAATTGATCATTTTTCAAATAAATATTACCATACTTTCACTTTCTGCAAATATTTTTTTCAAAGTGTATACCTAAATATTCTAAATTTTTGATATTTAATGGAAATATTTTAAATAGTTTTAGTATCGCAAAATGGAAGTTTTTTAGACTTAAATGTTCATTGTACTTATCAAAATAGAAATTTTTAAGTTTTAAGCCAAAGATTTTAAAACCTCATTTCAACGGAATATCTCATGATAGGTAATTATCACTTAAAATAAAAAGAAGTAATTTCACAACAATAGAAGTCAACTAAAAGTGGTGCAAATTAAGTTTTACCATTTTTATAGTAATATAATTACTATGAATGTTTGTAAATTAAGAGCTTTTACTCATTGGGTTAGTTTTTCCCTAACCTAGCATGCCCTAAATTGTCTATAACTTTCTTAACCTTTATAAGATGTATCAAACATGATTTATTAATAACATATACAGTATTGCATGCCTTCTAACTCCTGTATTTTTTTAGCATATCTCTTTTGTAATCAAATTCTTTTATTTATGGGCAAGCTACATTTCGTGGTGCCAGCTTTTTATCTTGGTTTTCTTCCTCTGAAGAATTCAAACGTTTTTACGGTTAGGTAGTTACTATAAAAAAGTTACTATAGTTACTGTTAAGTATGGTAGTGCTCTGGCGATCCGATTCTAACCTTGTTAGTAATCAAGCTATCACTTGACATTAGGATTGTTTCCCACTTTGGGAGCGTTCGCGTTAGGATTGTATCCTTCACTCAGCTGTATTTATATATTTGTAACATACATTCTTGTAAAATTATATATATATATATATATACCAAGGTATAGTTATGCAGTAACGAGGGCCTTTATTCGGCGTTTAGTGGGATAGAAAGTCCAGGTAGACCTGGATTCAGCATTCTGGGCGGGCCACGATATCCGATAGGATGAGTGCAAAAGTCACAAACAATACTTAACTTAACTTGCTCATTTTTTGAATAAATACATATTTATAATATTTTTCTGTTGCGCCAGCAATACAAATATTTGGGTAATATGTCAATGATATAGGAAACTTAAAAATCTTTAGTTTTTAAGATGATTTTTCAGTCAGGTGATTTACCTCACTGAAAGTTAACCTACTAAATTTAAAGTAGTTACTATAGCCACTTTTTTTCAATTAGATAAGGATTCTAAAAGAGTATACAAAGATTTCAAAAAATTTTCTCTAAGCAAGAGGAAAACTGTCAATAATACTAACACAACTCTTTATTCATAAACTAAATTTGGTTGATACCAGGGATGGACCGAGAGGGGGGGATAAGGGGGATGCATACCCCCCCCCCCCCACCAGCAATCTATTCAAGAAAAACCTCCACCCTAAAATAGAAATCAAAATTGATGAAGTCATTGATCGATTTTCAAAGCAAAAAGAAAGAAGAAAAGACTTTGTAATATAATTTTAATCATTTATTTTACATACGTTTTCAAATTTCTTCCCTAATAAAATGTATAAAATATTTTGATAATATTAGTATACCCCCCTACAAAAGATTTCTGGATCCTCCACTGGTTGATACTACTCGTAAAATAAGGCGAACAATTTTGTTTCAAACTCAATCATTTTTCATGGTACAAGAAGTAACTCCATTTTACTGAAAAATGTGACAAGCTTCAAATGCTCTATCATTTTTCTTCTTTCCATTTTAGGCTAAGCAGATTTTGAAGAGAAGCAAAATCAATTTATATCTGACAAAAATGGGGAATTACACAGTATTTTATCATTTTTGATTATATATTTATTTATCAGTTGTTCTCAAAGTATTGATTAAGAAGTATTGATATTACATTTTTTTCCAGATTGAAACAAAAAAATACTTTGTATCATTCATGAAAAATAATTTATGAATGTAAAGTTATAAATTATGGAAACCAAAAAAGCTTTAATTATTATACACTATTTAGAAAGTGACTAAAATACGTGCATTCTTTGCCAGAGATTGTAAGATTTATCGTGGATTTAGTGCTGTAGATAAAATTTTGAGTAATGAATGAAAGTGTATAGATGATGTGAGAGTTGTGATATCAGAATTAATTTCAGTAACATTCAACCAAATATTTAAATTTGGAAGATAATAATCCACAAATGCAAGAAGTCACATGGAAGTCTATCCATTTTTTATTCTGAAAGAAAATATTTTTTACATGTAAGAAGCATTTAGTTGAAGTAGCTTTTCTTTGAAATAATGTGGTCTATGGGACTTTTCTTTGTAAAATGTCTTCTAAGAGAGCATGAGTAGGAAAAGTTTGGCAAACACTGATTTATTTAATTATAGTGGAATTTGCATTCTGAACAAGTTCAAAATTTGAAGAGTTATTCAGTCTTTTTAATGGCCCCCACTATTTTTAATACAATGTGATTAGCCCGGTGTAGGGTAATGAAACGTGTTTCACTTCTAAAAAATGGAACATTCCATTTTACTCCAACTTAATTTCCTTAGGTTTACTCATTCACAAAAGTGAATCTCAAATTAAAACTTCATTTAGGACTGATTTGCTAATCATAAATATTGCTTCATGAAGCGCTTAGCGATTTCATATGTAATTACTGACTCTATAGTGAATACACAAATGTTAGAAGAGTGTTACCAAATGTGCTTGATAAAGCTAATCAGGATATCTTTTTAGTGCACAGAGTGCTAAACAAGTATATAAGTAAAATATAAGCCAAATATACACGATCCATGAGTCTTGTGGAAAAAAACAAAATATTTTATGCGTTAACCCTTTGAGGACCAGAATCTTGAAGAATAATCGTCTGCTTTCTTTTTCCATTCATTTTTGTATGTTTTAACCCGTTAACGCCCATGTCGACTATAGTCGACTTTACAAAAATAAAATCGTCTGCGTTTATCAAAGCTCATTAATACAAATCTTCTGCTTTACATTAGATATCGTCTGATTATTCTGGTCGTTAACGGGTTAAGCAGACGATTATTATTTCTTGGTACACCGGTGTCACACTAATCCTCAAAAAGTTAAAATTGAAAATTTTGCAACTTGGTTTTTTTATCCCTTTCAACGTAAAACTTGTGCAAATGAATGTGATTTTTTAAACATCCTAATTTGACATTTTGTTTCAATCACTTTTTGGATAAAGAGATCTTTGTTGTGTTGCATATAAATATGGGTTTTTAATCGGTTATCGACCACAGTCGACATATGTCGACTTTACAAAAATATGAATCGTCTGCTTTTATAAATGCTTTTTAATACAAATTTTTTGCTTTACATTAGATATCCTCTTATTATTCTGGTCGATAACGGGTTAACCCTTTGAGGACCAACATTTTGAAGAGGATTCGTCTGCTTTCTTTTTCAATGTAATTTTATATATTCAAAGCAGACGATTTTCATTTCTTGGGTCCCTGGTGACCCACTGGTCCTCAAAGGGTAAATACAGTGAAAATCGGGTATAACGAAGTTCTGGGTACTTTTAGTTTAATTCATTATAACGAAAATTCTTTCTTATTTTTTTGATGAAATTTGTTTAACCGGTTATCGACCACAATCGACATATGTCGACTTTACAAAAATAAAATCGTCTGAGTTTATCAATGCTTTTTAATACAAATCTTCTGCTTTACATTAGATATCGTCTGATTATTCTGGTCGTTAACGGGTTAAGTCATGTTACTCTACTAATATTTATATCTTTTAGCAATTTCGCTTTTCATTTGAGCTTGTTCTATGTATTTTCTCCTCACATATTTTGACGAGTACTCATGCTAGCGCCTCTGCAAGCCTCTTGCCCATCTCACAAACCTTCACGTTTAAAATTCAAATGACAATGTCATTATTCTTTCTCCTTTTTTAACCCATTTAAGACCAAGCAAAGCAGACGATATCTAAAAAAACGCAGACGATTTATATTCAAAGTCATTGAAAAAAGCAGACGAAGATGAAATTACTTATGTTCCAAAATAGGAACATTGGTCGTAAATGGGTTAAATCAATCGTATTTTCTCTTTTTGATATTCTGTTGTATTCATTTTCGTGAGACTTCTCCTTCTTCTTGGCTTTTTGTGTGTAACGCATATTCATTTGGCAGAACAGTGTGGATGTGGATAACGTAAATGAAGCTTTGGAAATGTTTGCACGGTCTCGGTACTTGCACAACAACTCCATGTGTAACGCCGCCTTTCTCCTCACCGAGTAAAATTAGTTCTTCACTTTTTTCAATACTTCATACCTCGAATGCTGTTCTGCGTATTTATTTTTTTAGTCTTGAAAAGGGCTTGGTCATTTTTTCTTTGTAGTTAAATTGCATGTTGTTGGTAACGTATATTTAAAAATAATGTTTTACTTGCCTGTAAGCGCCTAATAACCGTCATATGTTTAATTCCGCTGCGGTTTAATCTAGGAGAAACTTTTCAAAAATAATAAATACGACTTTGATTATTATATATTCACGTTTTTATAATTTACTTTGGTGGTGTTTTTGTGAGTGTTTATCGTTTTATAAAGAAAGAAAAAATGTTCTTTAATAGGCCTTGAAGAGTGATCAAAATGAAAAATTGTAAATCCTACTCCCGAATCAAGGATTTTCATTAAAAGATAATTGCATCTTCTAGAATGGTACCAAAATATTTGCAAAAATAATTGGATTAGACTTACATTTACATGATATATCCTTACTGATATGTCAATAGGACTTTTTTAACGGTCTTCTCTTCAAGCTGTTTTGTACTGTTGAATCGATCTTTAAAATTTAGTAATAAAAAAAGTGGCCTGAAATGTTTTTAGAAATTTTTTCAAAAAGATTTGTTGTCAATTTTTACATCCTACCAATTTTGGATCAAATCGAGGAAAAATTTTAATAAATGAATATTTGAACTTTCTTCCTTTTTAACTTTGACTTCTCTTTTAAACATTGTAGTAGCGTCGTTAGAAAAGGTAAGTTCTCTTCATTCTTGCAACTACGCATAACACTTCCTCTTATAAACACGCAATTTTTGCCCTCAGGAAATTTGGGACGCGCATACTTGGAAGGAATATGCGATCCAGATGGTGGATATGGAGTTATTCTCATCAATAAGCAATGGCAAGATGGTGTTACGATAGCGCATGAACTAGTCCACCTGTAACCATTTACTTTGACATTTTACTATCTGGCTGTGCCCTTTGAGGACGCGGAATTTTTCGGAATAATTATAGGCTTCCTTTTTTAATGGAATTTCCATTTCTTCGCACACTGGTTCTCAAAGCGTTAACACATATCATCCCACAATAAATAGACGAGAGTAGGTAATTTGATATAAAAGTGCCTTTAACCCGTTAACGACCAGAATAATCAGAATCTAATGTAAAGCAGAAGATTTGTAAGAGCATTGATAAACGCAGACGATTTCATTTTTGTAAAGTCGACATATGTAGACTGTGGTCGATAATCTAAATAATTATCCAACTTACTTATTAAGCTCTCTAACCCACAAGTTAACTAGGTAAAATTATAACGACAATGTTCTTTCCAATTTTGGTATTATTAACCCATGTTATGATTAAAAAAGCAGAGGAGGTTAAGTAATTTGATACAAATCGTGTCAGTCAAAAGTTATGTTAGGGTGATATTTATTATGTCAATTTCAACAATCCAAACAAATTTTTAAAAATTAATTAATTAATGATATTTTCTTCAATGTTTTCAAGTGTTTCAGTGTTTGATTTTGATCTTTAGTCTAAAAGAGTAGTACATTTAATATTAAGCTTCTTTGTCGTAAAGTAAAATTACAATTGCGAAACGATATTCATGGATTAAAAATGATCAATGGAACTGGAAAAAAACCGGGAACCGGGGGGGATATAGCTCTAAAAAAAGCTTTGAGTAGATATAAAAATTTTTTTAATATCTTGAATACAAAATGAATAAGTACTCTAAATTCAAATTTTTGGTTTGGTAATTGAAACATATTCAAAGCTATATAGAATGCTATATGATAGATTCATCTGGCAAAGTATGACCATTGCAGCAATTTTAGATTGACAACCCTGGGATAGAGTTATTTAGTCAGCACACTTACTTAGGTTTTATTATTGAAACAAAACATTTAACTCTAAAACAGATAAAAATATACTTGTTTTTTAACACTAGAAAAGCCAAGGGGTTCTATGAGACCCATAAACACATTCATATAAAAACATTGTTTCAAACTGAAAAATATCATGAAAAGCTTTATTAAAATGATAAAAACAGCATCTATGTTTTCAAACATACATTACATGTAACATAAATTGCTTAGTTCCATTAGTAGTACATTTCCCACATCTTCTGCATAAAAACAAAGTTTTGTTCGAACATTCCTTTGTTTTTCAATGTTTCGCCTTTTGTAAGACTTCGTGCAAGGGAGAAACTTTGCTTTTCTTTTTTTGCAAAAATTATACCTCTTAAGTTTTCGATAGTTCTAAAATAAGTTGCTTTCGAGTAATACTTTTGCCTGTACAAATCGTGTACATAATAAAGGCCGCCATCTTCTTGAAGCACAATGTGTAGAATACTTTTTTAGCATTTGGTCGACAACACCAACTCCTATTTTATTTTTATTATAAAAATCGATAACATATGTTTTTTTTCATATCATCCGAACAAAGTTAAGAACTATGCATTGTTGAAAGTAAACATACATTTTTTTGTTTTTACATTGATAGTTCACGAACAGAATAATATTTTCATCATTATAAAAAAAAGATGAATCAAATTTTTTACCTCTATTCATATTTATTTCTTTAGGGAAGCCTTTTCTATTTGCTCTAACCGTTCCTACCAAGGTAGTATTGAATCTTCTTAGCTTTTTAGCAAGGTTGATGCTAGTAAAAAAAATCCATAAAAACATTATAACCCAGACCTTTATCTTCATCAATGAGTTTGAGAACATCTTCATACGGTGGAACACATGCTCGTAATTCTTTTTCTTGTACTCCAAGGTAAGGTAATGTGTCAACTACATCTTTGATTCCACTTCAGCCATCATCCAAAACTTCAAACTAAAATTATCGGGCCTATTAGGCATGAAAATGATGAACTTGCAACGGTTTTTCAAAGGAAGTAACTGTTCATCAATTGTCAAAAAGGACTTAGGTTTATATGATGTTGAGCAATTTGCACGAAATTTATTAAAAAGCTCTCCAATAAGTGAAAATTTGTCCTCATTACGTCTATTTTTTTATCGTCAAATCTGAGATTTTTGAGAATGAATTTGAAAACATTTCTTGACATTGTAGAAGAAAAAAGATTAGGACCGTAATCTTTGTTCCAAAAAAAATTAGTAGAATGTGACTTACCCTTCAAGCCTCTTCCATATTGTAAAGCAATAAAAGCTTGCAAGTGTTCTAAAGAAAGATGAAACTCTTTTTCGCGTTCCATTGAACGTTGAGTATACTTTTGAACAAGACGCAGCATTGATTCATCGAAAAAACATTTCCAAAATCGTAGGGAGAAGTACATTTATTTGAAATAAAAGAAGGAACACCTGAAGAAACGTTGATTACGTTTGCTTTATCTACCCTTCCTCTTTTTATATTTGCAAAATTTCTCCATCTTGTCCCATCACTTGCTACAAGCTCATCAGGTTGGGAAAAATAACTTAGAGTGTCCTAAAAACTACTTTGAGAAGAAACAAACATCAGAACAAAGAAAGCTCTCAGTCTCAGAAACGGAAGAATATGTATCTTCGCGAAGCGAGCTAGATTCAGACATGTTTCAAAATACTGAAGAAAAATTGATTATAATATTTTTATGCAAAGAGTTGTTGTGATTTATACGCGCTTCTAAAGAAATTATACTGTAAGCTAAGCAAAGAGAAGGCTTTAGCGCATAAGATTTGAGAAATGTAGGAATAATCATCAAAACGTAAATTTTTCATTCGTACTTTTTTGCTATAGTATTTACCAAGAATTCTGTTTTTTATTTGTAGATATTGAGCTTTTTGCTAAGCCAATCTTCGTAATCAAATGGATAAAATATACAATTTTTGGTGAAATAATTTTTTAAATCCTTTTTGTAACTGTGAATATTCCACTAAGCTTCACTAGTGAAATGGTGCGCTTATATCCAAATCAGGATTATCTAAGCAAAGACTAAAGCAATGATTTCCTCAAATAAAAATCATTTACCACACCATTTGTTTAGCTTTCTTTAAGAAAGTGTTAAAAAAACGGAACACATTTGTTACATATCTTCCAAACTTAAAGAATTTTGAAGTTTCTTAAAAGAGATTTGCCTTTAAATATAAAACTATGCATATATAGAATTCACTTTTTTGCCATATATATCTTCTATCTTTTACCTCTTTGGGGTCATATTAATATATTTCCTCTATATATTATTCAAAAGAAAGCAAAAGATGCTAAGGGGCGTGCGCCGCCTTATATAGTCCTGTATGATCCCCCGTGCCCCTTAGTCGGTTCTTGATGGCTTGTCGGCAGGATTCTTCTTTGACGGGATGTAGTGTGTGTTCTGTTGAATCTTCTTGAGGAGGATGGGAAACTTTTTCTCGAATTTGAGGATGATATTTCGAAGATTTCTGGATTCCGATCCATTGTTGAGGGCTACTTGTAAAATACATACATACAGGACTATATAAGGCGGCGCACGCCCCTTAGCATCAGTCTTTTTGATTTTCCCTCCCTTAAGTCCCACCCAATCAAAGAATATAATTTTCTAATTTTGTGTGTGCAATCTCTTTTTCTCTTGTGCTGTGTTTTTCGTTTAATAAAATCTTTCAATTGCCTAGCAAAATGAGCATTATGCTCGTTATAGCCAAAAAAAAAAGTAAATATTAGATATATTTTAATGCAAATTTTCCAACATATATACGAATAAACTTTTTTAAACCTAAAATTTTGAAACTTTCACATTTATACAATCACAGTATTTCATTGGTATTGTTTAAATACTTAAATGTTCTGCCAGCCCACCATTTTGACAATTTGCTTTTCTTAAACTTTCAAGACTCTGAATAAAAGCTTAGATACCCATTAAAAGCGAAATTGCCTTTAGACTGAATTTCTGAAAAAATAAGTTATTAAATATAAAGTCCAATTATTTCAGAAGATAATTTAAATTCTTTTCTGAGGAGTTTTCAAATGTTTCAAAAAAAGAAAAAAAGTGTTGTGTAAATCAGTATAACTTTGAAAATGAAAACTGTCACGTATGTTCATAGTACCTTTTATTTAAGTTTCCATCTATTTTTTCCTTTAACTGTGTCTTTGATTCGATTGGTTAGTGATTGTATCATTTAGTGAGTCCAACTTCTAATCCAAATCTGTTCGTATAATGAATACTCTTATTTTTCTATTTGTCTTCCTACTTTGTGTGTGTGGATGTTTTTCTTGTTTTTCAGAAGTTACGCATCCAAGCGGCTTATGACCTCTCGATATGCCTCTCTGACCCGTGTAAAGTTATGCAATACGAAGGCGTTAATTATTTTATCATATTTTTTGTGTTCAATCTTCTTTATATGCATAAATCTAAACTTCTTAGCTAACAAATGTATTCTTTTCTTCTTTTTCTTCTTCTTTATACAAATAAGTAGTGAAACATTTGTTAAATAGACTTGGAGCAAAACACCCTAAAGTGGACGGCAATATGTACTTGATGGACAGTAAGTTATCTCAAGAAAACACATTAAAGTTGTCACAGGAGTCATTAGATCAGATTGAGAAGTAAGTTCGCTTTCACTCAATTTCAGCGCACCAACCCACTCCGTCATTTCCTTTTTCTAAGGCAAACTTTTGTGCTTAGGTGTTGCGTTGGTGTCAGTGCTAGAGATGCGTATTCACTTTACAAAGTGCGTGAGGGGCGTATTTTTCTTTAAATGGGGATGCGCCTTCTCAAAAAATGACGTGACTTGGCCATTTACTGGTGATGGTATTTCGCGAAAATTAAGCTGGGAAAAAGGCTGATTATTGCAGCGTAACTAGAAGCTATTGCAATAAAATTGTTTTGTGCAATTAGATCATTATTTTTAAACGACATTGCATAACCTTATTTTCATGTCCTGGCACTTGAGTGAACAAAATTAATCGCATTTCATGATCACTTTCATAACAGGAATCATTCCCAGGAGAGGTAACGCTACTTTAATCATTTTTGCAATTTTCAAGGCAGTGGAAGACGTATATGAAATTTTAAAAACCGGAATTCAGACAAAATGTCGTTTTAACAAATTTCACATTGTGTTGAATCCCTGGGTTTCAAAATTTTTGTTATTTAGCCGAATACTTTTTTTTGATAAAAAATAAATTAAAAATTACTATTTTTAAAATTAATTCTATATAACAAAGTATTTTTAAAAATTGATTAAACAAAGTTAATTTAAAAAAAATATATTTTTTTATTTTTAATTAGTTATAATTATTTTGATTTGATGCATCTTTTTTTAACTAAAACATCTTTTTGTAATTTTAAATTTTACTCTTGATATATGATAAAGTTTATTGTCTACATACTATCTTTTTATGTATTATATATATACTATCTCTGCATGTATCATTGAAAACAAGTATAATTATGATGTTGATTTGATTTCTGGTCTACATTTTCTACAAATTTCTTTTACATCTTAAACCGAGTAGTGTAAATTATTTACTGACACCAGGATGGCAAAGAAATCTATGCAATTCTTCACATTTGGAGTAACTGGTTGTAGGAACATGGAAGAATGAGGGAAAACCAGTCGATATGTTGTAGTATTCTATGTTCATACTTAAGAGTATATCAAGATGCTTTCTCCATTGTTGAATTTTGACATGTTTTATCCTTCATTTCTCCCATTATCAAACATCAGCGCGACCAATTTTAGGTCTGTAATCAAAGTGAAGTGCTTTTGATATAGATAGGATCACAAACAAATTTCTTCTATGATGACAAAGGTTCTTTTTTGATGGATGAGTGCCTTACTTCACTATCAAGAATGGCTCTGCACATAAAGTTAAGAGGTTCGGAATTCTTGAGGAGTATCGCAAAGAATGCAAAATTTGACTAATCAGTCTCTATTTACAATGGTAGGAATTCATTGATAATACTCAAACAAGACAAGACAAGCTTTTTTTGGTAACCGGACATTTGGTCAAATGGACATTTAACCGACGAACATTTAACCAATCCGCATTTGGCCGAATAAAGATTACATTTTTCTAAGGCCAAATTTTCTGCGAAACTTTTTCTAGTGAACTAAAGAAGGAATCAGCTTCTAGAGTTAAGCAAAATTATATCACAAAACCTAGAGAGTAAATCTTTTCAAAAAACTTGAATATCCATTTTGTCCAATGTTAAAACTTCCAAGTATGCTTCAAAGCACTCAGTGATTTTTTGGACATGGTAGATCATACAAAGCTTGTACCTTGGTAGCGTCTGGTTTTTCTGATCTATTTTGATATTGTAATATCAAGCAAGCTAATTCTATCAGCGCATAGTATCGATTTGATTGATTGAAGCATTATAGTTTCTAGAGAATGAAGGAAACTTTTCATAATTCTTGTTGTGTTCCACAACATAATTTCCCAAATTCGTTATGCTATAAACATAAAGAAAAAGACCTCTCATATGTTATTGTTTCTCTAGTGTGTCTATTATTCTTTGAAAGCTGCCATCTCATTCGTTACGCCAAAAGAAATATAGCCAAATTGATAGAATCTTCTAAATGCTTCGTGTCTTTTCGCTCTCTTTAAAAACAATGGGAAATTAATAGTAAGTATTTGAGTACAAAATGCCGCAGTTAGGCAAACATTTTACTATCTTATTGATTCGAGGAAGCGGTTAAACGTCTGAATTAGTTAAGCGATTGATAGTTTTTGAATAGGGCATTACGACTCGTCATTTTTGATATTTCGTTTTCAATGGTTCGTTTCAACTTTTATAAATTAAAGCATGACAGAAAAACGTTGGCTTAGCTTATGACGAACAACATGTGCTGTAGAAGAAGATTTATTAATTGATAAAATAAAATTGGAATACACCACTAAACATATAAAAAGAAAAGAATTAAATAAAGAATTTAAAAAGAAAAACATTGCATATTTATAGTTGGGAAAAATTCAAAAGGCCCGCAAGCCGCTGATATGAATAAAACCCATATTACATCAATGAAATAGAAATACATCATATAGAATATTGATAAGATAAATATGAAGTAAAAATAATCACATTAGCTGGAATAAAATAGAGATAGTATGCAGTGCGCATGATTAGAATGAGTGGCTGTTAATACATTGTTAAATAACTATTGGTGGTTGTTACACACAAAGCAATTAATAGAATGACAAGTTGAACTAACTATATTCATCTAAAAGAAGTTTTTTTATTATATTTTTACAAGTGCTTATTTTAGAAAGAATACGTTGAGAGTTAAACATAAAAAAGTTAAAGTAGAGGTAGACAACATATAATAATTAAGTAAATTGTTAGAGCATAATTAAGTTTTTTTTTCAAGAAAAATTGAATGTTAAAAAATCTGGTTGAGACATCCAATCAAGGCCAACAAGCATCATTACAAAGATCATTGACAAGTTGACATTTGAATTTTGAGTAGAAGGTAACGGCAAACTGGCCAACTAAATAACAATTGTCTACAATCCTTGATGGGTATTCAAAGGCCAGCAATAAAATCAGTATTTTAGATTGTGAAACTATTGACTTTGCAAATTTTGATAAGTGCCTTTCTTTTGACATTTAAAACGGCCAACATCTTTTGCTGGACATTTCATGGAAAATGAAATAATTTCACTTAGTGGAAACATTTTTCCCTTTGCGTCAACTCTAGAATCGTTACATCAATGATGGAAATTTTAGCTTCTTCTTTGCAAATATTAACTACGGTTACCGTAGCCCTACCTAGATCCATAAAAGAAGCTTTTGTTATTGCAGTAGCCGTGCCCATTTTTATCTTTTCAAGTAACCGTTGTCTTATTCTAGGAGAATGGAGACTGAAAAAAGGTAAAGGTACCATGGGGTGTTTTCATCGAAAAGGCACAATTGTCCTGATTGTATCGAACTATGAAGAAAGTAGGCTTGATGCGGGATCGAGCCAAGACCTTGAGTTATCGAAACCCAGTATCTAACCAACTTTACTCACTTTTTTTTGGATAAATTCTCTAATTTTATCCTCTTTGTTATTTTACGCTGTTACAAAATTATTGTTTCTCTATATGCTTAGGTGCTTCAATCAATGATTCAGACGTTTGCTCTTTCCTAGTTACAAAAAGATGACGAGAATACACTTAATTAATTGACTTATAAAACTCTTCTAGTGTTCTCATGACATCATTACAAGTAGTGCATTCGCAAATGTCGAATGTGAGGGCGATTTTTTTTAAACATTTTTAATAGGACCAAACGAATAATGCCATTATTTGTTTGCGAGGTTTGAGGAGTTTATACATTTTCGATAGGAACCTAAACAGTTGAATAAATTGTTGAAAAATAAGGAAAAATTCCAAGGGAAATATTTCTCAACTGTATTAACCCTATTAGTGCTGGGCTAAATTTGTCCGCTCAGGTGCTGGGGCGTAAAGTTCCCCTCTCCTTTTTTCTCTCAGATATTAATAAGTTTTTATAAATATTTTTAATGTTATATACATATTTCAACTCTACTGAATTCACTTGTGATCTTCATTTTCTATTAAAATCAATCAAACTTGTCAAAAAATTGATTTATATATGACAGCTTATCTCAAAAAGAAACTATTTATTTAAATAATTATATAAAGTTTTTCACACACATATATCCATTTTCAACTATGCTGAATTCACTGGAGATGTCCATTTTTTTAAATCAAAATCAATCAAATCTGTCAAAAAATTGATTTATATATGACAGCTTATATCAAAAAGGAACTATTTATTTAAATAATTATTTTTTTACACATATATACTATTTTCAAGTATGCACAATTTAGTGATGCTTCATTTTTTATTTTATGAAAATCAATTAAATATGTCAAAAAAATCGATTAAACCTGGCAATCAATGTCAAATATATAAACTTCAAAATAAATTCTACTTGTAGTATTTCTCTGCTAATTTTTTTCTTAATTTATTTAATAAACAAACTTTTAGACGTATCTAGATAGGACCTCTATCTATATGGATACAAATTCGTTATCAGCTGGTAATCTCTACGTCATTTCTTGTATATCTTATACAGTATGTAATTTTAATAATCATTCTATGATGATCCTTCCTTGGTAGCTCTTCTTTCATCAGGAATTTATATTCTGAAATCTGCGTTGGAAAAAACTTTTTTAAGGATTTATTTTGAACGGATATTACGCGCTCTTAAAGTATTCTGATTAAAGAATCTTCTTGATGAACTTAGGATTTTTTATCAGTATCTTGTATTTTATTATCAGGTGATATAAACAGATATTCAGCCTGAATATTTGTCAACCAATCCCAGTTCAAAAGTTTTTTTCTAATGAAATCATTGGTGATGTTCATTGTTCAATTACAAAAGGTTGTCCACCTTCTTCATCTAAAAGACTCACTCTTTCACGCAAAAGGAAAAAGATGGACAAATTCAATTTAAATTAAAAAATATCTTAATAGTGACCAAATCTCCTCATATTCGCATCTGTGACAGTTTTGATAACTCTGACCTATTCAAAATTTTCAGATTTCTTACCCATCTTAGTGAAATGATAATTGTAATCTTAGCTGATAAGCTATAAGTTTAAAGATTTTTCATTTGCAAAAGAGTTTCGCGGTGAAAATCTTTTTTGAAGCACCCAATATTAGATCATTATACCACTTCCTAGCTCATTAGAACATGATAGATCTTCCATTTAGTCAAGGTATATACTTCTTTTTTAAATTATTTTTTGATCATACGTTCTCTTTCAATTTGTTTTCAGGATGCTTCCTTCACACATACTAATCTTCAAAAGATTTTATTGTGGGTTTTTATTTTTCTTTTCTTTAAATAAATATTTCAGCTACAAAATGATTGTGAGAAAGTATTATAAGCAAAAATATATAAAAAAAATTATATTTTTACAATATAAGCAATATATAACAATTTTTCATATATTTTTTACCATATTAGCCAAAATAGAGTACAGAATAACATAGTCGATTTGGTATAAGAACAGCTATTTTATTTTAAATCTTGAAAATATTTTTGGAGACAGTTTTTAGACGTAAGCCACAAATTTGTTTGAAGCTTTTAGATATTTTTAAATCCTAAATGCAAAAACTGAGTCCTAAAATAAAATGAGCATTGCCAATTTCGTATAAAAGCAGATATCCTATTTATATTTAAAAAATATTTCCCTAGAAATTAGACGTAAACCGCACATTTGATTGATTGCAGATATTTTAAAATGTCTAAATGAGAAAACTGAGTTCATAAATGAAACTAGTATGGTTAATTTAGTAAAAAAACATATATTTCATGTAAAATTAGAGATAATATTTCTTGAGATAGTTTTCAGAAGTAAACCGCAAATTTGATTGACTCTGTCAGATATTTTTAAACCTCTAAATGCAAAAACTACGCCCAGAAATGGAACCATCATGATCGATTTGGTGTAAAAACATATTTTTCATGTAAATTGTTATATATTTAGAGACCATTTTTAGAAGTTAACCCCAAATTTAATTGACAATTATAGGTATTTTCAGATCCTAAATGCAAAAACTGAGTCTAGAAATGAAATTAGCATCATCGATTTAGTATAAAAACGTACATTTTATGTAAAATTTGAAAGAATAATGTATTAGATATATTCCTCATCAATTAAAATTTTGATGACATTTTCAAAAAAGTAGCCATGATTATTGAAAAAATTAAACATATAAAGTGTTATGCGTTCAAAACGGTATACAATTATAAATTTTAAAGGGAGTATCTAATATAAACCCTAAGCTATAACGTTAAATACAGATAAGATAATGTCAAAATTTTGCTGCAATTGTTTATTTTATTTTGATTGACAGTTTTTGACACGAGAGAGTCATTCAACTACCATGGAAATGGTAATAAAAGATTCAGCTTACAATTTTAGGAAAAGTCACAAAATTTGAAGGGATATGATTCAGCCCCCCATTTTTACGCCCCCAGCAATAATAGGGTTAAATTAAGTTCTTAAGGTTATTTAAGCCTCTGTTTTTCTATTTGAGTGGAGTTTCATACAACTTATAAAAAGACGATTTTATTTGATTCATAACCGGTAACTGTTTGTGTCTGAAAGGATTCATCATATTAGCATATTAATTATTATTTAGTTCAAAAGCAAAAATTGAAGAATTCATTCAATATGTAATTATAGTTTTTTTAGATAAATTTATGATAAATATAAAAGGTTTAAAAAGAGTCAGTTAAAAAGTGGGAACCCTGCTTTTAATTAGGAAAGAAAAATGTTTCCCATATTTTTATTTAAATAATGGCTGATAGCAATACTATGGTTGAAGATTAGGACATTGAAACGCTGGTCATGTGTTCGATTCAGGATCGCGGCATCCTTATCCTCTGTACAGTTTTGGAAGAATATTTTTATTAAATTTTTAAGTTGACTTAGACTAGACATGTACAGATAATAATGCTGAACATTTGTAGTTTAACAAAGAAGAATTGCTTGAAACGCAAAATGCAAAGAACAAGGATCACACTTCCGGGAAAAGTTCGCTACGAATACCCTCCTGAAACGGTTTGCAAAAATTTGTACTACGAAAGCACCGTTTATCTCCAAGCCGTACGCATTGGAACTGAGGTAAGAAAACTTTATCACAATTTGATTTTTATAATTTCAAGTGGAAGCAGTGGTGAGAATATTGGTGAACCCTTGAAGATGAAATAAATTGCTTTTTGAGTTTTACAGAGGTAATTAGTTTGAAAAAATTTAGCCTTCAATTTTAATTGGAATTCGAAAAATCAGCAACATCTGTTTTATTCTATAGGTATTTTTTTTATTATATCCCTAAATTTTTGTATTGTAGTGTTTCGATTTTGCTCAAATATACACAGAAATCACTCTAAATTATATTTTTTGGAAAGTTAGTTTCTGCAATTGTTCATCATTCAAATTGAAATTTCTTACTAATTCAAATAAATAAATGTTTTTAAAAAAGAGAAAATTTGGCCAAGGACCAAGCTTAATTAACTT
Organism: Nectonema munidae; assembly: GCA_030549495.1. Taxonomy (NCBI): domain Eukaryota; kingdom Metazoa; phylum Nematomorpha; class Nectonematoida; family Nectonematidae; genus Nectonema; species Nectonema munidae. Next base: position 318,213 of record JAUIRK010000909.1, read on the forward strand.
CTTTCGTTCTGGGTTTATATGCGAAGGCAAATAACTATTTTTTAAAACCTCCATCAGTTGCCTTGGATGAAAATATTGCGAATTTTAATAAAAAAAAAGTGATAAATTTTTAAATACACTACAAAAGAACATGGCGTCAGTGAGAAACATAGTTTCAGCTTGAAGTTCATGTGAATTGAAAATGTCATCCCTCAATAACATCAAATCCAAAAAAGAGAGATGATTGGCTGCATCAGATGTGTTTTATCCAAAATTTCGCGCTTCATTTATTGAATAAAGAAGTTTCAATAATCTTAGTTGTGATCATATACAATTTTTTAATTCAAAAAGACGCTTTTAAAATTGAAGTATGCATACTTTTGCAATTTGGTTTGTTTTAATTCTTCATACTTCTCTTTATCTAATCAAGCTAAAATTTGGATTTAATTTCAATTTTTTACATGTGTAAGTTAATAGCAATTGTGCAGCATGTTATTTTCGCCTGAAAAAAGTGCACGTTTTACCTAGGGTTGCCAGATGTCGAAATTTTCCGAAATTGTCAGCATTTAACAACGAAATCCCATAGGATTTATATGAATCCCGATTTTTCATTCATTATTCTTTTCTTATATGTCAAAAAATAGTTTATAAAAAATTAGGACGAAATGTGATTATTTAAGTATAAAACTTATCTTTCACTTTAACAAATGTTAGAAATACAAAATTCATCCTTGACTTTTTTAAATACCATTTTTGTTATAATTTAAAAAATGAGAAACCTAGCTTGACCCATTGAAATACAAGCTTTTGCAATTAAATTATGCATCCTTTTGTATTCTTTTTTTAATTTTTATTTCTCTATATCTAAGAATGGTTTTTTATGCAATTAAATTATGTCTACAAAGTTATTTTAATTAAAAAAAACTTTATTCATTCAAATTTATGAACAATCAAACTTTTTTTGTATTTATTGCAATCTGAGTGAAATAATTTTGACAATCACTTGTACTAATTGATTATTTTGATCAAATGTTGTGTTTGGAATGCAAAAAGCTAGAGCGAAATTAGAAAAAGTGCGCTTCAATTGAATACGGGTGTAACGGGAATGAAAAGAGTATACACATGTTCAGACTTATTCCAGGCAAATAACTTCATTTGAATTTATGTCTAAAGTGATATGCTATCTTTGCTTCTCTAAATTTCGTAGTGAGTGATAAAAGTGAGCTCAAATTGACTTACTTTCGAGGAAAATCAACGCCTGTCTTAATTAAATATAACTAAAAATGCATTGATAAAGAAAACAGATTCCAAAAATCTTCAAAATTCTCCTCGAAAAAAGGGTTAAAGTGCCTTTTCCTGGAATAGTGTTTGTCATCGTCTATATTTAGTACTATTTTGCCTCTTGCCATTCCTTCTTCTGTGCTACACCGAACAAAGACAACTCTTCGGCATATGATATCAGAATGCTTTCTGCTCCACAATACATTCCATGTTTCCTGAGAAATGGAACTCTGGCGCCAAGACATCAACCTTCGGGAGGGGTGAGATCTTTTCTTTTGTTACTAAAATCGCTTCTTAGCAGCGACTCTCGTTTAAGGTATGGAAGCGCGCGTACTAGACACCACATTCCTCACAACTACATAACATGCAGTAGGTATTTTTTCAGGACACCTTTCACTGAAGCAGTGGTTCCCAACCTTTTTATGCTACCATATCTTCAGCAATGATAAAGAAAAAAATCTAGAATTAACTATTTACAATAAAATATCCTTAAAACTAACGATTTTTTACCTGTTCAAATGTTTACCGATGAATGAGAAAAAAATTTGTGATTAATATTATAGGAATAAATACTAACAGCAAGCCAATTCAATATGAAACAGTCAAGGAATAATAACATAAAATACCTAATATCACCAGCTATCAGGTGGTTGTTCAGTCTTCTATTTTTTAGTTTAGAAGCAGTATATGACTGCAGTAAAAGATGAATGATCCTCAATCAGTTACTTCAAGTTTTTTTATTTGACTTACAAACAAAAATATGGTTGTTCTTGAGCGAGCATAAACACTTTTTTAAGATTTAGACAAAAAAACCATACAAAAATGTTAAAGTGGATCGCAGATTTTTATGGTAGAACAGGAATATGTATTTTTGTTTTATAGATTGTAAAATTTGAAAGTGGAGTAGTTAGAGAAGGAATGGGTAATCACTCCTCAGCTCTGGATTTCCCAGTGTACTACATAAAACGTAATAAAACAGATTTAGACGATTGTGAGTATAGTTTTTCTTGCCTAGTTTAACAGTATCACTAAAAACATAATTTTATATTTTATAGTAAGAATATGCTTTATTTCTGCTAGAAATAAAGGACATAAACTTTTGAAATACACTCTTGGTAGGCAGAGCCCGCGCTACCTATTAAATTTTGGGGCACTAGAGGTACTATTTTTCAAGCTCCCCTAAAATTTTTTTCATTACCCTAAAAAAATATGACAAACATCTAGCAATCATGATAATTTCTTTCATGAAAATGTAATCTGTATAGATATGGCTTGACAAATACATCATATGTTTTCTTTTTGTCTTGAAGCAGATTAATGTGAAAATTCCAAAATTAGCGCCCCAATGAAGCCCCCTAAAATTGCTGCTTAGCGAAGGCACTGTTGGTAGGCTTGCATCATTTTATCAGGTTCCCGTAGGTTGGGAACCACTGCACTAGCCCTAAGTATCAATTCACCCAAATTGGGAGCGTTCGCGTTAGGATTGTATCTTTCACTCAGTTGTATTTATATATTGTCACATAAATTCTTGTAAAATAATATATATAACAAGGTATAGCTATTCTTTTGTAACAAGGGCAATATGTGTTTAGTGGGATGGAAAGTCCAGTTAGACTTGGATTCAGCATTCCCGGCGGGCCACGATATCCGAAAGGATGGGTGCGAACGCCACAAAACAACTTAATTAATTAATTAATTATCAATTCATTTTTATTTCCTCCTAAATATGCTATCTTATCTTAGTGCTTGATATTTGGTGTTTTTTCAAATTTTTAAAAAGGCACCAAGCGTGATTAAAAAGAGTTATCAATGCTGAATCTAAGAATTTCTTGCAAAGACATTTTTCTCGTACAAATTACTTCCCATTTCTATTAAATTCAACAAAAAGGATGTGTTCACAGTTTTGGCATCTCAAAAATTCTCACCACTTATATATTAAAAATTCCTCACCCTCCATTTCATTTGGAATATATGACTTGTGCTTTAACAATGAATGACAAGGACAGTGTATTTATGTAACAGGCTCTTAATGGTCACCATTATTTTTTCAAAAAAATGTAATTTTTGGTTATGTTTCATGCTGTTTTTGCATTTATTGATAAAAAAATTTGTTTTTGAGATCAGTAACTTAGCTTGGTCCACATTTTAAACCAAGCCCAAAAATGTCGATTGCGGGAGAAGACTCAAGAATATTTCATCAAAATGTGCGCAAATAAGAATATAGGGTATTTATTTTCTTAGGGGGTTAGAAATTGAGCAAGCTACTCTTCTTCCTCTGGCTACGACGCAAATCAAGCATCCTTAACATCCCTAAATGAACGAAGGTTGCTATTTAATTCAATTTAAACTGAGACCCTTATTTCATTTTTCAAGCTTGAAAACATAAACAAAAAACGAAATTTAACTCACTGAATATTTCGAAGCGCTGATCAAATTCTTCCTTCAGTCGCCCTGTTTCTTCTTTATATATTGATAGGCTTAAATCGTGCTTTGTTTTTATATTAATATTTGAGAGAAAGGGAAATCAAAAAGCATTATTCCCTGAAAGTTATTTTTCCCGAAGATTCCGTCTCATTCTAGGAGCAAAAATGGCATAACATGCGCTAAATATTTTTCCTCCTCCCAGTACAAGTGTTTTATTCAGAATTTTTTAAATTGCTTTTCAGTTTCCATAAAGGAAACGCTGAAAGGTAAACTGGTAAAAGCATAATTATTATTAAAAAGGATGTAAAAAGATTTTTATATCAAATATAATTTCCCCCACTTTGTTCATAAAACACTCTGCGGGTAGTAGAGTGTAGATTCGACCCCTGGGCGATTTTGACACGGCGCACACATTACAGAGCGGAGAATTAACATTTATTTAATTCTTTGTTTTTACGTGTTTCTTCATATATTTTGTGTAAGACAAGTTACACCAATATAAAGCGATTTGTTTTTCAGGCTTTAATTCAGACGCTAAAAATTAAAAGATCTTAATTCAAAAAATTTTATTAAATTTAATTTAAATGCTCAAAAAGTGTTTATTGTCTGAAATCATTACGCCTTAAACGTTTTTGAAAAAGTTAAGGGTTCTATGTGAGCCCGTCGCTTTTCTAGTCTTAAAGTCCACGCACTTTAAAAAAAAATTTAAAATTCTATATACTGAAGATTTCACAAACCTGAAAATGATTATTTCATTTTTATAATCAGATCTTTTTATTTTAACTCCTCCATTCTCGCACATAAATAAAATAATTTAAAAACATGATCTTCGAATATTACAAGAAGGATGCATTTGATTTTTCGTAAGTGAATCTAAAAAATAAAGAACAAAATAACAATAAAAAGAAAACGATGAATGTGAAAAAATAAACTACATTTTCGGGTAATTCACAAAATCAATAAAATTGAAAGAAAAAAATTTCAGCATTGAGCACGTTAATGGCAATCCGATGCATTAAAATGGGTGTTCAGAAAAAAGACACATTCGTTTGTATATAGTAATATCACATGCTCTGCCTAAAACTCTCGCAAATTCACTTCTTTCAACAAATTTTTGAATCACCCCAACCCACAATTGATTTCGCATATTTTATCTTTTTAGATTTGCAGGAATTTCGCATGCGTTTCAAAGTCTTTGGTCTTTAAAAGGTCACCTGACTTATCCTACTCCTATATTTAACTATATACTTAGTTATTTTAACCTCATGTAAGGAGTCACCGACGTAACTGATGACATGACATTTCAACCAATGGAGATATGTTATAGTTAGTTGGACAACCAATTAGTTAGTGAGTTCATGGGATTGGGCATTGTTCACGGCAGAGGGGTCACAATTCCTAATTGGGGTCGCAAGCAATTTTTGGGATCGCAACGACAAAAAAATAATTAAAAATTATTTACCTTTCGATTAAATCTATAATTAAGGTATGCAAAAATCCAAAGCAGACGTGATTAGAAGTAGACAAATATACATCCTCTGTCTGATTAGAAAATGTATATTTTGATCAAGATATACATAAATGCATAGCAAAATTTGCTGTAACTACCTACAATTGAGCTTTAAATCAATTGAGTTTTTCTTTCATGAAATGGCAAGATTAAGATTTGGTCTCGTTTTCTGAGTCGAGTCGCAAAAAAATGATGAAGTTGAAAGAAGGCAGGGAACCAGTTAATTAGAGGTCAGTGAAATCATAAGTTTCAAAAATGGGACCATTAAATTATACGATTCGAACAAGCTATAACCCTAAACTAACTAAAAAGAGAATTTTTTATAAAAAAAATTGGAAAAGGTCATAAAAGACTGGAAATAAAAAGTGGGCATTTTGCAACTGTGCAAAATTGAATTTTAATCCGTTATTTTAACAATTGCATTTGAAAAAAAACCTAAAAAGTCAGCTTTTCTACCGTACTAAAATGTGCGCTTAGTTACTTTTGAGGTTTTATTCTCAAATGCAAGTGACAAATGCCATATCCATGCAAATTGCTACGGGGTTTCCAACAATGTTGGCAAAATGTTTGCAAATGATTCGAACGAAAAAGTTACCCAAGAAAGTTTTTGTTGTTGGAGTTCGATAACCTCTTGATCGATCAGAGAGATCTTAAGAAAATCCTTACAAAGTTTAAAGTTTCTCCTTTCGTGGTTCGTCCTTAATATCCAATGAAATCAGTGAAACAAACATCATTCAAAGAATCCAAAATTCAGGCCAGGATCTCATTTAGAAGAACATATCTTATTTGACTAAAATTATAAGTGAGGTAAAGAAAAATGAATGAAAAAAGATTCTAGCTTAAAAGATTTTATACGATATATTTTTGAAATTGTGCCCTTAGTCGCAACTTTACATGGACAAATTATTTCAACGGCTCTCGAGAAAGTGAAATTGTAGATATTCGGAAAAAATATTAGGAATTTTATTATACAATGGGTTTCAAAAAATTTATAGTGTTTGTTGTAAATACTAAATAAAAAAATACTAAAACAACGAATTTACAAGATCTTTTAACTTTCTTATACAAGTATCTTAATGCTTAAGTTTTAGAGTGTTTCTTCTTCCTTTCTGCATACAAACATTTTCGAAAACACTCTAATGCGTATGCTCTAATTAGAAGATGCACTCTAATTAGAGAAAACACTCTAATTTGAGTATGCGAACATATTCAAAATCTTTTTCTTGGGAGAAATTAGAGAAAACACTCTAATCTGAGTATGCAAACATATTCAAAATCTTCTTCTTGGGAGAAATTAGAGAAAACACTCTAATTTGAGTATGCGAACATATTCAAAATCTTCTTCAAATCTCAAGGAGATTATAGCGAAAAGAAGCCCTAACTACATACATTGTATCATGTTGAGCATCTTGTGTGTGTGTTTCTGCAAATATTGATGCACGTACAACTACAGCTCACTTAGTCCTAGATTAGAATCTGCATTGTGTTACGATGAGGAAAGTCGCAACAAAATTATAACATGGGGTGACTTCAAAATTTAGGATGCGCTATTGCTAGCTAAATCAAATTTTTCTATGATAAAGATCAGCACATGTGTTATTGTCGGCAATGAGCTAGTTGTGGGAACGTAGGGCTTCGATCCAAATACCCCGGATTCAATTCCAGATTCTGACTTATTGAAGATTTAAATGCGATGCCGACAATTAAAAAATGTGCTCATAAAACACATGGAAACGAGGATTATAGCAGTTATATAATAAAGAACAAAGAATAAATTTTCAAATATTTTTCTTGTGTGATTTACTTGAAATAAAAATCAAGTTTAGCGATAACTAAAAATGTCTTCGGCATAGAGACTGAAAATTTTTCAACCCAGTAATAAATATTTTTTAGAATCAATGAAAATTGAACTCGAAAGAAAACAAAGTATAGGTATGCTAAAAAAATTTAAACCCAAAATGCTAATTAACTTTCCAAAAAATTGACTACATCAAATCTGTTTAAATTAAAATTCTTAATAAAAGCTATTACGGTAATAAATTAGAGCAAAATCACTCAAAAATGAAAGAATGTTGAGAGTTTTACAAGGAAATAAACATTTTAAACCTCAAGTTCAAAAAAGAACTTTTATAAATCTGTTTTCTATACCTCAGCAAATGTATAATACTTTGGACCATATTTCGAGAAGTGTTCAGTTTATTTGAAATCAAAAAATAAAAGTTTCCTTTAACTAAATACAAAATCTATACCATAATAAATATGAAGATACAAACAAAATACATATACATATATTTAAGAATGTTTGATATTTCCTAGCTGGCTTATGAAAATTTTTTGACAGGGGAGAGTTTAATATCCACTCTGGCAGCGTCCCCGGTGATAATAAAGACAGGGCGCCAAAAAATTCTGCTTTTTGGGATAAGTTGTCCTAAACTACCTTTAATTTTACCTTTGTTTTAGACTGAAAAATTCGTTTTAGAATGAGGAAAAGAAGCAATCTTCCAAACAAAAAATGAAAAAACTCAAAAGTGATTTTGATAAAAACACGATTAACCTGCACTGCCAATAAAGCTTTTCAAAATTCTTTCATTTTTGTCATTGATTCTGTATGAGTTTTTTTTTGATTCAGAGTCCTACTATGATCTTTCACCTCTATCATGCCAATGTTTCCACGTGGGAACACAGTTTAGTTGATTGATATGAGACACATTTATTGTAGTTTTTCATAATTTGAAAAACTTGCCTAAAAGTTTATATTGTATATACTTCAAAAAAAACTTTTTTATTGTTTTTTATTTTCAGAAATGAGGGGTGATTTTTGCTTTTTTGGTGAGATTACATTATTTTCAATTTCTTTAAAAAAATTGAAAAAATTAAATATTTATTAAAATAAAAACATTCAATAAACATACAAAATGTTAAAAAGAAAAAAAATAAAACTTATTTTTAAAAATTGTTACAAAAAAAATATTTCAAAATAGACGATGCGAACGTCTTCATATTTTCTGGAGTTTTAGGAAAAAAAATTTTTAAGCATTTTTTCTTTTTCTTATAGCTAAAAAATAAAATAATAGTTTTTCAAAATAAACCTCATTATAATTAATGGCATGAAAAAGGTCATGGTACACTGAAAATAAAACAATATAGTAGGGCTTATACAGAAAACGAGGCTTTAACCAATAACAAGATTTACTATGAAATTTTGAGCTGTTCCATAGCTGGGTATTTTAATATCAGAAATTTGTATTGAAGAAATGGATTTCTGCATTTCAAAGTAAACTGTTTAGGGATCCAATGTGTGCAACAAAAACGATTTCTCTATTTTTTGGCTAATGCTTTCGATTAAAATATGGAAATAGAAGACACAATACACGCCCTCCCTCCATACATTTCTCCTTTAATTGAGATTTCAAGATAGGATAAGCAATATATTTATTAATAGTCCACACTGTTGAAAATTGCGATTTCAAATTTACTTCGTTCAAACTATGATGTTTACCGTATTTTTGGGACCATAAGATGTAAGGTCAATGTGAATGGATCTGTTTTCAAACATACGGCGCATTAAGTGAAAGAAAAGAAGTCAGGCAAATCGAACTTTATTCAAGTGATTCACAATAACTCGCAACAATGTTTAGTTGTAATGCATAAAATACAAAACGCTAAATTTTCTAATTTTAATCGGAAAGAGCTTCAATAAAATTTAAAAGCAAATTCTAAGTGTTTGAAAATTTGTTAAATATTACCAATCAATTCAATTAGAATATTGAAGCACACTTCGTATTACTCATATGCCTTTTGATTAGAAGCCGTAATCAGGGTTGGATCATCTGGTTACCGAATTTTGAAATACAATAGAAATGCAAATACAGTTAACCCACGGATCATCCAGCCACATTTAAAAAGTCGTATTTGAGAGAAATTCGTTACAAAGGGGTTTCAAAATTAAGCTTTTTTTGATATCGTCATGACAGTATTATAACTTGTTTAATTCTTTATCAATAATACATAATGTGATTAATTAAATATACATGAAATTAACATAAAAATCAAACCTATTGAAATTAAAAATTTTAAAAAGTGAACATTTATTGAAAATATTACTTACTTTTAATTTATTTTTAAAAAAAACATTAGAATTAGATATAAAATAAAAATAAACATGTATTCTCTATAAATAATATAGTATCAACATTTTAAATTGATGTCGTACCTGAGGGGTTAGACAAGTCGTTTAAGAAAGGTTCATGTAAATAGCATTTGTGTGTAATAAGTCGTATCTTTGAAGAAGTCGTATTTGAGAGGGGTTACTACTTCCTTCATCAAAACCAAAAATACAGATACATTTATTAATTTGAAAATAAAATACTTTTTTCATAAACTTAAAGATGCGTATACAATAGCTGAGCGTATCAAATTGGCATATAAATATATTGATACTAATCAATTCGATATGCACAATAGTTATTTTTCTAGCTCAGCTTCGCTGATAAACTGAAATTCTCCGGAGTGAATTTTGAGTTGCTTTTATTGATATCCTGTCATGTATGATATGCGTCATGTATGATATGATACGTCATAGTATTGTATGTATAATTACATTTTACACAGTACAATTACATCAAATTTGTACAAATCCAAATATACTTGATCCTACCATGATCATAACGCTCCCATTTATCAAGGAGCGCGTCTTTATAAGCCTACCAGAAAAAAATTGAATTAAAACATTTTGACAGATTTTCGCGTGCCGTGTACCACATAAAATCGTATCGAAGTCAGTAAGCACAACGAAAATTAACTTTAAAATTTTAACGATGAATCGCCTACTTCACTTCCCGAAAGAATTATTTATAGTAGACGATTTTACTTTTTCGGAAGAGGGATGTCACATTGCTCCTCAAACAAAGTGCACTGGATTAAAAGACGAACTGTCGATTGTTGAGGAAAATTAAGTATGCAAAGGGGCCTTTTCTTTATTGGAAAGCTCGCAAGAAACGCAATTATGACATACACTGAGAATCTCAAAAAGAAAATAAAGATCTCAAACTTTTCGAAGAAGCAATAGAATTTATACGGATCTTATGATCGATTAGTATTCTAAAATATTGAACTGATAATTCATTATTTTTTTTGAAAAAGGCTCATTTTTGTAACTAGTAGGCAATCATCATGCACACATAATCTAGGATGCTCACCCACGCTCTTTCACTCGTGTTTACCATATTTGTATACTCTAGTCACCTAATGAAGGTTGAACAAATGAAGGATCAGCCAGATTATTTCCAAAAGATAACTTTTTTGAAGAAATGATATAGCTGCAAATAAATACTTGGTTAACAAAATTGAAGTAAAATGAACACAGTAAGAGACAACATTCATTTTTAACTCTCTTAAACAAAGAAGAATTGTGCATCGGCATTAAAAAAATGAAAAAAGGGATAGCAAAAGGCTATGAAATAGGGAATAAAGATATTTAAATGTTATACATAATTCCACATTTCTCTTTAAAGATATGATGAAAATTCTTGTCTGTTTTTCGATACGTTTATCAAATATATTTTTCTAGAAAATGAATGAATAGAAAAGAATAAAACGTAAATAATACTCTTATTCGAAGAAAGTAAACCGAGAGAATTTAATAAAAAAAATAATAACACAAATTAAACATTTCAATAATGTGCATTTCGATAAATTTGGTGAAGCAACGCATGGGTAGGTGCTTATGACATATAAAAATATATTTATATATTATATACATTTACATCGGTATTGCACAAAACATTTTGTATCAACTTCAACAACAAAACACGTGATAAATAGGAAACTCAAATTTGCGTCTGTTTCTGAGAAATGCTCTGAACTTTCACTGCCAAGAAGTTGTACAATGCGAAGACTAGGGGTTTGGGACTAAATGCAAACTTCAGCTTCTGTGAATAAAATGTTTCGTTTACAATAAATAGGTTTTATATTTGGGTAAGCAAGAATAATTCTACCTTTAACAACACAAATTATATCTCCTTCACGTAAAATTTTTTTTACCTTTCAATAAATCTATCATTAGTTTTATAATAGTTGGTTTTCATAAATATTAGTTGTCGACAGCTAATAGGTAAATATAGATATGACTTTGATACAATATTCCCTCGTTTATCGTCGGCACCACGCGCGATAGGCGAAAATCCGTGAATTAGACATATATTCATTTTATTATTTATGTATATTTAAAACCTTCATACACCATAACAATGTTATCAACCCTACCTGTATATTGTATCACTCTTTTAGAGACTCATGAAGAAACACTTTGGTTCTATACTCTACTATACGCTGTACTCTGACCTGTGGGATAAAACATTGATTGAGCCAATCAGACACCATGGATTTAGTTATCCTGGACTTAGGGTTGTGCATCCAATATACTTAGAGTAGATTTTTGTTTTTCAAAGCCCTAGGGTTTTTGTACCTGTACAGAAGCCCAAGAGTTAAAATAAACTCTATAGCGTTTCAGCACAAGACCTGTACGCTTTAAATCTGGAGGCTTTATCTCCTTCTTTGAACAGAAAAGTGCAAGAGGCCATTCTTTTCAGAACACCGTTTCATCCATACTGAAAATTTGTTGTGGAACATAACCACGTTCCTCAGTGAGTTGTTGAAAATTATTTTTACATATTCCTTAGCTGCAGCTCTATCTCCAGAGGAAACTTCACCATACAGCGAAACGCTTTTTAAGCCAAATCGTTTTTGGAATTTATCAAACCAGCCCTTGCTGGCAACGAATAAGGGTTTTCTCCATGATGAATAGCTGGATGTTACTGTTTCTAGGTCGTCAACTTCTTCCTCATCGCGTAGCAGCAGCAAAGTTGTCATACAGCTTCTTTGCCTTTGTTCGTATGATGAAGTAAATATTTTTTCATACAATCAGCAATCCATACGGCCAAAGCAGATTCCATTCTCACAATGGTCTCATTGTAGGAAGTTACCATCGACTTCGCTGTTTTATTAAAGGTTAAATTTGCTGTCTTCCTGATTTTCTTCTCGCCTTTCTTGATATAACGAACTGAAGATTTGTTGATGCCATAATGGCGCCCAAAAGCCTAGGTTTGGTATCAGAAGAGCTTAGAAGATCTAGCATGTTTGGGTGACATTGTAAGGCTTAAATAGGATAAAACTTTTGAAAATACAGTAAAGCAAGAAATTTTTTCCTAGGCTAAAAAATTATTGTTTTATCTGTAAAATATTTTTAAAAAATGAACATTTAAAAATTTCTATCATAAAAAAAGATCTATATAAAAATCCGTAATAGAAAAATAAAATACAAATTTATATTAAAAAACCGCGATAAAGTGAGACGGCGAAAATTAAACTGCGATATAGCGAAGGAAGGCTGTATATCACGTTTGGTACATGTCTGCATCACGCCCTGGCCAAACATGAGTGTTTTGAGTGAAGTTATAGCATTTAACTCGGACAATAATTATTCCCGTGTCATTCAGACAAGAAATGCGAGCGACAAAAACCATGCAGCATATTCTTAAAAACCAGATTCCGTTTTAAATAAATTTTCTCATCAATCTTATGCTCCTAAAAATTTGAAGATGAAGAAGTGAATTACAAATTTTATTATCAATAGTTTTCGTAGGATGCTAAAGAATTCTATCCTTTTTTTATTATAAAATTATAGCATAATTCGGCCAACCAGAGGGCGAGCACAATCCCTCCACTCATAATCTTATTCAATAATAATTTGACCCTGTAGGAGATATTCAGCTGTTAATTGTTCATTTTCATTTGTTCCTTCATCGTGGTATGAGCAGTGCCTTTATCATAACAATGCTTTCATGTATTAAGACATTTTAAGGATTATTATTGATATTACTTATATAAAAAATGAATACATTGTCGCAAATATTTTTGGTAGTTAAAATAATTTGAGAAAATCCACCTCCAAAAGTTGAACGCGATGCGCTCCTAATTTCATAGTGATTCATTCAAAAGTGCAACACTAAATAGTAATCAAAGGAGTGCCAAATGAAGGATTAGTTAGTTATTTTGTTTGTATAGTTTTTCAGTTAGTTAGTTAGTTAGTTAGTCAGTTGATTACTTCAATTAAAATTTTCAAGTATTTGTCATTATTATATAATATAAAAAAAAAGTCCTAACACGAAAATCGCAAAATTTCGTTCTCTGACACGGGTCATTGACTTCAATTTGGGGTCACGCCACTATCACCATCAAACTCAGAATCCAAAATAAGGTAGATGTCGATTAAAAAAATTTTCAGAACCCCTTTTCATCAAATAAAATTTTTAGCTCAAAGTCGAAAAATGTTATATATATATATATATACTCAATTCGCGTGCAATCTTTATATTATAGAATAATGATCAAATAAATTAAATGATCATTTTTGTCATGTTCTTTTGATTTGTCACTCATTTTGTAAAAACCAAATTCATCATATACGATACACGTGCATCAAATGAAAAAAATAATGAAAATATTTGAATCTTAATTTAAAAAAATACATTTTTAACACTATTTTAACTAAATTTTGTTTCAATTATTTTTACTATCTATAAAAATGGATTATTACTGTTTTTCAAAAAAATCTAAACTAAGAAATATTATTCTCGTTTTATAAGTAAAAAGAACCACACTATTCGATAATAATATGCCTTCTAACTAGTAAGCAATAATATCTAGTTTTAAAAAGCCTAATACCCAACACAAACTATTCATAGTTGTTGAGCCTCCCAAAAATATTTTTTTCTGGATAAGGTTTTGACTTTATAACACTCGGATAAGAAAAAAGAAGCACTAAAATTTTCATGCATTTCTGTTCGAAAATAAATAGTTCGTTTTTGCTTTTGAATGAATTCAATATAACTTAAAGCTTTAATATAACGGTCCATTGTGCATGACGAAAAGCTAAAAACAAATGTTACCACGTATTCTTTTTCAAACTCTAGCCAAAGGCAATTGCAGTCATCATCTCCTGAAGAACGCAAAGATTCGAAAGGAAAGTGGTAGAGGAAGCCATTTTCTGGGAAAAGAGTGAAGCCATCGGTATAGTGCAGAATCAGAGTTGCTTTATTTCCCTTCCATTCGCAATCTGTGATAGACAAAATGAAGAATCAAAAAGCACGAAGATAAAGTGATAGATAGGGGAAGAAATGAATTAAATATCCAAGTACACTCCAATATAATTGGAAAATAAAACTCAAAGAAAGAAATAACAATTTTTTCATGGCTTAATAAACAAATATCCTGAAAACTGCAAGCACTTACAAAAATTACACTTATTTCTTTCATCTAGATCAGGGGTGTCCAACACGCGGTCCGCGAGAGTATATTCTGCGCCCCGCGAAGAAAGATGAAATTTTTTCTTAAATTATATAAATATCAAATTTTATCAACAATTAGATATTTATTAAAATTTTAAAGTTTGAACAATATATTATTATTATTATTAGTATCATCAATCGTCTTTGAATTTGATCTTTTTTTTTGACGAACTACTATCATTTTTTGAATATTAAAAATCAATCATATATTGACATTTGTTTCATTTTTTTACCCTTTTGATTTCCTAATTTTAGATTTTCAATGAGCCTTCATGAATTTTTGTGTCAATCGTTTTTATAAGTTAATTTTTCAAAGTCTTAAAGGTGCATTTTTTTAAAATCAAATTTTCAGTTCATTAATGTCAATTTCGAAAAAAGGAAAATAGAGGAAGAAAAGAGAATTTTTCAGGAGCAGTGGGAATTAAATTATTTTTCAGTAAAGATCGAAGAAAAAAATAGTTTTAAAATTCTTTGTCTCATTTGTGGGCAAACAATAGCTGTTTCCAAGGAATACAACATTAAAAGACATTATAATTCTTTTTATAGCAGTTTTGATAGTTTTAAAGATGTTTCAAGAACAGAAAAGTTGGCTCAACTGAAAGCGTCCCACTCAAAACAAAAAATGATCATAAATGTAACTAAAACGTCAGAAGATTTGGTGAAGTCTATAGTGAAATGATTGCCCAAAATTCACAACCTTTCACAGAATGAGAATAATCATGTCTCGTGAAAGTATCAGAAGTTCTGTGTCCAGACAAACAAAATTATTTTCTGAAATAAGTCTGCAACAGAGTTTTGAGAAGGATAACAGAAATGTCATCAAATTTAGAAGAGCAGATGAAATCTTTGATTGATGAAAGCACTGGTAGTGTGATACCTCTTTTTCTGCAATTTTTATCAGAGGTGTTGATTGTTATCTGAAGCTTCATGAAGAGTTACTTGACTTAATGTTTTTCAAAGACACCACGAGAGGTGTAGATATTTTCTAAAGTTTGGAAAAAGTTTTTCGTGATTTCGATCTAAATTGGAATAAACTCGCATCCGTTTCTACTGACGGTGCACCGGCGATGTGTTCTGAGAAGTCAGGGCTTGTTGGTCTAATCGGGCGAAACAAAAAGAAAGTGGAGCTGAGTCAATAGTCCCAATTCACTGCATTCACCAAGAGGCACTTTGCGCCAAAAGCATGAGGATAAAAAATGTAATTGATACTGTTGTCAAAACTGTGAACACTTTGAGATCAAGTAGTCTCAAACATCGACAATTCAAAAGTTTTTTGAATGATGTAGAATGCGAATATAGCGAAATTCCTTATTATTGTGAGGTAAGGTGGCTAAGCAGCGGAGTAGTTTTGAGCGTTTTTTCAATCTCAAAGAAGAAATAAAAAATTTTTAAATTCGAAAAAGAAAGTCGTGCCGGAGCTTGATGGATGATACTTTATTCTTGACAAGTTTAGCTTTTTTGGTAGATATCACCAAATATTGGAACATTTTAAATTTGAAATTCCAGATTGAAATGAATGATAATGTAACAGCCTTCAAGATAAAGTCGAAAATTTGAGAAAAAAATTTGAAAATTAAAAACTTTGAGCATTTTCGTTTTTTAAAATCTCTACCTGAGATAAATGAAGAGGCGGTATCAGAATGTGTTGATCACATTGATGTTCTTTCTAATGAATTCGATAAAAGATTCAAAGAGCTCGAAATATTGAAGTCAGATTTCGATTTATTTGTAAATCCCTTCAATTTCGACTTTAATCAATTGAAAAAAGATATTCAAATAGAAATAATTTATCTGAAATGTAACACGATGCTGAGGAAAACGTTTGAAACTTCAGGTGTTACCGATTTCTACTCAAGATGAATGCGAATTCCAAAGTTAATTCATTTAGTCAAGAAAATTGTCTGTATGTTCGGGAGTACTTATAAGTGTGAAAGGTTTTTTCCACTGATGAGGCTGAACAAAAATTATTTACGCAGAAGGCTGACCGACGATAACTTGAAATCTTCTCTACGAATCGCGGCATCAAAGGAAATCCAACCAGAAATGGACATTTTGACAAAAGATGCGAAAGAAGCTCTCAAAGATACACTCAAACTGTTTATGACAATTAAAAAAAAAATTTTTATGTGATATTTCAATGATATCAATATTTTTTTATGTGATATTTTATTGAATAAAAAGTACACCTTCTTTCTGATTTTTTGAAAATTGAGTTCAAAACACTAAAATCTACTATGGCAATGTTTTCAATTTATGAGGCTCAAATAGACCAAATTATTCTTGAATTTTTGTCTGAATTTTTTCAGAAATCAGATGCGGCCCTCTAGTCGAACATTTTTGAAAATCCCTGATCTAGATCATTTTAGAAGTTAACGACTCTGGCTTCCATTTCTATTTTAGATTTTATCACATTTCAAATGCGGGCTTCGACTAATGCAGCTTCAAAACAACAGGCTCTACAACAGGGGCGCACATCCTCAAAATTATTGGGGGGGGGGGGCGAAATTTTTTTCTTGCAATTTTCAAAATTAGTGGTCTGGAAATACCACGGGAGACCAAATATTCAAGCAATCCTTTAAAATAGAGTGTATTCAGCGCATACCTAAAGTCCTAAATTTATAAGACTACTTTATATTTTTTTTACAAAATTGGTGAATTTAAATATTATACTTCCAGCGAAAATATTTTAATTAAATTTGCATATCGAATATAATGCGCAGAAAAATGCCCCAGGAAAAATGCTCCCAATTAAAAAGTGTGAAAAAATGCCCCCAATTAAAAAGTAGGAAAATATGCCCCCAATTAAAAAGTAGGAAAAAATGCCCCCAGTAAAAATACCACCGAAAAAAAGGCCCCAATTTAAAATTAGGAAAAAATGCCCCAACAAAAAATTTCAAAAAATTATTAATTAAAATTTTTAAAAAAGATATGTCAAATAAAGATTTTTGTAAAAAAAAAAGTAATAGATAATTTTTAAATTAACTAAATATCATGTTACATATTATATATACACTACATTAGAAGTTTGCAACTAATCGATGGCGAATCAATATTCATTCGATATTACAAATTTATATCTTTCCTTACTTTTTCCCACAAAAATTTGAAAATTTGCCCAAATTTAGTGGAATTTAAAAAAAACGATTTTCCAAAGAAAATTGACGAAACAGTTGTTTTCTTTAAATGTTTTAGCGTATCCCATGATCAGAAAGAAAATAAAGGTGTTGTTGTGTAAAGAATAATACAAAACTAATACTGATATATAGTACTTTGTCAATATATTAGTTGCGCTGAATTTTATAGTCACGTGTTGCTAAATAATCAAGTTAGATATCTCTTGCAAGTTCTTATTTTATTTATATGCAAAATTTAAATGGAATGTTTTTCTAATTCATTTTCTGGAAAATATATTTACCCTCAGGTTGTTTTGTTTTTAGATAAAATAATAAATTGTCTCAAAAAATTTGGATTTGAGTGTAAAGAAAACTAAAACTAATGATTTTAATTATGAATGGAGAGAAAAACCCCCCTTCCCCCTCGCTTATCGAGAAGCCTGGTTTAAATGCATTGCTAAAGTTGGAGGGGTGGGGCGGGGGGACGTTTGCTTACCTGTGTACCCGCCACTATTTCATTTTTAGTTTTTATATAATCATTAATCATGTTCTAGTAGTATCAAAAATAGTTTTAAATGCTTCCGTTTAAAATTAGTCTTTTAGATATGATTTTTAAAAACATTGATTTTCTTAGGATCCAATATAAAAAGTCGATCATTAAATAAAAGGGTTAGGCATCCATGCACTACATTTACACCAGGGTAGCGAACGCATAGAGCATGAATCCAAAAGAAGCGCATTGAATGATCCAAAATGGCACCTTGATAACAAAATTAGTCAATCAATTCATTTTTGACATCTTTGATACCAACAAAACATGAGGCATATAATAGCAGTTTTCGGCAGTTATGAAAAAATTAATATTTTGAAACATACTCCTTTTTCTTTATAAGATTAACTATGATAATTTTAAAAAATTGAATTTAAATTGAAATTTTGGGACACGATTATCTTACAAATAAACCTTGCTATAATTTTTTTCAGTTATATATGTTTCAAAAGCAAAATAACAGGGTAAATAAGTAGAAAAGAAACACTTATAAGTTTCCGCCCTTTTCAATAAATATCGCTTTTGACTAACATTAATTCAAAAAGGAGCTCCTTCACGAAAACTATTCTTAGATCATTTCATCAATTTTCTTTAACTTGATACAGAAACATCGTATTTCTTCTTTTATTAATATTAATTTCATAAGATATGAATATTTACCATGAAAGATCAAAAATCGCACTCTTTTAAACTTCGCATAGATTAGGAATGCATTTTGAAATATCAAAAAAAGTTTTGTGCAGAGTTCTAGCAACTTTCTGGATTGATGACTTAAACATTTATATCAAAGTCTTAGGATACTTTCATTCGGCGGGTTAAATGTTAAACAAATGAAAAATAGTTACATTATTGGCGTAAAAAAGTTTTCGATAAAAGTCAAAAAAATAACATATGATTTAGAAGCGCTTGGACAAGTGCGATTTAAGTGGGTTCTCTGCATGCAGGTTAGTAGTGGCAGCCAACTAAGTTTTCCATCAGAGGAAGATCCTCGAAAAGGCAGTGAATGGATTAGAACCTCGTTTTCAATAGCACGGCATAGCATATATGCATTGTTGCAAGGACAAATTGCTCAAATTGTTTCGGACGTCAGGAAGAAAATGGTCTTGGATTTTGCAGCATGCCTAGAATCTAAGAATATCCTGAACTTTTGATGTATACAAAAAAAATTGATTACATTTGCCTTTGATTGGCCTCATCGTCATTAGTTAACGAGAGATAACAAGTTGCATCATAAATTTATAATTCCTATGGAAAAGATAAAACAAAGTATAAACGGTCATTAAAAAACAGGGAGCAGTAATTAAGGTTTAATATCTAAAATATACCATATGTAACTTGTTGTGTTTTGACGACAGCATTTTGAATGGCAGAAGTGAGGTGGTTTTTCCAATCAACAGCCACGCCATTTTGATTGCTCGCTTTAAACACAGAAATGTGCACTCCATTTTCAGTTCCAGAGCGCAGAGTAAAAGATATAAAATTGGTGCCGTGAGAAGATGCATCTCTGGGTGGAGATTTTCTAGGAGTTGGAAGAGATGTAGAAGAATGCAAACTTCCATTGTTTGCAAAGTCTTCATCGAAAATAGCCCTTAAAAATAACACAATGTTCTTCACTAAAAATAACTTGATATCGGGCAATTCTCTGGTGGACCCTTTGCTATCGGCTATCTCGTTATCACCAGATTTTATAAAGCCCACTTACTAGACTGAAGTTGGATATTAGTTAGTTAATTTAAATAAATTTGATTATCTTTGGTTGATCTTGTTAGCATTGCTGGTGGTTGGTTGGTTGGATATCAAAGCACTTTCAGCCGTAAGCCTATATGCTAGCATTATGCTTGATATGGTGGTTAACTCTTTCGTGACGAGTGTATCATAAATGATACATAAACAAATTTACCTTCGTCTGCTTTTTCAAATAGTTTTGTATATGAATCTTCTGTTTTTTATTAAATATCGTCTGAGTTTTTTGGTCACAAAAAGGTTAATCAAAGTTTTGCGATTTTGTTAAGAGTCGGAAGCCTACCGGGATTCGAACCCCTGAGCTTCCGTTTTTAAGCTGATAAGTACACCCTAACAACCATTGAGTCTCAATTGGCGGTGGATTGACTAATAATATAATAATTATAAAATTACTTTATAAAATTGGATGTGAGCAATACACTTATATTTCAATCAAAATTGTCCTCATCATAATGACTAAAGCTATGAATAAAAACATTTGAAATATCATGTTAAGCAAACATAATTGAATGAAAAGATTCATGATAATATGCATATTTTCACGTTGAAATAAAACGTTTATAGCCTCCCCCCTCCTCTCTACAAAAACACAAAAGCAATGATTTCATCTGCATTATTCAAAATGAGGTCGTGCGATTAATAGATACACAAATTCATTTTAGAAGATGAGCAGCTAGATCACAGACACAACACGCCGTGCAATAAGAATTAATATAGCACTGATCTCTCTATGTCAGGGAAGCGCGAAGTTAGTTAAAATAAATCATAACAATACTACTTGTATATCGATTTTGAATATTATTATCAAAAAGTAATTATCTGAAAGAGCAAGAGAAACTTTTGATGCACGAATTTCAAACAAGGGCATTTTGCGTAGAGCTCGGAACGATGATAACTGCCTATCCCCGATTTGAAGTCATCATCAATAAGCCTGAACACATGACCCAAAAATTTTCTCAAAACTTTAAGCAGAAATACCTTTCCTAAATATTTCCTTCATTGCATCTTATATAAAAATAATAACCTCAGATGACTAATGACTTGACTTCAAAATATGTGGAATCAAGTTTTATGAAAAAAAAATCGATAGAATGTCTTGGGTGGGTGGGGGAAGGGGAGGGGAGGGAGAGAAAGATTACGTTTATTTGGGGTGAAAATTCTATAATTGATAAGATATTAAAAAGGAGTGTATGTATACGCCGAATTTACAACTTAAAAAAAAACGAGAATTTACAAGTAAAAATGGAATAGCTTAGTAACAAGTTTAGGTTATTCTTGTAAAATAATATATATCAAGGTATAGTTATGGAGGGCCGGTATTAGGCGTTTAGTAGGATGGAAAGTTCAGGTAGATCCTGGACTCAGGATGGGTGCAAACGTCACAAAGAATACTTAACTTAACTCTATTTACTTATTTACTGTGGTTAACTACGTGCTTAATATTTTCGGTCAGAAGTTGGCAATTCACCCACAGTTGAGAAAAGATGCAGTGTACACTATTTCAAATATTTAGTGCTATCTGTGAGTCTATGAAAAATAAGGCCATGAGCAGAGAAAACAAAATATGTTATAGAGGCTTAAAGAGATGGCAAACGCAAGTAATAAAAACGTTGCCAATAGAGTGAAGCTTTCCCCGAGGGTAAACAACAGTTGACTCCATGGATGTGAGCATTAAATCTAAAACAAAATCAGCTTTGGCTAGCTGTGTGAATGCTTGAACTAAAGAAAATCCTTCATCTCGAATTCAATTTTAAAGTCTCTGTAAAGGGTAGCATTTGTTTCGGGATAGTGGATGCGCTAACTAATTCTGATTTTCCAAAAGGTGAGAGTAAAATGTTTAAATCCAGAAGAATGGGGATTGCGAGGTATCGTAATGAGAATCGTACAAAATGTTGGTATCATCGCAACACTAAATAATTGATTGCGTAATTACTAAAAGCAAAGCAAAGCAAATTTGCATTCAATTTCAATACTGTTAGGTTCAATATTCAGAATTATAAGCGTTATGCTTGCTTTTGCCATCAAAATTTTGCTTCAACGTGACTTAGAATTTTGTATAATAAAAAACATTTACGTCATTACTTTTACATTTTGTTTCACTTCACTGAACGTTCGATCCTTTAATTTTATCCGAAATTTCAGTCCGAATATGCTCAAAATCATTATTCCATTGATAGAGAAAAAGGAGTTTGCATCCGATTTCATTCAAAATTTGAATAAAAATTCACTAACACATCAAATTAATCAAAAATAAAGGAATTTTCATTCGTTTCAATGAAAAGAATGTATCAAACAAAGTTGGTTAAAGTTCCACGTGTTAGTTTTTGAAATCGTTTTCAAGAGCAATGAAGCCACCACATTGACATCAATCATATTTGGCTGAAATTCAAATTGAATACCAACAAAAAAAATTTCTTGGCAAAACAAGGTTGGTTATACTTATGTTTAAAAGTTGCTATTCAATATTGAGAAAGTTAGTTAGTTTGTCAGGTTAGTTATTTGCAGGGTGTCAATTAGTGAGAGGCAAATAATAGCACCATTTGCATCACTGTTGCTGGCATTAGAAGCTACGCGCACCAACTAAAATTATAAATACGCCAAAATAATTTGGGCGAGTTGGTAGAATTGATTTGCTGGCGGCGGATGGTCACATAGATGCCGAAAAGCCGGGTTCTCAACGCTTTTGTATAAATCGCCCACTGGTATTGGAAAAAAATGCGAAAAATCTTTAACATTTCTTAAACTTTAGTTTGAATTTTTTCATTCCATTAAAGTTCAATAAAATATGCCTAAAAATTTCTTCTAGAAATACTATATTGCAAGATCACCCATTCTTCTTTTTTGAGTTTAAACAAATACTTACTTATGAAAAAAATGAGGGATTTTCAAGCTGAAAATTATGAATGGAAAATTTTAACTATGATTGAAATTTTGACTACTTTAAATTCTTTCTTTTTTTTTTTAAATATTTTAATATTTGTTTTTACAATGCCGAAATGTTTCCAAAAAAATCGCCCACCTGAATTCCATTTTTGCCAAGAAGTAGACGATTCGTCCAGAGTTGAAAACCCCTGCAGTGTAAATTAAGAAATTTTCGCGAGGAATGCCGCAAACTTAATTCCCAGTTTTTTTACATGAAATTTTATGTCATCTTTGATATATAAAATTATAAATCACTGAAATTTTGATATTAAGTGCTCAACAAGTAAAAAAACAAAAATGTTAGAAATATTCATTCGCGAATTTGTTTCTGAACGATACTTAATATTACCCCCCCCCCTACCTACAAGTTTATTGTTTTGGAGTTAAATTGTCCAGAGCCCAGATTCTCCAGAGTGCAAATTTTCTCTGAATTGTGGTATGCAGGGGGATTTATACAAGGATTGGTTAGTAAGTAATTGGATAAATTAGTGTCATTTTTGTGATGTTGCAAGGCGTTGCCAAAGCTTACGTGTGAGCTCACGTCACACATGTAGTGAGAGTGAGCAAAGTGGTAGAGAAAGATACGTCAGCTAGAGAGTGGAGCTCGGTTTATACACAAAGAGTTAAGCTGTCAAGCCTGAGAATTGTCAGACAAATGCAAGAACCCTATGGATCACAAGTGAACCAGGAAATAAAAACCGTCTGCATTTTAAAATTAAGTTATATGAGAAATCATTCGAAAAGAAAATCAAACAATCAATTTTCGAAAATCAATGCCTGATTATTATTGTAAATGAACTTTGTGATTCTTTCTTACCGAGTGCAGAGGAGAGAGAAACGCTGAATAGGAGAAGAATGCCAGTTATTGGGAGTCCATGATACGCAATCATACATGAGAATGTACTTACTCGTTAGTGCTATGAACTTTGGCTTGTATGAAACACCACCTGTTTTGGAATTTATCTTAAAATATTTTAAAAGTCAATCAGAAGAGCAAGGATACTTCATCATGGGTGCAGCAAAGAGGGACGACACGAGTAGAGCTTCTGTCTCGAGATTCCTCGAGCAGTGATGACCTACGTTAAGGTTCGGAAAGAAATTTCGTATTTTCAAACATCACTTTTGTAAAATCGCACAAGAATAAAAAAAATACGAGATTTAAAAAGCACATCGAGGATTTGAAAAAAAAGTCCAAAAGTAAAAGCGTAATCAAAAAGATTTGTTTACCGTTTTTTATCTTGCGAATAAAAGAAGCGATGTCAACAAGTTCATTTGAAATAATAAAGTTTGTTAAGCAAAATTGAAAAATATCAAATTTGATATTATGAAGTAAAATTAGATGAGTGAAGTTTAAGATAAAGAAAGCATTTACATCTTCTAAAAACTGATGGAGTCGAAAATTCGCTTTATTTAAATAAATCCGTTAGAAACTTTACTCTTTTTATTTCAAACAAATGCTCTTTCGGCACTTTTCTTATATTCTTTTGTATGTTTAGATTTAATATCACAAATAATAATATATGATATTCTTTATGGGTTTATATCACATGTAACAAATATATCGTAAAACTTTATTCACTAGAATATGTAAAAATCCTAAAGATTTTTAATATGATTGAAACTTCTAAACGATGAGAATCCCTTCCCATCTATACAAACAAAACTTCGGGGAGGAATTTTTCAATTGTATAAAAAATGTTTTAAAAAGATTAGATATACTTTTTATGTATCCATATTAGTGTTTATAGCTTCCATTCAATTTTCTTGAAGAAAAATCTAGAGTTTCAAGAATGGTCAATCTAATTTCTCGTTTGTCGAAAAAATTATTTTATCCAGAAGTCAAAAACTCTAGAAACGATTAGCAGTCGCATATAGCGCCTTTTCAGTTTTATAAGGTTTAGTTTATTTAGCTAGCAGGTCAATTAAGTAAATGTCTTCCGTTTTAAGAATATTTATCTTTAACATCGAGCTCATAAAGTAGAAGATAACTTTTAATTTTAATAGAATGTAATCTGTTCGCTTTATGAAGATAAAATGGATGCTGTATAGATAGATGACTTTTCCACATATATTTTATTCCCCAGACTTTTTAACACATCAACCCCTTCATAGATTATTTGCTTCGCCTAGACTAGACCCCCAGACAAGTATAATAGAAATATGAAATCATTTTTTGCATTTTTGATGATGAGCTATAATATATGAAAGTGTACCTTATATTTTATTATTTGTTTATATACTAATACATAACTTTTATGACTATCTCCATTTTTTCTTGCCTAGTAGAAATTTAGTTGATTATTATCCATAACATGGGTGACCCCTTTCAACCTCTATGTAATAATCGACCACTAGAAAAGTCTCATCGATACCGGGGCCACTTTGTGAAACCCTGGCTTATCGATACCGCAAAGTTCTGGGTGCGAATCCAGCATCAAACCGTTCTTGCACATAGATTGACGACACAAGCGGAGAATTGTACTTTCTCTATGAAAAACACGCAACGCAAGCTTCAACTTGCTTCACCTTTCAAATATTGGCAAGCTTTACATTTTTATAGCCAAAGTACTTTTCGGTGACTATAGCATATACTCATTTACTCTGATTAAACGTTTTTTAATATTATGCTCGTTTTTTAAAAAATTTTTGACGAAATTCTTTTAAAACATAATATATGTGTACAATGTACATAGTATAAAATATACGTGTAAACATCAAAGATACGATATCATGCACATAGCATGAACAACGTATTTTCACTTACGAACAGAGCAGAGGACTAAAGTAATTCCTATTTAATTTTATTAGAGGTATGGGTTTGCCTGCGTTCCCTTTGGAAACGTTGGTTTAAAATGGGTTAATGGATGAATAAGTCTCACTTTTTGTAATAGCCAATTCATATAGATCACATCAGTGAGAGATGTAAATTGGATAACACTTTGCATAGAGTCCTTCCTAAGAACTTCAAGGCGCAAATCAACACAGTCAAAGAATTGTTTTGCCAAATTCGGGGTGGGAAAGCGAAGTGCAATGTAGTCTTCGCTGGATGCGGAAAGAGGCGAAAATATTTCGACACATTTGTTGCAGTGATCGTTTATGACAACGTTTTGGGTTAAGTAAGCGAGTCTTAGCGGCACACTTTTTGATTTGGAAGCAGTTGGCGCATCATTTGTAGCGATGTTTGTTGATCTGTTAGTGCTACTAGCACTCACAATCGGCTTCTCGAAGAGAAAAGGATGAGGATAACTCCATCCAAAGGAATTTAGTAAGGAATTTTTGAGGAATAAGGGAGTGACGTTCTTCACGAATTGCACTAAACGAAAAAACGATTTGCGAATAATCATCAGTGAGGTGAGACATATTCCAAAATCCACTAAAAGCAGAAAATCCTCACTTTTAAGGATATCTCTTTTCTTAAATCAGCATCAAGCAACAAAATCCTCAATATTACAAGCCATCATAAGGGTAATCATTTATAAAGCCCATATTCTTCAAAACGAAAAGTCTACGCATCTTTTTCAATTGGTTTATAAAACTTAAGGCACACGATTTTCATTATGTGGGGCACTGATGCCGCATTCGGACATGGCCAAAAATACATGGAAAAAATGAAAAACTTCAATCAAATTGATACTTATACATTAACAATGGAGGAAGTGAACATGGAAAGAGGAATCTTTTTTGATTCATGTTAAAATTTGGAGAAAAAAGGCAGCTAAGAAAATGATAAAATCAGAACAATTTTAAAAAATAAGGTTCATCTATTGATGAAATAAATACAACTTCGTAGTGATTACCTAAAAAGTCAAGTATATTAGAACAAAATTTTTCTTTCCTTATAAAACTTTTATCAATAGGCTATGCTAAAATAATCTCAAATAAGCACATATATTTAAAGCATTGGAGAGTAAGGTGGCATTTATCGATGATAACTATATATAGTATTTATCAGGGTTGGATCAAACACACATTTTCGAGTCTCAAATACAATACTCTCGATACCAAATTTTGAAATACAATGCAGGATACAAAGGTATTTGATCCAACTCTGGTATTCTACGAAATCCCCATTTCAAAAAAATTTCCGATACTGAATGCGAAGAGGTAGGAAGTGTAGAGAGTTTTATCGATACAGGTCTCAAAATGTGTAACATATAAACAGCTAAACCCTGTTAACCCGTTAACGACCAGAATAATCAGACGATATCTAATGTAAAGCAGAAGATTTGTATTAAAGAGCTTTGATAAACGTAGACGATTTTATTTTTGTAAAGTCGACTATAGTCGACATGGGCGTTAACGGGTTAAGGTGGTTATCAAATAAAAGACCATCATTTTTAAGAATGAAAATTTAGGAGAAACCTAATTTTTTGATTTAAAGGCGCTTTTTGAAAATTATTCGTCTGAATAAGTTTTTATATAACTGAAAGCAAACGACTTTTTTTAATGGACACTGGTGTCCCATTCAGTCCCGAGGGCTAACGCCAGGAAAGTGAATTTAAAAAACTCTGAATAAGGAGGAAGCATCAAAGTGGTGAAAACGCGACAACGATTTGTCATTTTTGTTTAGCTATCAATCGAATCAAGGATACACGATTTACAATGTCATTTCATTCATTCACTTTGCAATATTTTTTTATGAATTAATAGTCTTGTGCAGTAGTAGTGACAGAAATCAGTCTCATCACAACCTCAGTGTCATGCTTGTTACGCCACTTTTTGAGAAAGGAGTTAAGCCAGTTTTAAATCAAATAATAACTACTGCAATGAGAGAGGAGAACAAATCAATGAAAAAAAGTTGAATCAGATAAACGATGATCACTTCCTTGCATCGAAAAGTAGTACATAAAGAAGCATGGAAGCAATTTTTGTGAATGAATGAATAAATAAATAAATAAAAACATGACACATTAAGACTGCTACTTTCGCCATAAATCTGAAGAATAAATTAAGCCTTCCTTCCGTTAGTTATAGCAAAAAATTCAATTGTTCACACAAATAATAATCCCTCATAATGAGGTAAATCAGGGGATCATTTTTTTGTAGAACGTGTAAGTACAAGAAGGATGCAACTGTTGCAACTTTCTTCATCATCACAATCGCTATTAATTAAGCCACATCATTATTTTTTCCATTTCTTATACTTTTACCACTTCTCAATTTTATTCAACATTTATTATCATGGCAGCATGGATGGATGTTACAGTGTAATCATCACACTACGCGCACGCATCCAGTGGGAATACGAAAAACACTTAAAGAATCACTATTCACATTAGAGACCTTGTGAGGAGATATTTTTAGACCAATTTATACCTGCACCCAGAACTACGATTAAGGATGGGTCACCCCATAAGCTTACAAAAATTAAATAATGTTTTTTGTTTAAAATACTTAAAAAAACAACCCCGATTCCAACTACTCCCCCCCCCCTCTAAAATCTCCAAAACCAACGACTCCGATTCCTTAGACCTGCATGTACCTAATTATAATGTTTAAAAGACCATTGGTATACCCTCTGACTTAAGTTATCTAAAAATCATATATCTCAAAAAGATTGCGGGTTTGAAGAAAAGATTTACCTAGAGACACGGTGATGAAAAAAATCATAAGATACAAAATAGAAAGAAGAGATACTGGAATAAAAGCAAGAAAAAAAACAAAACAGAACAAAACAAAAAATAATTGGAAAAATGTTTGATAGCTCACAAACGTAGTTCAAAGAACAAGCATCACTCTGATAAAGTTAATGCAAAGAACAGTTGTTGAAAGCATTTGGCATGGATATTTCTAACCATATGCTGTCAACTTTGCAGACACAAGACACACTTTAAATTTTTTTTCATCTGATTGCGTCATGGATTTTCGGATTTATTTTCGTTTTTAAAATGTTTTTACCACTTGTGTAAAAAGTTAATAAGGTAATTAAAATTATAATCATTTGTGTTAAGTATAAGAATATGGAAAAATTTTGATGTTTTTTTTTATGTTTTCACAATTTAATCTATGGTAAATTGCTAATTGAATACTTGGTGGTTCTGTGAAAAATAAAAATTTTTAAAATAAAGAGAATCAGTATCGGCATAAGAAATGGAATCAGCATCATGTATTTTTTAAGAATCAACATTGTAATCGGAATCGTTCAAAACTTTAGTATCGTCGCATTGTATACCATTATCCATAATAATGGTCTAGAAAAGAGAAAGAGATAAATTAAAATTGAAGAGGATTTTTATCTAGCTTTGCTTTATGATATTCGTCATTAAAAGAAGGAATTGTCAGTGTGATATTCTAATTAACGACTTTCAATAGTGAAGAATCAAAAAGATTGCGTGGCAATTCTATTGAAAGTGGAGAAGCAAAGAAATAAAAGGGATTGCATGCACGCCTTCGCAATATTTACCGTTTCTTGAAGAAGAAGAAAAATTATTTCGGACTTATAAATGGATGGAAATTAGATTAAACATAGCAGTATTTTGATGAAAACCTTGAATGATTGGCATTAGTATCGCGAAAATATTAATTGCGATGTGTACTAGTATTATCGGAAAATGTCACGGGTCAGATGACAATTGGCATCTACCCTGGTACAATTTTTAACCATACCACATTCTAATCACAGCTTATATATTTGTATATACAATCTCGTCGTTGTCGTAAATATCAGGCTCATGAAAATATGATATGATTGACAATTTAGCTATTTTTTGTAGCATGACATATAAAAATGGGATCTGGCCAACGCGAAAAAAACAAACTCGCACTAAATCACTTTTACCAACTCGACCCAACTATTTTAGTCCGTTAGTTAACTGGTATTACAAATGAGGCGAGATGGTTATGTTAGACGACATGAGCAAGTTGGTTTGGATAAAAGTTGATTGTAAACCTATATAAATATAAGAGCGATGGATGCCGTAGCAGTGTTTTTATCGAATGGATTTTTATTCATCATTATTTAAAGTTATCAATTTCCTTTCATTGAAATTGAATCGAGCGGTCGAGGAAGGTTGGAGTAGCGGAATAGAGAGAGTAAGATTTCGATAGAGACTGATCATACTTTCTTATCTCAATGGCTGTGCTTTTGATTTAAGACATCTACACTAGAGCATGGTCGTATCAAGAGGGGTGGCAGTGGGAAGGGGGCAATTGCCCCAGGGCGCCATACCTAGGGAGGGGGAGGGGACGTCATTTCATTGCCACTGACGTCAACGCAGCAGAGTTTGAGATGGAAATTGAGGACATTCAAATGTTTTTGAAACTTCGGAAAGAAAAACCGGCAAACGCTATGGAGTTACTTGGTTTTCTGTCCTCGCACTCAGGACTCTGTCCGAATCTACAAGTGGCTTTGGGGATCATGCTGACAATTGGAACTTCTATTGCATCCTGTGAAAGGCAAGCTAAAACTTATTAAATCCTACCTAAGGAGCATTATGGGACAAGCCCGCCTCAAAAGTCTGGCTCTTATGTGCATTGAGAAAGAAGTTCTCGATTGTGTTGATTTTGACGAAGTTATCGATAAATTTGCTGCTGCTAAAACACGAAAAATCAACATCTAATGGAGATTGTCTTCCACTCAGTCGGTATATATTTGAATTATGTGGCTTAATAAAAATGTGAGCATTTTTTTTCTAAATCACTTTTTAAGCCAGAATGGGATGGGGATGAGTAAGAAATGAAAGAGGAAGAGGTGAGTGGCTCCATTCAGGAGCTTTGCCCTGGAGCGCCACGATCTCTTGATACGGCCCTGGGCACGAGCCTACTTTATGAAACCCATTCCCACACATAATCTTTTAAAATTTTATCAAGCCCGCCGTACTCGCCCTATTTTTAAAATATTATTTAACCCGCTTTATAAATATTCTCTCACCTTTTTATGTTTTTTTGAGAACCTATATGATTTTTTATTTTTATATTGCCATTTGAGGTTAATCATCACCCAATGTTTTTTTCAACCCATTTTCTTCTTAATATTCAATTCTATTCTCAAAATTGAAGAAAAATATTAGGAATTTTAAATTCAATTTATTTGACTAATAGATTTCGGTTATAGCGTGGATGGAGGGGTACAAGACATAGATCCGCGTTATAAATGGTCACGTTATAACGAATCTACTAGATCTGTATTTTCGAAATTCAACACAGTCTTCCTTCATCATACACAGCGTTGCAGCGTATATGAATTACAACAGCTTGTTATTTAGAAAAAAAATCTTAATAAGCAGGCAGCACTTAGTGCGATACGGTTACGTGCTTTGAATAATGTGACGTAGAACTCTATGATATGTACATCCAATTTTGAAAAACCTGCTTATACCCCTCCCTTATGTCATTTTTAACTTTTATCCTCCCGCACCCAGAATAAAAAAAATATAATATTTAAGAAACATTTTTCATAGTTGCTTATTTTAAGAATTATGCTCGATCTAAAAAGATGTAACAAATAGTTTAAATTTTTCTCAAAATTTTTACAATAAAAATAAAATACAAGAAATTATAGTTAAAGCAAATTCATTTATATTTTTGTAATCTCAAAGTATACACGTACATGGCTTATCTTTCTTTCGTTTTATTTTAATATTTTTTTTACATATTACTAATATAATGTATTTTGTATGAAACTTTTTATAGTAAGTTTGTTACTTTAATATCTATGCAATGATTTTAAATAATAAAATTTTGTATTTAACCCATTTAAGACCAAGCAAAGCAGACGATATCTAAAAAAACGCAGACGATTTATATTCAAAGTCATTGAAAAAAGCAGACGAAGATGAAATTACTTATGTTCCAAAATAGGAACATTCGTCGTTAATGGGTTAAACTACGACTGTTGATACACTATACAAGAATTTATCAAATGGGAGCCACAAAATTGAACCAAGATCATGACTATCCAAGACACGCAATCTTTGACTCTCCTCATTGGATACACTAATTTCTTAGACGCTTTCAACGATTTGGATTTAACATAAGCAATTAAAAAATATTTAACAATTTAAAGTCAAGATTTTAGATTACAGACCAGTTTTAAAATATCGAGCTATTTATGTCAATGCTATCACAATATACAAACCAATAGAATGAAAAAACCGTAACTACAATACAACCATACATAGTAAAGTACGTTCATTAGCTAATTTTGTTGTATTTCTTAGTTTGCTCGAGTTTATTATTGAAACTATGCAAATATATAATTTTAAAATATTAAAACCTTTATTTAAATTAATTCTTTGAAAATAAATTTTGCTTTCAAAACAAATATACCAATACAAGAAAGGAAAACTAGGAGGAAATGATGGAGGATATAATTTTTGACATCTCAGCAATATTTTACAATTATACAAATAACGTAAAAAATAAACATTATAAGTGTGGAAAAACACAATGAAGAAATCATTTCTTTAATTATTCCTCATAAAATTTTAAATAAATTAGAAGTTCAAATATAAAAATAACAATTTAAAATGAAAAATACAAAATAAATACCTTCAAGGTCAACTTCATTACCAGACTTTTTTAAAATTTCAACGGCTTCTTTGTGTGTTGAAGAAATTAGGCTTTTATTATTTACGGACATTATACAATCTCCAGCATATATTTGTCTTGTTAAATCTGCAGGTTTATTTTTAAAAATTTTACTAATAACAATAGGCATTTTATTTTCGAAGCCACCTTTAATACTTAAACCCAAGCTTTCATTCTCTTTTTTAACAACTTTCACAACTCTTGAAGAAAAAGAATCAGCTGTGTTATCCCTTGTTATGTACTGTTGTATGATTTTGTCAATCAAGTTATTAGAATCAATGAAAATGACATTAAGACTTTCTTCCAGAACTTCAATTTTAGCAGTAATCCATATGTCATTTGTGAGTAAAACTTCACATTCAAAGCTATTCATTTTAAATTTTACATAATAATTTTGACAACTTTAATTTGTAGTTGAAAAATGATGCGAAAAAATAAATTATAATTTTGTTAAATTAATTTTAACCTAAATTTTGCAGTGTTAAATCTACAAAATTACTAATCAGGTATTTTTTGTCTACTAAAAAACTTTATAAATTATTTTTATACGGTTTAAAAAATTTTAAATATTAAAATTGAAGGAAATAAATTTAAAATAAAGAGAATATGATATTAAAGTTGGTCTTCATCAAGGTTCTGCTTAGGCCCCATTTTGTTTGCAATAGTGATGGATATTTCGTCTCAAAGCATAAAAGCAGAACATCTATAGGAGCTAATCTTCGCATAGCAGAAAATACATAAAAGTTGGCCAAAAGTATGGGTTCAAAATAAATACAAAAGGGTAGAATTTATAGAATGCTATAAGATATCTAAACATGTGCCTATAAGAGACTCACATCAACAGCATATAAAACAAGTGAAAAATTTTAAGTATCTGAGATCACTGATTGTTGAGGAAAGAATCTTTAAAAAAGAAGTGGAGTGAGTGCAAGCAGTAGCAAATAGAGGGAAGTAATAGCTGTGATTAACGATAGAAGGATACCGATGAAGTTCTCAGATCATAATGTTGGAGCATGAAGAAGAAGGATGAAAGAAAATTGATTACAACAGAAATGAGAATGTTTAGAATTATGTTGACGTAATTCTAAAAGACAGAATAAAGAAAGAGGAGGTGGAAAGAATAACAATGGTAACAGAAAGCGTACTAGGAATAATATAAAGGTATTCTCATGTGATAAATAAAAACGAAAAAGATGTGACTTGACAGGCGTTGGAATTATTAGTTACGTGGAAGAGAAGCAAATGACGGCAAGCGAATAGATGGAAAGATGGATTGGTAAAAAGCATGCAACAACTTTCTTTGAAAAAAGAAGATGCTCAAGATAAATGGAAATCGAGAAAACGGATCATGACCATCGACCCCCTACTTAGGGAATAGGTTTAGGCAAAGAAAAAGAAGAAGAATAAATATCCTATTTTGGTCAAATAATCATTTAAAAAATGATTATTCCAAATTTATGTATAAGAATTTTTGTTTATAAGATAAAAACTATTCAAATTGAAGGATAATTTCGAATGAAGGAAATTTTTGTAAATATAAAGTTTGCTTAGATACCGGAATCACCAACAATTTAAATATAATTTCCTCATAATAATCCTCAAAATTATTCATTCACTTTTAACTCAAAAAATAAACAAGGCACAATATTGAATTGTACAATGCGTGTTTTTTGCGCTCTGCCATAGGTTTGCCACATTCTAGTCACTAGAATTATAAACAATCAAGTTTAACTTTTAAAAGATTAAGGATTCAAACATTGCTAACTAAATATTAGCCTTCACTTTATTTGAAGATATTGCAAAATTAAAACGAGTTTTTATTTACGACGAGTTTTTATGTACAAATAGAATTATAAATCACATAACGAGATTAGATAATATGAAAAAAAATTGTATACGAAAAATGCATTGTATAAAAGATTTGGGGTGTGTTGTTTTTTCTAGAGGAGGGATTCTTAACCGGTTATTCAACACCCCCTAAGTCGTCTCAGAGCTTTAGTAGGAGGCTCTCGTAAATTGGTAAGAAAAGTCTTGATATTTAATCATTATTACATTTTTGAAATACTTTTCTTTCACATTTTATCTTAAAGTAAAATTTAAAGAATTTTCATATCTTATAATTTTCAAACATCCATAGATCATTTATATTATCGTTTTACTACTATATTTATCTTTATATATTGTTGCAAAAATGTTTTTTGTATCATGCTCTCTTGAATAAAGGGTCAATGAAAGCACTAAAATTTGAATGTCATCTTTAAACGAAACACCATTAAAGCGAAAGTCACAATTTGAAAAACAGAAATTTAACACTTATAGTTTTAAAGCAGAAAGTTTTTCATTTGAAAGCCGTTTTAAATATGGTTCATAAAGTAGGCCTTTCAAAATGTTATCTTATTTCTATAAAGTTTCTTGAAAATATTACAAGTCAATCCTTTTCGGGTCCTTTGAGTCCCGATAATTGATTTAAAACTCTCAATAAAAAAAAGTAAGTATTGTTTAATTCAAAAATCAAATATAAATATCATTTGTTATAAATATAAATGTGCATAAAATGTTATTTATACCAAATATAAGAAATTAGAGACAACAAATAAGCATTATGAATATTTATAAGTTTTATACTTGGGTAGTAAATATAAATTATTAGTCATCTATGTTTTTACGAAATAAAAATTCTGATTGCATTTTTATCCCCCACATCATATATTAGATATTTTTAAAAGTTGTTCCACACATTATTGAAACATGGACTACAAGCATTTAGCGTCTTTTTTATAATGATATTAACATCTAGGTTCTATATAATAACTCTGTTTAAAACCATACACCTCTATTGTTATTTTCACTGATTTTTCTAATCGTTTTTGTTTGAATCGCTCATCACCCAATAACTGAACAAACTCTCTGCAATAATCTTCATAAAGTTTTTCCGTTGTTACTTTTTACATTGCCAACTAATTAATATTAATTAAATAATTAAAACTTTTAAAACTTAATTGACCTCTCAGGCCCTTTTATAATTTAAGGAATAAAGTTTTGTTATTATGATTTAGAAAAATCTATCTATGTTATCGTTATTTTTATTTAATTGCATATTTTGGCAGAACTTTTACATTCAAGAAGATCGCTTTAAATAGGGGACTGAATGTGTGTGACTGATGGTGCACGGATCGTATTGAAATAAGAATTCAGTTCAAAATTAAAAAAATAGCAGCTCAACCGAAATGCATGCACTGGATAATACACAGTAATGTTCTAACTAGTAGGACTCTCTGCTTTACTTCTGAAAATGGTTAAATTCTGTAATCACAATTATAAATTATTTGAAAACCACAGCTCTCACTATTTGCTAATTTAAATAATTATATAAAGAAACTAACGCTTAACAAATAGTTCTCATTTTCTACAAGACAATCTTTTGTTTATCAAAAAAAAATGTTGATATCCTAACTTTGAAATAAAAAAACGTGTTTCTGAATATCCAAAAAAATGTTTCTGTAAATCACTATAAAATTAAAGTATGGATTAAACCATTCTGAGATTTTTAATCATTTGAACAACCTAAATATGAAACTTAGGATTGAACATATATTCCCCAATTTCAAAATAGTTTTCATGTTGTTGTTCTAAAATTATGTAAATGGCGACGAATAACCAATATCGGAATCTTTACTATGTTTGAAAAACTTAGTGAATTTATGAATTAAACTAACCCAGTTTTTCAAATTACAATTGATGCTTGATGCATAATTGTGATATTTATTGATATTAACTTACACCATTTTACGTAAAATTTATTAAGTTCACGTTTTAGACTTACCCCTTAAATAAACTTTTGATACTTGCCCTCAATGATGTACATATTCAAAAAAATGATATGGTTACTGTATTCAATAATGCAAATGGTATTTTGAGAACAATTTCACCAGTTTACCCAAATTCTCGAAAATATTGCAGAGATTTCACTCTTACAAGTTTAGAAAGAGTTATTCCATAATGTCATTTTTGAAAAGATTTTTTCACAACGTATGATAAATGATTGAAATTATTTGACTGATTTCGTTGATAATTCTCTTTCTTTAAAATTTTCAAGAACAGGCACGATAATTTTTGGAAAAAGAAAATGTTTAATAATGGGTTTTTTCTTTTCTATAAAAAATGATGTGATTATTTTTATAGGCTTTTTTTGCCTCCTTTTTCGCTAATAAAATTATATTATGTTATGTAAATAGGGGTTTTTGTTAAGTTATATTTTACTTTCTTTTCCTTCTGTTGCGGAGTCGTAGAGAAAATATAGGCAGTGACTAATTCATGCTAACCTCAATAAATCTTAAATGAGTAGATTTAATTATCTAAAGTTGATGTTTTAAAACTAAAATTTATTTAATAAAACTTTCCTAAAATCTAATTATCTATGTTTTTTAAATTTATTCGCCATTTCATTCTGTGTGTTTTAAAATTTTTTAGAATTTTAAGCTTAAAATATGGGGTTGACGTTTTCTCTTCACATTTGTCAAGTGAAATTTTAGTTTATGTCTATGCGGAATAATTTAATAAATTTTATGAATTTGAAATGAAAAAACCCTATTTTTAGTATTCAAATATATTTCTCATAAATTAGAAAAATTAGCATTTTCTACATTTCACATGTTTCAAATATTTGAGTCATTCAAACAATCTCCTGATCCCAATATATAAAGTTTCATTTAATAATCACTATCGCTTAAAAATTAAATTTAAAATATTGAGGTTGATTTGCATACAATAAATAACATTAACTTGTCCAAAGCTATTAGTAATAAAACCTTCTCATGCCAATGAAAGGCTTTTCTTATGTTAATATTTAAAGGTTCATTCTAATAAAACTCTAAAAAAATCAAACTATATTAGTGGAAGAACAGTTAAAAATTTCATATTCAATCATGGTAACATCTAACGCAACAGATATCTAAATGTTTAGTATATAATTAATTAAACACAGGATAAAAATAAATAAATAATTTATTATCTTTATTTTGCTTCCTGTTTTGTTCTTTGAAAATATGGCTAATTTTATTTTGACTTACCAATTATCTAAATGTATATTTATTAATTTAAAATTCATATAGGTATAAAATATTGAGTAATTTTTTTTTATCAAAAAATTAAAAAAAATTGCTTATATAATCATCCATATTTTACAAAATTTAAATTCTGAGTTGTCACTATTTTTAACTAT
Source organism: Nectonema munidae (assembly GCA_030549495.1). Taxonomy (NCBI): domain Eukaryota; kingdom Metazoa; phylum Nematomorpha; class Nectonematoida; family Nectonematidae; genus Nectonema; species Nectonema munidae. The sequence goes on from JAUIRK010000909.1 coordinate 355,831, forward strand.
AAATGAGACGTAAAATAATGCTGTGTTGTTTAAAATTTCTACTTTATTCCTATTTTTTTTACTTTTTGTTCATATTTCCTTTTAAAAGTAAAAGTACCTGTAGTGTTTTATCAAAAAGGAACTAATGGTAATAAACTAAAGAAATCTATTTTTGATTTATAAGCATTTAAGTTTTTTATATTTCAAAAAGTAAATTAATGGACGTTGCTACAACGCAAGTAAAAAAGTGGTATTTTAGTTGTCGGTATTGCATCCAAGGTATGTATTTTTCTTAATTCGTAAAGTATTTTATAAAAAAATAAGAAAATTTTCTATCACAAAATTATATTTTCAGATTTTACCCTGTTGGAGTTTCTTTTCCAATCTTTTTTTGATGAAGATCTAAAATTTTTATTTTTAAATAAACTTTAAAATATTAAAAAGCAAGAAAATTTTATAACGATTTGCGAAAGATTAGAAATCATAAATAAATACATATCACGAATTGATTCTATACACCTTTGTAACACTGAGTGTAAAATATATATAACGCAGGGGCGCACATCCTCAAAATTATTGGGGGCGAAATTTTTTTCTTGCAATTTTCAAAATTAGTGGTCTGGAAATACCACGAGAGACCAAATATTCAAGCAATCCTTTAAAATAGAGTGTATTCAGCGCATACCTAAATTTATAAGACTACTTTATATTTTTTTACAAAATTGGTGAATTTAAATACTATACTATCAGCGAAAATATTTTAATTAAATTTGCATATCGAATATGGTGCGCAGAAAAAATGCCCCCAATTAAAAAGTAGGAAAAAATGCCCTCGATTAAAAAGTAGGAAAAAATGCCCCCTGTAAAAATGCCCCAATTTAAAATTTCAAAAAATTATTAATTAAAATTAAAAAAAAATTTTTTTTTTAAAAGATATGTCAAATAAAGATTTTTTGTAAAAAAAAAAGGTTAACTTTTCATCTAAAACTTTTAAAATTTAATTAAAGTAAACTAAAAAACTCAGCATACGACAATTTTTTAAATATAAAAAATTTTTATAAAACAGCAAATATTTTTGGACTTTGTGTGTATCAGAACACTTTCTAAATATAATTTGTATTTTAACTGATTTTAAGAACACATTCCCACAAATATGCACCTTTGCTATTGTTTTCAAGAACTTTATAAAGAAAAAACCCTATAGATTAAGAAATTTTAGAAATTTAGCCCTTCAAAACGGTACCAAATAAAAATATTTATATAATTAAAAAAATACTGAAAATCAAAAATTAGGGGGCATTTATTTCGAGGGCATTTTTTCTGGAGGCATTTTTACCTACAACCATCGAATATACACTAGTTTAAAAAAATCCAAAAATGTTAGGGAGTGGAATAGGCTTTTCATTTGAAAAATGAAGTAGAGTACCAGGCACATTACAGGAATTGATGAAAGGATATTTGATTCATAGGAGAAAACAAATAACTGAAGGGTGGATAGTTTTATATGAGTGAATGTAGTCTAAAGGCAAAGAGTCTACTAGACACCCTGCGATGTTTATATGAAAAATTGTGATTGATTCAGGGGCAAGGGTATAAAACGAAGTTATAATTGTGCAAACAAAAATAAAAAATTAAGATCGCATTATTTCATTTTACTCAGCATTATTCAAAAATAGTTTAAAAGCTAAATTGATACAAGCTACAAAAATCTAAAAAAGTAAAATTAACATTTTCCAATGATTTGCCTTTAATAACTTTTAAGCAAAAAAGTTTATCAGAAAAAGTTATAGAGCTTCAACAAAAACTAAAAAATTTTAGAGCATAACTTAAGTTTTTTGAAAACTAATTTGACGTATCCCCTACAGCATACTCTATGTGTGGCATAACAGGTTGGTTGAGATGATGGACATAGCACGGAAGCCTCTGGATTCGATTCCTCACCGATACGAATTTGTTTATAGTTTGACATAAGCGGTACATCAGTGCCTGGTCAATGAAAATACATACGCTGCACCTAACCTTTTACTCAAAATTGAAAAATTTGCTACATAATTAACATAAGAGAGAAAGGAAACAAAATAAACTAATAAAGCAATTTTCACTATTTTAAAATGGAACCGTCTGTTCTCAGAATAATTTCAAAATAATAGGAGGCATAAAGAATTAGAGTTTATTTGATATTTTCAAGTTTTTATAAGCAGCAAAAGCCAACCCTTAAGTAGCTAGCCCTTATAATTAGAAAATTATTTAAACTAACGGTCGACAGACATTTCGCCCCATAGACAATTTGCCCCCTGACAAATTGTCTCATAGGCTATTAGTCTCATCCATCTTAGCTTATTATATGACATATGTGTAAAATTATTAAAAAATTTTATATTCTTATTTATTTTATCTCTACTAAATTATTTCAAATTAATCAATTTATCTCTTAATTTTTTAGAATGGTCCATGAGACAAAATGTCTTATAAAAATAACGGGGCGAATTGTCCATCAAACAAAATGTCTTATGAAAATAATGGGGCGAATTGTCCATGGGACGAACTGTCTTATGAAAATAATGGGGCGAATTGTCCATGGGACGAACTGTCTTATGAAAATAATGGGGCGAAATGTCCGAAGACCAAACTAACATAAATCAAAGTATACGAGAAAAGGAAATCATTTGCTTTTTTTTGAATATTTCTGTCTACAAATAAAATTCTGATAGCTGTCATAAATAGATCAAGTATATTTTTAACAACTGAAACATTTTGTTACGATATTATATTCTTATTATAATCAACAAATTTTGGTAAAAAAATGATTTAATTAATTATGTACAGTGTTACTTATAAAATTTAACAATCGAACATTATAAAAAATATCTCTGCTCAAATATTAAGCAAATAGAGTATTCTTGCTTTTAAACAATAAATAATCAAAATATTCATTCCCAAAAAACTATTCAAAAAATTAAAGTTTTCAAATGTTACAAAATGTAGCAAACGTAGTGATAAAGATTAAGTGATTTTTGTTTAAAAACTTAGCGCGAGTCTAACAATATTCATTGATATAAAATTGTAACGATTGAAAACTATTTTAATTTAACTCTAAATGCAAATTAGACAGAAGCAGTGGTGTAGCCAAGAAAAAGTTAATAGAAGGGGCACATTAAAAACAAAAAACTTGCGCAACATTTTGTATACTTTCTTGATCCTTTCATTGGAGAAATTTTCAAAAACTGATATCGTATAAGATGCATGGGGGCACCACGAGGTACATAGGAGTGTGGGCACGGCCCCTCATGCCCCAGTCTAGCCACGTCACTGGAGAGAAGAGAACTGAATGAGATAGGAGAGCTTAACAAGAGAAGAGAGCTTGAGTGATCATTGAGTTTTAGCAGAGAAAGCGGAAGAGAAAAACAGAGGAGAGAGAAAGAGAAATAGAATCACTGTGACAGAAGATGAAAATCTAGTGGATCATCAACATGATAAACATTGCTTACTTATTGTGTGCATATTGAAGCAATGGATTATTATTATTATATAGCTCTCACGCATCGTCTGTAAAATATGTTCGATAAGAAAAATGCGATTATCATACATGTTTTATAAACAAGCAGCAACTCTTACTTATAGAAAATTATTGGGGGGGGGGGGGCGAAAACACATTGGGGGGGGGAGGCGGTCGCCCCCCTCCCCCTCGCCCCTGGTATAACGAAAAATTAACAAACAAACACAATCGTTAACTTGATCATTTTCAGGCGTGGATCTAGAAATAGGCATTAGAGGGCGGATTTTACTAAACTAGAACTCAAATTTCAAGCATATAAATTTAAGCTTTATCAAAATTTTTAAAACAAAAAGAAGAATGAGAGCATAAAAATGATCTTCATCATTGAACTGCGAAGTGAATTCATGTGGTTAAACGTGATGTGTTTAAATAATAAATTTACAATAAAAAAATTGGATAATATAAAATTAATAAGTGTCACACTTAACTACGATTGAAACAAAAAACTTTTTAGGGCTTCTCACTTTAGAGAAAGATTGAATCGAAAAAACGAGTTGCAGAGATCATCATAATATTTGAGTTCTACGAAAAGAATTTGATCAAGAAAAATTTTCAAGCAATTGTCAATGCAATTTTAGGGGAGGGGGCGTACGGCGGTTGCTCCCCCTTTAAATCCGCCGGTTGTTTTCTTTAATTTAAAAATATTTCAGTTACTTATTGTAATTTTTCCAATTATAGTCATTAGTCTATGTACGAGTTTCTTTGAATATTTAAGGAAAACAAAAAGTAGGTATTTTTAAAAATGGAAGAACTTAAAATGCTTGAATATTACATAGAAAAGATAATTGAGTTAATATCTCATATTTTACACAAAAAAAGAACATCTAAAAAGTGAACTCAATGAATGCAAAAAATAAAATAAAAACCATTTTTAGTGTCATTTCTTTTATTGATAAGCTTTGTCTATAATATAGATTGCTATCTTATTAGTTATCGAGAGTAATTAATGCTTTTTTCAGTTTTGCCAAGTTTGTAATTCATATGAGAACTATTTTTGTTGAACGAGAGAATAATGGTGCGTTTATACAATATATTATTAATTTTTAGCGAAAGAGAATCAATATGCATTATCATGTCTTAATTATGAAGGCTTCATTTTTTTTTGCAAAATTTGCCTTGTATTCAAAACCGCAAATTTTCCTATAAAACAGGTGAAAATAACCACCAATTGCAAGTATTTTTAATGGAGTGCTTTTGGTCAAATAATTTATTTTTCTAGCTGCATTCATTAAACCAATTTCAAAATCACCATATTGACTCTATAATTTTTCAAATACTTGGAAACTTTTCTATGAAAGTAATCAGGTTTTTATAATTTTAAATGAAATGATAATACTACAAATAACTTTCTATTTAATCTAGTAATAAACTAGTAAATAATTAAAATTTGCCCATAGCACTAAAAGATGTGGTTAGTAAAAAAATTCTAGGCCATTTTTAAACGTTACATTGACAAAAGTTTCCTGAAATTTAGCGAAATATTGAAATAGTTTCAAATAATGTTAAATTAAAAACCATAAAATATATCTCATATCATAATCTACATCGTTCACTTTTGGTCTTTGTGCATTCTTATAAAATATTCAATATTTTGGCTTTTAGCTAGGCCATTTTCTATCCTTTTTCCGTGAGATTAAATAAATTTCCCTTAAAAAAGTGTTTTTGAAATTTTCTGCATTCCATTTCAATCTTGTGTTTTTTTAGTTTTGACATTTTTATTTGTAGTGTCAAACGATATGTTTGAAAGCTGAAAAAATTTTATTAAAAAAAACTTTATTTTTAAATTTTAAAAACACCGATTTTTGAAAAATATTAAAAAATTCTAGAAAACTTAAAAACTAATTTTTTTTTAAAACTATGAACAATTTTTTGTTGCAAAATTTGAGAAGGCAATTTTTTTTATGAATAAACCTGTTTTTTATGCTAGCTAAAGCACACAAGCATAGGAAGGAGGAAAGAAGGCTGAACATAAATATGATTTTTTGTTTTTTTTTAATTTTATAATTCTATATTTTGAGGAAACAGCTATAGATGAACTACCTTAAGGCTAAGTTTTATGTGTGGGCCATATTCTAGTATCTTTTAAAAAACTTCCACCGACCATTAAAAATGAAATCGTTGGCAGTAGCTTGGATTCCCCTAATTTACTCTTATGAATAAATTATTGTCTTTGAAGAAGCAAGCTGCGTATTGATCACTATAAATAATTGACTAGGCTCTTACTATCCTTTCTATGATAGCAAGTAAAGTTTGTGCACTCATATCTTGTAAGATCTCCTCTATATACCCTTTTGCACGAGATATGCATAAGTAATAAACAAACCAAAGACATAAATTTGTTTATTAGGAGATCTTTTAGTGATTTTTCGTTTATGAGGAAAAAGAGATGCTTCCACTTGAACTATACAATCAGGACTTGTTTCCGAATATTTTGAATAAACTTCTCTAAAAAAATGAAGCTATTCGTTTGCTTTTTTACTCTCAATTACAGCTGCCTGAACGTTTTTGATGAAGCAATATTTTCGCTCCATAAATGCATTATTTGAACCCACTTGTGAATAAAAATATTAAAGTTGGAAAAAAGACAAACTTCTGAGCCAAAGTGTTCACTTTAAGTTTGAACATTGTTTCGTTTGGTATTTCTTTTGAGTGCCTTGCCAAATTTATCAACTTCAAATTTCACCTGAATTTGGACAAGAATTTCTTTCAGTTATTTCATTAAATTCATGATATAATGATATTTCCTTTAACATACGCAAAATTATATTTTGGATAGTGTTTCATTAGAAATTTTGAAAAATAATTTTCTTTTTTTTAAGAATATAATCATTTCGATGTGCGAAGAATCAGGTGTTTAAAAATTTGAGTAGCAATAGAGATAAATAAACTAGTGAATTTTAAATTTATCGATATTTCGAGCAGACGCTCTCTCTAGATGTGAAGTGAAAGGAGAGAGTGGAGGGTAATAAAGAAAAATGTGTTCTGAAAGAGTGATTTATTGGTAACAAGGAGACGCAGACAGGTTTAGGTAATGAGAAGAAATATTTTCTTTTCTGTATGCATGGACGTAGTAATATTAACAATGTGATGTCAGGTTTAAGTACTGAAATGTGGTATTCTTGTTTGGGTTGGCGGACAAAGGAGGCACGAAAGTTTAAGGGGATTAATTACATCATACCTCGTTGCAGCAAATGCTGATTGTTGACGCTTATGCTGTAGAAAAAATCTCAAACGTTAGAAAAAAAAAACAAAATTTTCCAAGATAAATTTTAAAATAGTCAAACCTTATTCAGGTAATATTTTGATTCAATGAAAATAATATCATAGAAACGTACTTTGTTCAATATATTTTTCCAAAAACAACTTCACAATAATCACGTGTATGCTTAAAAAACAAAAGAGTTTTCTTTAAAACACTTACCATCAAGAACAAAGTTATGACTCATTCTCTACTGTGAAATCACAAAATAGTACAAGGAATATTTTCCGTACAGAAGATTTTTGATGCTTATGCTAAACAACTTGTTTTTGTACACGTGAAAAAAAGAAAAAGCTTAGCGAGAAGCGTACGACCAAAAAATTATTATAAAACTAATGATAATATTACAATGAAAAAAAATAGAGAAAGATGTTATACTTCTTGTACAAAAACCACCATTCTAGTTGTATAAATGCAATAAATTTTTATCTAGAACATCATAATCTTAGTCTTTATTGTAGGGGTCGTGAGGGTTAATTCATTATAAAAAATCATGGAAATTCAATTAAAAAACTTTGGATTGTAGTACATAAACATAAGAGAATCAATTATAAAAAGATAGTTGTCATTGTTTATTTTGTCCAAATTGATAGTCTCAGTGGAATTTCCGAGTACTTCCATGTTTGATTTAGAAATATAGGATACAACTTTTTGCAGGAAGTTTAGGACGTTTGAACTTTGGTGGAAATCTTGATATATTTGCTCCAAAGCTTCCTTTTTTTGATTTAAATGCCCATCAGAATATTTTCTGAAATTACCCCTTTCTATGAAAACCATATCTTTTTGGAATTTCATCTCCTCTTTTTTAAAAAATCAAGAATTTCGAAGACTGATGGTTGCTCCAAGGGAAGAGAACTTCTTAGTCTACGATTATATGATATAATTTTTTATATCTTTATAATTAAATAAAGACATACCCTTTGTGCCAACCTTCACAGTGGTTGTTAGTTCTGTTTTCTCTTCTATACACATTCCAATAAGATGGATCATACATTTTGAAAAACCTGTGTAGAGAAAACACTTCCTTTATAATATTCTTCAGTCTTCGGTAGACGATTTCAACCTAGAAAAACATTTTACACGGTCAGTTTTTGTGTTTTGTATACATATAATTCTTTACCTTATTTAAGGGAAGAAATGCTATGTCCATCAACAATTTAATTGAGCATCTGAAACTGATTTTTTTGAAACAAGGATTTAAATCCTAGATTAACAATATTCTTGTATACTGCTTGAGTAAAATGAAAGTAGCACCCTCTGTAGGTTGAAAAAGGGTATACCTAAATAATTTGTTGTAAACAAAGACAATACTAACAAAAAAAGAATACTTTTTTGGAAGCATTAATAATTGCGATTTCAAAGTCTCGTTAACATACTCCAAGTTACGAATGCCCTCATCTAACAGCTTTATATTATTGAATCAAACTTACATATAAGATTTTTCTAGTTTATCTGGTAATAAACTATATAGAACGGGAATATGTACATTCTTATGTATAACGTGAACTGTATAAATTTGAAAAAAAGTTTTCGGACATTTTTTGAAGGTTCCATCTATATAAATTTCAAAACGTTGGCATTCTTCAAACAATATCAAAAAAGAGAAATAGGAGTGCCGAAATGAAAAATTAACCTAACCTACGTCAAAACAGGGCCCGTAAAAATCAGTATTCTTTTATTACCAATTGTCTTATCCTTTGTTAAAAATTTATCTTGATTATATAAAAATTGAAAGTCAAGAGGAATTTCGAATTTTGTATCTCTTGGAGGGTTCGTTCTTTTTCTGTTTCCTCGTATAAATCTTTTCAATGTACATTATACTTCGATCTTGATCAATGTCACTTATATAGTAACTTGAAAAAGGAAAAAAAGCAAATACTAATAGTGTTGATTAATATGAGTTTACCTATAAATTTTACAAGTAGGCGTAAAAGTACTACTGCGAGGAATTTGATGTAGGATTCGGAGTCATTTGTTTTGTTGAAGTCGTTTAGGCATATTGAAAGAATATGGATAGGATTACAAAATTACCATTACCGAAATCAAAGTCTACATCTTTTTGAATAGAATCAAATTGGGTTTATAATTAAATAAAGATCTTTTGTACTGAAAATTGTTAATTTTTTTGGCCAAATTCTAGCACCACATATTCTAAGATTATTATCGATTTCAAAACCTCCTTTTTTTTTTAGGACAATCGGTCATCAGTGACTCACGAAATTATAATTCGTCTCCTTTAATTTATGTGAAAATTTATTCAAAAGAAAGCAAACGTTTAATTTTTGAAAATAAATGTCTGCACGGATTAACTACTTAAATTTCTGATTAATCCTTTGATTTATGCCTCTCATTTTAGCAGAAATGATTTTTTTTTATTTAGAAAATTGAAGTTATGTTTAAACAGCTGAAGGAAAAACTTAAAGAAAATTCAGCAAGTGATCCGAACTCATTTTTTTCTGAACATTCAACCATGGATGCTAAAGATCAAGTATTTGCTTTATTGTTGTGTGATAATAGTAACATAACCAAGAAATCTTAGCTTAATATTTTTGATTCTTAACTTCATTTATATGGTAAACGATTATATTACTACTATTGTTATTATCAAAGGCCCAACCGGAGCCAAAGCCAGAGTGTAAAGAGGGCATTTGGCCTAGTGTTCTTGAATTTTTGTATTTATTGTTTTCTCGCGGATTTAAATATTTTCTTGTTTCAAGAATTTGAGATTCAGAAAAAAAGTAAATTTTCAATAAAAAAATTATTACGATCACAAAGTAATACCTTTTCTATAAATAATGAATATCAATCTGAATATCTATACTTTAAACGAGTCAAAGTTAACATAGAAGAAGAAATTCTCCTTGCCAAAATGAAGAAATATGCATTTTTGATTATGGCAAAAGATTAATTTCGATTAAAGATAATTTTCAGAAATATATCATTTTTGATTGAAGGAATATTAGGAAAAATGCTATGAAAGTTTCTACTGATTTCTTATGATGCAAGTATTGAGAAAAAAAGTATTATAAAATGCAGAAAACCATTCTTAGATTATTCTATTTTTAACGATAGAAAACAAATATTTTAAATAAAAATCAATGAAAAATTGATAAATCCTAGGAAGCAAATATATTCACTGGAGCAAAAATGAGTCCAGGAATCAGGGATCTGCAGAAACCTTGAAAGAAACAATAATTGGGTAAAGAAGCGAAAATTCACGATGAAAAATCTTACATTAAGATCGGTCACCTAAACAAAACATAAAATTTTACAAGTTCTACTTTACTCTATCCCTTTCTCTTACACGATATTTTTGAGTATTTACACATTGCTCTAAATTTTTGCAAATCTTGCACTCACATCACGTGAATGTGAAAAAAGCTTCTCACTTTTCGATAAGAGGGAAGAACTTTTTGACAACTTCAATGGAGACATAAAGAGTAATATATCTGAGTCTTATGAATATAAATTGCGAACTTCCAATTTATTTCGAGAAATTAGTAAAATATTTAATTATATCCAAGAAGAATTAATCATTCAAATTTGTTTGACGATTATTTTATTCCAATTTTACATATTGTTTCACGTGATTTTTGAACTCTGAGTTTGATGTGTTTTTGAATAGTATAAACTTATTTAAGTTATGCCCATCGTTTAAAATTTCTTCTATCAAAATTTACAAATGGCAAACTCTTCTAGACACTCTTATAGTGATCTTTAAGCTTTTAACTTATTGACGCCCACCTCTGAAATCCTAAAAATCTTTGTCATTCACCCAAAAAGGGTTCTTGAAAATAAAATTATATAAAAGATTCATTAAAAAATATGAACTCTCAAAAATTCACCCGCTCACACAAACTTATCTAGATATTTGCCATTGAAAATGTTTGGCAAAAAATATAATAATCCAAAGCACACGATGATGATGATGATGATGATGATGATGATGATGATGATGATGATGATGATGATGATGATGATGATGATGATGATGAATGTATGAATGAAAAGTTTATTTAAAGCGAAACTACTGCTAAAATGTATTTAGACTGTACAGTCCCGCTATACACAAAAATATAAACACGGTAGAAAACATAGAAGAATTCGATTAGGAAAAATACATCAAAAGCTGACATCACATGTGAATAGAAATATTTTCAAGTCATTTTTAAAGGATAAAAAGTCTTCATTTCTTCTCAAGAGCAAGGGTAAGGAATTCCAGAGTCTTGCATCATTTTGACAATTATACCATGACATCCTGGATATATACACAAACGCATCCTTCCATTCATAGTCATTTTCTTTGCTAAATATTGTGGAACTTTGAATCTTAAGCATTTGAATGTTTGAATTAGATTTTTGAAGACAATTCTTTTTTTATATTAAGGCAGTGTAGTTTTTTTAATTCGAAAGTAACACTTTGCCGTTTAGGTATTTTAGTAATCATTCTAGCACATGTGTTCTGTAGAACCTGGAGTTTTTTGTACTGTTATTCGTATCTTCCATAAAGAACGGAGTTACAGTAGTCAAGCTTACTTAACACAAAGGAATTGAGTAATATCTTCATATTTGTTTGAGACAAATGCTTTTTAATTTTGGAAAAACTTTTTATAAAACTGTAGCCGCTTTTCAAAATGTTTGCAATCTCTTGATCAAAACATAAATTTTTATCAATACAAACACCAAGAATATCTACTTTGCCAAGAACAGGTAAATGCACGCCATTGCAAAGAGAAAAATAGATTTCATGATTTTGTGAAGGTGATGAAAAAATGATTACTTTTATTTTTCTTTCATTTAGTTTCAAGTTGAAGTTTGTGAACAAGACGGAGAGATTTTTCAAAAGTTGAGGAATCGTGTAGTTTAACAGAGAAAATTCGAATTTGAAGTCGAACTCTTTAAATACAAATATGTCACCAGCATAAGAGAAAGATTCAAATCCAGTTGTATCGATGTATTTCAGAATGGGAGATAAATACAAACTGAACAAAAATAACCCCAAAACTGATCCCTGAGGGACACCATATCTAGAAGATTTGAATGAAGAGCAAAAGCCATCAATTATTGTGCATTGTTTCCTGTCTTTTAAATAGGATTGTAGCCAAATGAAAGCATTACCTCTAATTGTGAACTGTCTGAGCAGTAAGTCAAGTAATAGACTTCTATCGACAGTGTCGAAAGCCGAACTAATATCAAGCGTAAGAAGAACGGTTAGTTGCTTTCGATGATTTGATTCATCGATGGTGTCAACTAAGCTTTGTACAAGGCTTTCTGTGCTAATATTTTTTTTGTAAGCGAATTGTTGGTCATCAAGCAGACCATTTTCAAGGCAATAGGCTTGTAATTGTTTTAAGATTACGCGTTCCATTAACTTACTCAAGAAAGGCAAATTTGAAATAGGTCTGTAATCGTTCATATCGTTGTAAGTAGCATTGTCTTTTTTAGGGAGTGGGATAATATAGCTTTCTTTCATGCCATAAAAAGAACAAGATTCAATTGACATATCGATGTACATCACATAAAGAGGAAGTAAAATGTGGGAGCAGTATTTAAACAGCTCAGTGTTAAGAGTATCAGCAGGCCCCACTTTTATACCATGAGTCTTCAATATATCCTCCACTTCATTAAGATTGGTAAACTCAAAGTTATTGAATGAAAAACGAGTTTCAATTTTTAAAATATCAGGAAAGTCTTGTGACTTCATAGCACATAAACCACTAACAATGAGTTCTACTTTATCCAGGAAAAAAGAATTAAACTTTTCTGCAAATTTTTCTTTCTCAACTGCAGAGTAACTATATGCATAATGCTGAGACTTACCCATTAAAACTTTGAAGAAGTTATAAAGTTTCTTGGATTCGGACGAACTATTTATGAATTCATTACAATAACTAGAAATGTTTTTTTCCAACGCTAAATTAGTTTTTTCTCGTAAATCTTCATAAACTTTTTTCTTTTCGAAAGTGTTATCTTTAAGCCAAGATTTAAAGGCGACCCTTCTCTTATTCCGCAATCGAATAAACTCACTATTTATCCAAGGTGGTTTTTGAGATTTGGAAACAACTAATTTATTACTCGAGTGTTTGGAAAGAATACTTTTAAGCAACAAAATTAAGTTATCATAAAAAGTTGATAAAGATATGTCTACAAAGTTTGTATTCTTAAGACATTCTGCTAAATCATGATAAAAACTACCTTTACAAATTTTGTTAAAGTCAAAAAGTTTTCTAACATTTTGGCACAGCATTTTTCTTTCATCTGATACTTTGAAAAGAATGGGAAAATAGTCACTCAAAGTGAAATTCATGATTTTAAGGTCAGTGATTAAACTAGAATCAAAGTCACAAATTATATTATCAATGCAATGGCCATCTTTATGAGTAGGCATCCTAATAATCCGCTTAAAGCCAAACACATCTATTTCCTTATCAAACCTAAAAACATGAGAAATATTTTCTTTCTCAAAATGAATATTAAAGTCGCCCAAAATAATTTTAGGACTAGAAAACTTATTTAAACTTGAGAGCAAATCAATAAGATCATCAATGAAATCATTAACACAGAATGACAGAATCCTGTATAATAATAAAAAGATATATACTTTGAATTACAACCAATTAGAAGACATGCAATCGATTCAAACGTTTTATATGATCTTGTCTGCAAGCTTTGAATACTCAAACCCTCTTTGTATACAATCGCCACACCACCCCCTCTCGATTCACGAAAAAAGTGATTTATACGAAATCCATTTTGAACAAAAGTTGAGACAGTATGGTTATATTCGGATGAGAGCCAGGTTTCTTTTATAAAGGCTACATCGATAAAATTTATTTTCAACAAATCTAATCCTTCAGAAGATTTATTTTGAACAGAACATACGTTCCATAATAGAAAATTACAAGACCCAAAAGAATTTAGTTATTTTGCTTTTTTCCCATCTTGAGTTCATTAAAGCAGTTTACAAAAGATAGGAGAAATAGATGAACTAGCTAAGTGATTAGTGTCAGGAAGACCAGATTTTTTACAGTTAGTACACAATAGATTATTTTTATTTTCAATGGCAATAGTACATGTACGCGTTTCATGAGGCAATGAGCATTTAGCACAAGATGGTGAATCAATATTTGGACAATTCTTCTTAAAGTGTCCAAATTCTTGGCAAAGATTGCATCTTTTCAAAAAATACCAATCAAATATGGCGCGAGACTGTAATCCAACATAAATGGGATCATTCTTATAGTTTTAATTAAATTCCTAATTTCTTTCGAAATTCTAAGTACAGCATAGTATTTGTTACTTTTTAAGGATTTTTTTACAAACAAAACTTTACAATTATTATCATTCAATTCCAAGTCATTATTTAAATTCATGATATTTTCAAACAAGTTTTTTGGATCATAATCTTCACTCAAACTAGCAATACCGATATAGACGCTATCTTTACGTGTATCAATTTTTTCATTCGGAAAATTATTTTTTAAAACAGGCAAAAAATTATTTTTTTCTTTCTCATTTGGAAGTATAAAGCATAAATCACCACTTTTATTTTTATACGTTTTGTTAATCTTTATATAAGAAGAGTTACAGTCTTCCTCAAGCTTTTTCAAATTGAAATGACTATTAGGGTTTGATTTCATGATGAGCTTTGGCTTACTTTGTAAAACCTCAGAAAAAGTTCTTTTATGAGAATTTTCTCCATGATGAGATTCATGATTCTTGTAATCAAATGGAGACTTAAAACCACTACAACTCAACTTATCAACCTTTTCAACAAGGACAAAATGAAATACAATCATTTTCCACATTTATCAAATCAAGAGAATGGGTTGGCTTTAATTTAACAACAAGCTTGTGCTTTTCACACAAAACATCAGAATGGAGTTTTTTTGGAGAATCATGTATAGATAAAGAAGTCTTGGAAAAATCAGAACATAACTTGTCAACTTTTTCGACGATCTTATTCAGATTACTTTCAATAACATTAACACGGTCAGAAAAAGTATCATGGGATGACGTATTTAATTTTAACAAACAGGAATCACATAAGAAAACAAAATTCTTATAATTTCTTGAAAAATTAGGAAGCGTTGTTTTTAAAAAAGAGGGAGGACATAGCGGTTCGTTTGTACAGTTGATAGCATGAAAAAATTTATGACACAGTTTACATTCTATCGAACTGCTCTGTGCATTTACTTCACAAACAGAACAAATGCCATGAGAGTTCAAAACTGGTGTGTTCATCATAAAAAGTGTAAATAAAAAAAAGAAAAAACCTTTCTTTCAAATTAAAACAATTCTGTTTTTAAAAAATGATGATGATGATGATGATGATGATGATGATGATGATGATGATGATGATGATGATGATGATGATGATGATGATGATGATGATGATGATGATGATGATGATGATGATGATGATGATGATGATGATGATGATGATGATGATGATGATGATGATGATGATGATGATGATGATGATGATGATGATGATGATGATGATGATGATGATGATGATGATGATGATGATGATGATGATGATGTGGGTGATGATGATGATGATGATGATGATGATGTGATGATGATGATGATGTGGATGATGATGATGATGATGATGATGATGTGGGTGATGATGATGATGATGTGGATGATGATGATGATGATGATGATGATGATGGTGGGGTGTGATGATGTGATGATGATGATGATGATGAGGTGATGTGTGTGGGGGGTGTGTGGGGGGGGGGGGGGGGGGGGGGGGGGGGGGGGGGGGGGGGGGGGGGGGGGGGGGGGGGGGGGTGGATGATGATGATGATGATGTGGATGATGATGATGATGATGTGGATGATGATGATGATGATGATGTGGATGATAATGATGATGATGTGGATGATAATGATGATGATGTGGGTGATGATGATGATGATGATGATGATGATGATGATGATGATGATGATGATGATGATGATGATGATGATGTGGGTGATGATGATGATGATGATGGTGATGCTGTATAGAGTGAAATTTAAAACCAATCCTTTTTTAATTGTTTTTACTATGCACTAAAACCCCTAAGCAAACAATAATGCTCATTCATAACATGTTTTAATCGCACTAAAACGTTATTTTAGACTAATTCGTCGTCTTCACCTGAAACTGTATCTACTTCTTTCCAAAACCAATCACTTAACGACAATCTTTTTTTGATTGACAAAGAATCTCATAAAGTAAATTTAAATTTAAAAATAATTTCTGTTCTCTTACTTTTAATATAACTTATCTGATAGATATAAAAGCTCTTATTTACCAAAAATTTTGAAATTTCTTTCATATTTTGAGTTTTTTTTTAAATTTTAGTTCTTTTTTAAATATATATATAGTTGTCCATTTTTTTTACTTACACCTTATCATACATATTGCAAATTTATGCTATTTTTGCAACCCCCAGAATTAACCTACAGCTTTTTTACTTACATTGATCAAATATAACATAACATATTTATTAAGAAAAAGGAGGTACTTTTTACCTATGAAATTTGCTTCTATAGTTATAAATAGTTTTAATATACATATTAAAGACTTTGAATTAATATACTACAAGTGTACAAATTTGAAGTGGCTCCAGCCTTCATATAATCTGTTTTTGAATTCATTCCATGTTGGCGCACTTCTAACATATTCAGGCAGCGTGTTCCAGTGTTTTATATAGGTTTTAGTGAAGAACGTTTTTCTGTAGTTTCCGTAGCCGGAGTTTAATTCAAGTTTGAGAGAATTGCATTTCTTCGTATGTCCATATTTTTCTTTATTATGTTGTAAACGGTTGTTCTTGCTTGTCTTCTCCTCCTAAAAAGCAGAGAAGTCAGATTTAGCTTTTTAATTCTATTTCCATACGTCATATCACCCATTTCAATTCCTTTTTTTAGTGAATTTTCTTTGAACTAGTCTAAAAGTATTTGATATTCATATTCTGATTTGCTTTTTTTAATCACAGACTTCAACTTATCAGAAGGACTTCTATAATTTTAAAATGTATGATCATATTTATTAACTTTGTACTAAGTACTTCTTAAAAGGAAATCATTTCTTTGTACAAGTGTGTTTTGTACTTCTTTTTAGTATTTTTACAGGCGCTAACTTATATAGCGTTAACTCTAATATTTTCGTTAAATGCCAATATTTTCTTTTATCTCAGAGCAAATTTTTTCCTCATACCTCTTCACTCTAAGTCAAAAAACTTGTGCATTTTTTATAAATAAATACTTTATGATTTTTTAAAGTTAAAAAGCAAACTTATTTTAATCAGTTAGTTAATTAACTATTTGGTTGGATTAGATTATTTTATAAATACAAAAAATATAACAAAGTTTTAGCACACAAAAGCACAATGATAATAAAGGTGGAAGTGATACTTGGGTGGAAGAAAGAAAAAGGGTGAAGCTAAGAGGCGTGCGCCGCCTTATTTAGCCCTGTATGCTCTCCCCTGTTCCTAACTTCTTAAAGGCATCTGTTAGATTGGCCCTGGAAGGAATGTATCTGGAGGATCTTTTCGTTCTTCTCATCTCCAGCGGGAATTTCTTCTTGAACGATCTGATGAGATTGCGCAGTCTTGTGGAATCTGAGCCACTCTTTGCGGGAGCTACCAAGTTGTCCGAGAAAAATGTTGACTTGACCGGATGCTTTCTAGCTGCGATGAAGAGGGCTGGCACCTCGTTGGTATTGATTAATTCGTCTCTAGATTTTAAACTTTAGCCGTACGCTGGGAAAGTTGTTCCGTCTATTTTATTTAGAGTAGCGTCCATGAATATCGCTTACGTTTTCACAGCGTCCATGATCGAGATGGTTCGTTGGGAAGTTGCACGCCTTTGAAGAAAGGAAAGTATTAACGTAATTTCCAAGGAATGCATCCGAGATAGTATTGAATTGAATGTAGTCCAGGATCTTCTGGATTTGTTTGGTTGGAGGTTCGCTTTCCAAAGTGTCGCCTGCCAGAAGAACTAGTGCAGCTTTTAACTTCCCGGTTGAGGATTGAGCCGGATGTAGCGCTGACTCAGGTTTATAATGACGCCCAGGTACTAAACTGATGTAGTTGGCAGAAGGCTAGACTTTTTAAAGTTAACCGCCATGTGGTGATTTTTGCAGAACTTCATAAATATCTTGGAAAGGTTTTCCAGCTCCATGTAGCTGCATCGGAGGAATTGTACATTGTTAATGTTGACTTGTACTTGGAAATCTTCTTGATCTTTGAATGTTGCGATCATCTTTGAGAGCACCATTTGGAGGATTCCAGGGGGAAAGTTTGCCCCATGAGTAAAACTGCAAACTTGCACGTTTTACCTCCTGCTCTAAAGCAGAAGAGATCTTTTTACGAAGAATTGAGCTTAATCCCATAGAAGACTTAGGAGAAGTCTATCGTGAATCCAAATATGTATCTTGCGGGGGTTTCTGACCGTTTTGTTGGAGCTTTGATGATGCAATTTTCAGATTCATTTAGGAACACGGAATACCTGTGAGATGATCCTCAGGGTTTTCGTAGCTTCTATAACATCCCTGTTTTGCAGCTTCAGGATGTTCCCTTGTATGAAAGTTTATATGGGGGCTGTCCCTAAGTGCCCCATAGCTCGCTACTTGGCTGCCTATACATTTTACACATATATATTATCTTAATCAAAAGAAAAACTAAATTAACCAATCAAAATTATTGGGATGGTGGTGACGCGGTTGCTTTAAATGCCATTATAAATTTCCTTAATTAAATTGTTTTGTTCAAATTTCTGAGAATTAGTTCAACCAATTTTTTATTCAGTATATAAAATCTGACGTAGGTTCTCATTGACATTAGTTGTGTCCATCCTTGCAATAGGCTTCACTCACAAGTTTTTCGATGCTCAAAACTATACTTATATTTTGTTTTTGCTTTACTGTTATTAACATCATCTCCTATGTTTACTCAGTGAAACGCAAGCAGACCCTGTGAAAAATATTTTTACTTTTGTCTTCAATACCTGAATAAGCTGTGACGTCCACTTTCTTCTATAAACAAGTAGGTAAATATATATAGCCAATTACGAACATGACTAAACTGGCATTTTTTTAAAACTTTGTTATAGTCTGAAATCTTTGCACGTTTTTGTACTTCAGGTATTTTTCAGTTATTTTTCTCATTTGTATTATTTATTTTGCCACTTTTTCATCAAAAAGTTCCCTTTTAATTTTAAATGATATCCCTATATCTGAGACTTATATATCATAATCACAAAGCATTTATATATGGATAAGAATGGCTGAACTTGCTTCACATTTTTAAACAAAAAGTTCAAGACAAATTTCAGTACCAAGAATCAATACTTCTATAATTTGTTTGTGTGTAGTAATGCAGGCAGGCGTATTCAAATTTTTGATAGCACATGCATATAAATTTCCTTATTACATCTCTTTTACACATGAAAAAGAATAAACATGAAAAGTGGTATACTATACTTATTTTTTGGTCGTGCATATTCACAAATAAAAACGTTTTAATTATTTTCTTACACATGTACTATTTGTCTTTACCCCGCTGTGTCGTCATGCCAAAGTCTAATACTTTCATCTGCATCAAATTCATCAAGATTAGCGCTACTAAGGTGTGTTTTACATTCTGTTGAATCCTCTTTCACAACTAGTAGATGAATTTCGTAAAACTAAAACAATTTGCATTCGTTTAGATAAAACAGATCTTCAGAGCGTGATATAGCTTCTTGGCTAAGGTGTAACAAGAGCATTTATCTTGTCCTTAACCTATACCACTCATCAAGCAGAAGCCCTTAACAAAGGAAGTACTTGAAATTCCCATACTAGATAAATGTGTTATGAAATGTTATACTCCTTGTTCAAGCTCAACATTTACGCAATCTGATATTTTCTTCGCTTCTGGCCATTTCATTGTGTCAAAAATAAATACATTTTGCGCTACTGCTGTATCCAAGGTGTTGAATCGTTTTGTCATAGAATCCTTTCCATTAGAGATCATAACAATACTTCTATTCTTTTGATAGCCTGTTTTTCCTCTTTCTATTCTTCCCAACTGAATTTTTTTAAAACACCAGGCAGAGAAATTTCAAACAAAATGAAATCACGATCCTTCCTTGATTATGTTTTAGTTTTCTTAAAAAGAAATAATTTTCATAGCTAAATGTTTAATTTCTGACAATACCAATGAATCTTTCTCAAATGTAGTAGAGTAGTGGTTTTAAAACCGCCAAAAGTCATAGAGAAAATGACAATACATCAAAAACCTAAATCGTTTCAGCAATCCTTTAGCCTGAGGCACCATGAGCCAAATTAGAGCTGTTGTGCAATTGCAAAACTACAGCTTGCCAGTTATTTAAAAATGGTTAAAGTGTTTTCTTAGCTCAGAACCCATATGGCCACATTGAGTAGCATTTGCATTTCCAAAACTTTTGCAACTTTTTTTCAGTTGAGATAATTGCTTGGGCGTAGAATGATAATAATAGATGTACAATCCTGATAGTCGCTTCAACTTATTGAGTATATGGTACTGTTTTAAATGAATTAAAAAATGCTAGTTGGAGTCTATGAGCCACATAATGAATGACAAACAAATTAGGAAGATTTGTTGTCAATTTTGCAGCTACACCGCTACGAGATCCCGTCCTTGTTTTTCGTCCATCGGTAGCAAGATCAACTATTTATTTTTGTCAAATAAATTTATTCCTAGTCGTTTTGATAGAGAATTAAAAGCTGGCATATAGCCATTAGCAGCTTCATTAGGTAACCATATCAGACCTACGAAAGATTCTAATTCAGTCTTTCAGAGATGTAACGCATGTACACAACAACAGATGCAGCAACTGATATGCCAGTCGAACCATCATATAGAATAGAAGACTAATGCTTGAAGATGTCAAAAAATTTTCGGATACTTTTTGCGATTAGAAGAAGCAATGCTATTATGATGTGCTTGCTTGTTTTTAAACTAACACCATTTACATGTCACCTCTACCACTTGATTATTGACATCATTAAATTGATCTATTTACAATTAAATTTAAAGATCTTATTGAATCAATTAATTTTTCAACCCCTGCCCTGTTATGATTTTTTGCAATGCCTCTTTTTGTAAATTTTTATTATTTAATCGTTTTTGCACAACCCCTTTTTTAAATATAACTTTCTAACTTTTTCCTGACGAAAATTTCTTTATAGTCTTTAAACTATTTGGAAATGACAAATTCAACAGTGATGACTTTTTGAATTCATCAGATGAACAATTAATGAGATCATTACCTGATATTTTTTCAACCATTCTCCTATGTACTTCCAATTGCTTCCAATAGAATTGTATCATATGTGTTTTTTAATCTATTTTTTAATTCCATTAGAATGATTCCGATTTTATCAGATCTTTTCAAAGTATACTCGTATTTTTAATGATTGTTATGTTTGTTAGACATTTTATAAGTAAATTATTTTTATATATTGAATATTCTGATTTTATTAACTACTTATGCCAAATACACTAAATTCCAATAAGAAATTGGTGTCTATACTTTATATACATTTGCCTTTCTCCCCCATTTTTTCAGACATTTGAAAGAAAGTTATCAGTAATGGGAAGCAACAGTCTCATTTATGAAAAGACTCCCGAACTATTTCCCTTTTCTGATTTCATATGCGATGCTAAAAGCGATGTGGCTTCATACTCCGTAAGTCAATTTCTCGTCATTTTGGCACAGTAATAAATAAAGTGTTATGCAATCAAATTTTTATTCCTAATTAAAAATAAATACTTCAACTTGAATTTGAAAGCATTTCTGTTAAAATTGAAGACATTTTACCTGAATTATGTATTTACTTTTATATACCCATTTCAACTAGGTCTTCTCTTTGCTCATCACTTAATTCTTTTGATTATCTCTCCTCTTTCCTCCCAAAATACCATTTGGCTATCTCCACAAGAAAAGTTGTTTTTTTTAAGTCTTTAAACCCAAATGGGATACCACTGACCCATATATCATTGTCATAAGCGTGTGTTAGGGGAGAGGGAACAGTTTTATTACCCCTCCTTCTCCCTTTCTATTTTTAAATGAGATTTTTTCGAATCCATAGATTCTCTACCATAATGAAATTTTTTATAGTTAAATTTCTACCATTTTTAATTTTACATCGCATTTTAAAGGGTCATATTATAATAATGGTATAGGTGGGAAAATGCGTCTTTCGGAGCTCCATACGGCTCCTTTCTCAATCTGGTCCTGCTCTTATGATTACCTAGTACTCCTCTAAACTATTTTTTGAATGTGTGTAAACCGTATTTACCAGCTTTTTTTAACTAGATTCCTCCTTCCCAAGGAATTTATTTTCTCACGAAAACAGTAAACACTTTGATGAAAATGATTGTTTTTTTGTTAATTTGGTTTTTTTACCATTTACCTTTTTCTGTAAAAACATGAGATTGAATCAAAAAAAAATTTAGACTTAGATATTAACTTGGGACTCTTTATAGGAGATTATGGCTCTTTTTATCCTCTTATATGTCCATCCTTGGTATAGTATAACCATTGTACAAGATTTTGATAATAATAATTAGCTATGTTTCAATGAATATTAAAATACTTTCAAATAAAAAATATTGTTTAAAATTGTTTTTGTAGTCAGTTTTCTAATATTTCCCGATGTTTTGTTTTTTAAATGAGAAGCATTTTCTGCTGTTATTTGGCCCTTATATTCTCTAAAGTCTAAACAATCAAAATTATTTGCCCATGATGTTATTTTTAAAATTTTATAAGTAGATCTACTCATATCTTTTTTAACTAAGATATAACTTTTTTGTTTTACAGTAAAACCTATCTTAGCGGTAACTTGATAGAACGGTCACCTGTCTATACCGACCACTCTTCAACATAACCTAGTTCAAAAACCTAATTCACTATAACTGCGAAAGAGTAGAGCCGTAATAGAATGGTCACTTAACTGTTATTTTCATTAGATCCTATGTTTGATCCTTATAGACCGGTTTTATTATATTTTGTCCTTTAAAAGTAAAGGTACCGTTGGGTGTTTTCATCGAGAAGGCACGATTGCGTCGCTTGTATCGAACTATGAGGAAAGTAGGCGTGATGTTGGATCGAACCCAAGACCTTGAGTTATCGAAACCCAGTATCTAACCAACTTTACTCACGCCCTAAGCGAGTGTTAAAGATGGAATGCTAGTATCAACGTATCCCATTTTATATATCAGTGTTTAAGTTTTACTTTTGTGCTGTTTTTTCATTGACAAGGCGAAATTACACCACTTTTGTCGAACTATGGGCAAATAAGGCTTGATGCTGAATCCAACCCGAGACCTAGTGGTATCGAAGCCAAGTAACTAATCAGCCGGTCGGGTAATTGACTCCGACTTTGACCATGAAATTTTGTTAGTTTTGAATTATGAGCAAGAAAAGTTGAATGATGTGTAATATTCAAATTGTGCAATTCCTTTGTGTGATTCTTTTCCACCTTTATTTGAATGCATGTCTTTTCTATAATTTTATCATTTGAATGTTATATATTCCCTATCTATCTCTGTTATAACTTTTATAATTCCTAATTTAAATACTACTTCGATCGTCCTTTCTTCTGCAACTTTTATTCATTTTTCCTTGTATATATATGCATGTTATTTTGATATCACTCACTTTCCTTACAACGTTCTTTTGTTGAATAAAAGCTCCAGCTTTTCACCACTGACCCATATATCGAATTATACTAATTCTATCTTAATATTAGATTCTTTCATATATCTAATTCGAACTAAAGACCTTATAATTGTTTCAGAGCCATGCATCTAGATAATTTTACACATACTCCCAATTTGAATTGATGAATTCCGAATTTTGCTGATTATATCTGATACACAGGGTGGATACAGGCACACAGAATCAAATTTCAACCTTTTCACTAGTTTTTCTATTATTTTTTTGACAAATATAAGATTCTAAGTAAAATTAAGAAAATCATTTTCAAGAATATAAATGGTTAAAAGTTTTTTACTTAATTTTCAGCTGCAGTCAGATATTGATAGTGAAATCGGTGGCGTTACAGAAGCTCTCTCCGAAACGGACTTTGCCTTGCTCAATGATGTGGACATTGATGCCTTTTCAAAAGAGCAATTGTTCATAAAAGTAAAAAAGGTACTCAACCAAGTTTCAAAATATCGAGGCCGCTATTCTGAAGTAAGGATTTGTTTAAGCATTTTGCCTTTACTTAAAATTTTAATCAAATGCACTACCTGTTAAAACACATCACACCATCACGTTTTCATCACTTCCTTTCAAAATTTATTATTTTGAAATCTAAGAAAACAAAGAATATGACACGTCTGTAAAACGTATCTTTCAGCCTTTCATTGTTCTCATACAGGTGGAGCGAAAATCGCCAATTCAAACTCCGATTTCAAGTACATTAAAAATGTGCCTCCAAATACTCTTTAAAAATCCTCTACTACATAGTGCTTACAAATTTTTGACATCTAAGAATTATATTAGCGATGGAAATTGTATCGCATAAATTTCATGACTACCGAAAACTGCTTTTATTGGACTTCGTTTTCTCGCTTTCAAGATCTCAAAAAAGAATTGTGTAATTTTTAACATTCAAAATGGATCACTGCACCATTGGTTGGTCATCCCTGCTAGAGGCTCAATAAAAGTATTGATTGAATAGAGGTGCTCTCTATGAAGAGATTAGTTTATTTTTCCAAGACTAAATTGAGAGTTTGAACATCAATGAAAATATTTTAATCTTATATCTCTTCATTTCACATTTTCAAATTATGATATAAGAGAAATCGAATGTTTTGTTCAGTTTGACATATGTAGAAAATAAGGAAAAAATGGATTAAGAGAAACAAGGATTTTTTCGGTGCCGGGTCAAAACGCCCGAAAACCAAAACTCCCGAAATTAAAACCCCCGAAAACCAAAACGCCCGAAAATAAATTCTACTATTTTTTGAAGTTTATTCTATTTGGACAGTTTTCAAAACGGTCGATTTGACACGAAATGATAGTTATCAATTTGGCTTGAAAGAAGTGATCATACAAAAATACATTATTTCTTTAGTGTAAATACAATTAAAGTACCAATTTAAACGGAAAATCAGTTTGAAGCCAGAAAAGATGTGACTAATTTAAACAGGAAAACAAGAATATAAATAATTTCTGATTTTGGTTCAAGATTTCAGGAGTAGTTCGATTCGATAAGAGATCGATAAATTAGGAATCCTGTATCTGTTTTTATGCATGTGAAACAACAGTGTTAAATTTGACATATTCTTAGAAAAATATATATGATAATAATTGGAAAAAAAGTAGATAGAAAAAATCTTAAATTTTGAAATATTTTTTGTAGATTCATGTTTCAGACGTTTTTGTATCGGGTGTTTTTGTATCGGGTATTTTTACTCGAATTCATTTTTTCTTATATAATTCTTTATTCCTTTTAATCTATAATTTTCTACACATATCCTCAAAGATATAAAATATTTTATTATAATCGATTCTATCTTATTGTCTTATTGTAAATCGAAGGTAGCAAAAATTATATTGGAAACATTTAAAACTGCATATAAATTGAATAAAATAGCGGCATTTCTTTTTTTACGATCATGAAGGAGAAAACGAAAATAAACACTTGTATGAGTTAAAACTCCACGCTATGCTCGATCTCGTCCGTCGGAATGAGACGAGAAGAGCGGTCACCGCATGGAAGTGGACGCTCGGGCTGTAGCCTATATAGTTTATCCGAGCCTTGAAAGACATATAGCATCCGGAATGAAAGCTAGACAACCAAATAATATTCACACTACTAAATAAGATTTTTTATGAAGGCTTCTACCTATATTATATGCAATTTGAATCGTAAATGCATATCTAAGGTATAAATTAAATTAATCTTTTTAATTATAATTATTATTTTAACTAATTATATTTTATTAATTCTTTGTATTTGAGTTCCTTAGATTAACTAGTGATATTTAATTTTTTCTTTGTATTTAAGGTCGTTAGTGCTTATAAAGTTTTGGAGAAGGAAAGGAAGAAAATGCAGGTAAATCATTATTTTGACAAAAGATCTTCACTTCTTCCTAGATTAATGCGCTACTCTACCAGAACCGAGTAGTGCGCGTTTCATAAAATAATAGCAAATGCAAAAGTTTATTTCTGATTCTCAATCCTCGATATTTATTGTGTCAAGAGCTTATTGTAATGCAAACAGTTCATGTACCAAGAAGGGTGAGAGGAGAAGTCCTCCCTGGGTGCAGAATTATTTAATTAAGATATTTTTAACTTAAATAGTAATGTAATAATGTTTTGCTCTACTTTTTATTCCAATTTCTATACCTATGTTATTTAACTTCGAGCGTTTTGAAGTGTTATTTGAAATTTTGTTGGTCGGCGTTAAAGATAGAAACTTCACTGAGTGCAAATCTTAATGTAAATAGTGTGCTTTTATATTATTAATCCCATTAATCGAAATATCTGATGTGTAATTTAACTGCATAGAGGGGAATCTCGATTTACAAACTTAATTCCTGAAATGAAATGTTCATGAACTCAAAAGTACTATTAAGGTGAGCTAAGAATGATAATTATGTGTAAAATACATTAACATACACTTAGAAAATTAAGAAAGAAACAGACATTATTAAGAGACCAATTAAAGGCCTAATTTTCGAGTACGTTATACGAGGAACGGTTAATGAGGTGAGTGAAACTTTGTTTGCAACAATTTTTCGTAAACCGATTTGTTCCTATGTTGAAATGTTTGTATTCTGCGGTTATATTCTATTTCAATTAAATAAGTGCTGTGGTAGATATAAGAGTGCTTGAGCGTAAGAAAATTTGTATACGGCATTGTACAAGAT
This sequence comes from Nectonema munidae, assembly GCA_030549495.1. NCBI lineage: Eukaryota > Metazoa > Nematomorpha > Nectonematoida > Nectonematidae > Nectonema > Nectonema munidae. The sequence continues at coordinate 382,531 of JAUIRK010000909.1, forward strand.
GAGCAAATCTGAGAGAGATTTCGACCTATTTGGTTTCATTAGTCAGGTGTAGGCTGCTATTCATATTCTGTTTCAATACGCAAGTAACTTGTTCTTTGAACTTAATGATTCATCAAAGTATTTTTATATGGCACAATTAACGCGATTTTTATCAAGAAGATAAAATAATCTTCTTGAAACTTCTTTAGACTCGAGTTTTTCAAAAGTTATATAAAAGCTAATATTTAAAGTTAATTTTTTTCTGATAAAATTAAGAATTTTTTTCTTTCCATCAGATGATGTATGTTGTATCGTTAGCAAAATATTTGATAATAAATAGTTGCAAATAATCTGATTGTTTAAAAGTTTCCATCATACTAAAAATTTTTAAAAGATTTTTTATTTTTGATTTAATAAGAATAGAAATATAAAACGAATATTATACTCGAGTATCATGTGTGTTTTCTCTAGAATCAAAATGCTTAAAAACCATTGAAGTCTCTAGACACTAACTCTAGTTGCCACCTAAGAGCAGTGATGGGCAATTGAATCTCTATCGAACCGAATGATTTTCTAGAATTGTCAATAGTTGTCCTAATCTTAAAGGTGTCGATGGAAGAAGGGAGGTTTAAAAATAATACTTCATTGATAATGGGCATGTAATCAATGAATAACACAGAGAGTTTATTTATTACCTTATTCCCAACTGTTTGCTGGATAAGTGAATTAATGTTGTAAATTTTAGGATGCTTTAACAAATGCTCAAGATAAATTCATTCGCCGTTTGTCGGAGACAAAGGAAGCTTCCGCGTTAGAACGAGAAAGTAAACACCACTTGGAAGAGGAGTTTCGTGCTGATTTAGAAGAAAAAGATGAATGTATTAAAATACTTCAACTTCAGGTAATCCTAAACTTTGTCACACACACTCAATTGCATAATAATCTGCATCTAGCATCATAATCAATCAACCATGGTTTCTTCACATGAAGAACCCTTTGGTTGAGAAAAAAAGAGCACATGAGTGAGAAACTTATTGAAAGACTTAGTTCTAAAGTGCGCAGATGAGGGTCGGGGAAGCATAAACATTCGGGTAAGAGCTTTGGCTTCCATACATACGCGCCTTCTTGGTAGTAAATTTTTTTATACTTAATGGCCTTTTCTTTAGATACTTTTGATTTCACATGAATTTACACACATTTGATCCTTTTAATGTTTTTTCTACCCTTGTCACCTTGTTATTCTTGTTGTTACGCGTTGATATATTCAGTACTAAATAAGTGTTTTCAAAAGGTTTCGTACTCAACTTCCCATTTAAGCCATTTGTGGAAAAAAACGGCCCTCGACGAGATTACTTCAAACAAATACCCCCTTAGACGCCAATATTTCAATGAAACGGGCCTTACTTCTAAAATATGTTTTCCTATGGCAAAATGCATAGATTTCCATGTGAACCTTAAGCTTGGTGTTTACATTCCAAATTTAAGTGTTTGGTTTGGTGTTACTAAAATTAATTCTGATATCACCACTCGCACATCATCTATACGTTTTCTTTCATTACTTAAAGTTTTATTTACAGCTCTAAATCCATTACCATACAATATGTGGGAAAGAGTAAAAGTATTTTAGTCAATTCCGAATAGTGGGAAGAGAATTTTAACTTATTTTGATATCCAAAATTGATAAATATTTATATAAATTAATTTTAAAAATATGACTATCAAATAAATCATTCAAAATATTTCTTTGTTTCAAACAAGGAAAAAATACCTGCTACTTTTTATTTGTAAATTTTAGCAGCGTCCCCTAAGAATTAGTAGCGCCCACTTTGTGATCCACTGAACTAGATTATCTCTTTGTACACACATTACGTACTTGGATTTATTTTTCGCCTCGATAACCACTAACTCAATACTTTACCCTTCAAAAGTTTCTTATTACATATCTATATTCTATACTTAGCAGTGGAATACAATTTTTTGCCTCATATGGATCTCATGATTTTAATTTCGAAAAGAAAGTAAAATGAATGAAGAGCTCAATATAGATATTCCAAATATAATAAATGCATACATCTCAATACACTTTCGCCGTGGCATTTGTAATAACGACATGCTCATACACCAAAATACGCTGCCATTTGCATATATATATTAAAAAGGAAATACTAGATGAGTCTTCAAAATGACTTTTCTTTTTTCACATCACATGAAGTATTGGATACTTTTTTAATAATTTCATATTTTTTACTTCACACTTTCCTATGCATTAGGGGCGTGAGTAAGTTTGGTTAGGTACTGGGTTCGATCCCGCATCAAGCTGTTATTTTGCTCTTTTATTCTCTAAAGTCTAAACTATCAAAATTGCCATTGTGAAACATATGTTGATCAGGCAATTTTAAATTTTTTTATTTTTCTTAAAAATAAAAATGTACTATTCACTCAAAGGAAAATAATGGACTTTTATTGACCTAAAAAACCTCCAAAAAACACTTAAACTTACTATAAATTGATTAAAACTTATTTTTGAGTCTTTTCTTAATTCCAAACAAAAATAGACTTTATTGACTTTTACTCGCCCTGATAATAACACGTGATTTAAAAAAAACAGAAGTGTAATGTGAAATATTTTGTCTTCATTTTATCCCTATCTATTTTTAAAACTTTATTTAGTTAAAGATATTGAAGGATGATAATCGCAAAGGCGACAAGAATAAAGATCACAATGGTATACAATATTTCACCTCTTAAACAATCTTCCATATGATTTTTTAAACATCCAAGTCGTCGTTCTTTAAATATGTCAATAATATACTATTTTCAATACTTACTTCCAACAAAGTTTGATTATAAAAATATTCATTTATATTCTTCAAATATAACTTGTGCTTCTTGGCACTCCTTTAATTAAACCGGCTGCTACTTTTCAAATCCCGAGCTTGAAAGTGCAAAAATGTTTTTCAGTTATATAGAAAACTTCTGATATTTCATGTAAAACAAAAATTTTCTTATCCCAGATTTTTAACATTTATAAATTGTATTTCTATGGATTTTAATCGTTGAAGAGCAGTGTTTCATCAGTGTCCCAGTAAACGAAATTTGCTTGTTTCAATTGAATTGAAAAAGAAAGCAAACTATATGTCGTCGAAATTTGCTATCAATTAGTAAACTATTCAAATGAACCAAAATCAAATTCTACAAATATTATTATCAAATTATTTATGCGTTGCCGTATTTTTTAGTTTAAGATTGAACTCTAATTTATTATTAGATAATTATTTAATTTAGTTCTAATAATGATAACAATTTAATTTATTATTATTAGAAGAAAACAAAGTATTCAGTTAAACTTATAAATGTGCATAAAAGGTTAAATGAATCAAAAATATTTCCATGAGACCTTGGTTTGGGATCCAATTTCTCAATACATCAAGAAAACAACTCATTGGAATAACTCAAATAATGTTCTCTATATTCAACCTATTTCTATTATGCAATGATAACCATCAAAACTTTTTTTTGATATTCATCCAAAAAACTGTCAAAAAATTCTTAAAAAGGTTACCGAAATCATTGGAAGTTGATTTTTTCGTATCTATATACGATTGAAGGTTATATTTTGTCTATTTTAAGTCTCTGCTGAAAGTTTCGATGAAATAAAGAACCGCAGTCAATATTGTTCAACTTCTGACCTTTGCCAACGATCCCATTACAGGAGTTCTTATTTCCATGATGTTTCTTGCCAAACTGATTTTGATTCGACGCTTGAACTTTATGAGCGAGAAGCTCGTAAAAAAGATACTGTAAATTCATATATTTTTATTAACTATATAAATATACTCTTTTAAAAAGTAGAACAACGTATAACACTTTTTATCTGTTTTAAGTTTTATCCTTTGTTTTTAAACCTAGAAAAATGAAACTTATCAATTGACTGAATTTATGTCAGTTTTAATTTTCATGATATTAGTCGATTATAACGTAAACTTTTAGGATTCTAACATTTTCAGCCTAAAAATCGGTCAAAATGCTTTTTCAGAAGTTGAGTAAAATTTTAACATACTAAGAGGTTTTCTTCGACTAAGACTGAACCGGTCAATTGACCTGACGCAAATATTTTTATCTTCTAATGCTTTATTTCCTGAATTGAATGCACTATCTTTGAAGAAGAATTTTTGTTTTACTTTATTTTTACAATCCATTTCTTGGCTAGAAATTTTCAGTAAACTGAATTAAAAGTTCTCTTTTCTTCCTAGTTGAAACCTTCATTTCTGTATATAAAATAAATGTAATCAGACAGAACGGTTTCTTTCTTATAATTAAAGCAATTAATTTTATTATTGACCAAAACCTTTGAATTTGAGAAAAGAAACACGTTTTTAATCTTTTTAGCTGTATATTTCCCCAGCTCCATGATGTGATCTCATGTGTAGAGAATATTTTATTTCTAATGGAAGTTCTTTCATGTGGACAAAGATTGTTCCTACAAGCGTTGTGTTTTGCTTGAGTAAGTTTTTTTTCCATGAAAGGATTTTGAAAAGGTGTCGCAAATGATACAACATTTAAACCATTATATTTATGCCGTCCGAATAATTCCAATACAACTTGCTTCCTTTTCTTATCTTTATACGAGTTTCGTCTTTTCATATAAAAGGCAGAGAATAAAACACTATCGAAGTAAAGCTCGATTCCAAATTTTGAAGGCTTGTAGCCAACTGTTGGATATTACTTCACCTACACGACATGGATAAAATTGTTCATTCACTACCAACAATCTATGTGGGAATAGCACTTTAAAAATTCATTGTTATATCTTTCAAAAAAATGAATGAATCCATCTTTAATTTGTTCTCAAGATGCTCAAAGTGTTTATTTTTTTTATCTATGTTTAGCTTAATTCGTTACCAATTTTGTTATTTTCAGAGCTTTAAAGTGTTTTGTGTTGTTTTTAGATTTTTTATTTTAGATGGTGATCTAAAATAGTTTAAAATAAATTTATAAAGTTTATCTGAAAAATATCTTTTATTTTTATTGTTTAGTTAATTAATTTTTTAGGCTAAAAATAAATAATCACAAGAGGACCTAAACATCTTTAACGTATTTACACTTTCGTCAACAGTTAGTTTATTATTTATTTAGGTAGATTTTAGATAGTTATTAAAGAGTGCAATTTTTTTAAAGATAATCAGAATTCAAAAAAAAATTACTCCAGATTGAAATTTTTTTATAAAAGTATATTTAAAAAAATAGCTAATCCAAAAAAAACGAAAAACTATAAATTAATGCTGTACATAAATATTATTTTGGGTTAAGTGTCTGTTGGCTAAATATTCAGCCATGCATTTTTTTACTTATCTCTAAATTGATTTCCTTATTTTTTTCTACTCTCACAAAAAATATTTAAATGTTATTATAATCAATATACACTTGCAAGATCAATTAGCAGATAATATCACAATATGATTAACTGAATCTCAAACAAATTTATTTACAAAAATGAAGGATCCAAAAATGGAATAGCTTACTATTTTGTAATCGCCATTTTGAAAAGGAATTCATAGAAGAATAGAATATTGCAAAAGGAAAAGAACAAAAAAAGCAATAGTTTGAGTGGCATACTTCAAAGCTGAGTGAAACGCTGCAAGGGAAATTATTTTTTCAAATTTCCTATTCTAATATATTTTGAAGTATTTTTCTTTTGATAGCTGATGCATATAATGCATATACGATTTGAGTCCCTTTTTGTATTTTTTATTCTTGTCGATAGTGCTTGAAGAGGTATATTTATTTAAAATGTATTAATTATTTTTTTAGCTTGAAAAAGAATTGTTAAAGAATCGACAAAATATGCTAGCACAATTTCGGATAGATGTTAACTTCTTTCGCTCAAGTTTGTGTGATATTCGAAAAAGCCTTGAATGTTTTTCTAACTCTGTTTTTTTGGAAGACGAGCTGATAAAAGTTAAAATAGCTAATAAAATTGAAAAAGTTGAGCAAAAATTATTTGAAACTCTTTTTTCTAGAAGCTTTGAAGTGCATTCCCAAGACTTAAAAAAGAGTTTGTTTGCTAATTTTTCAAGAAATACTTCCGCTTCTGTCGAAGCAGTAAGCGAGGAAAGTGCTCTTAGCGCATTCATTAAGAATAATCTCAGTCAGTCATCGCCTATCGTTTGTATTCTAGATGATTTTTTCTCTCGTTATGATTCGAGCGTTAAAGCTAGTGCTCATGAGCTAAAAGAACTGCTGAATATGGAGTTGTTTAAGATGTCAACACTTTTAGAAAAAAAATTAATGCATACCTTTGATGACTGCTTCAACCTAATTTATATGCGCTTTACAACCCTAGAGGGTAACTTCACTTCCAAAACATTCTCCAAAGTGGAAATGATTCAAGAAAAAGCTAAAAAGTGGCGCAAAGTTTACTTGGATCGCCACAAAATGTTTAAACAATCGTATAAAGCTTTAAAGCTCAAAAGTGCAGAATTGGAAAGAGCGCAAGCAACAATAAAACAACATGAAATTGAGATGCGTCAAATTGAATCCATGCTCTCCCAATCTCTCCAATCACAAGAGAGTAAAGAGGGCAACACCGACTTTCCTGTTTCACCACGCGTCGACTTATGCCAGTCCTGTTTTTCACAGTCATTGCAAAATTTTTCGAACTTGCTTTTTAACAGTGTTAATATATCCTCTCTTCGAGACTCCATTTTCAAAGAAGAAATTATCGTTTCTTTATTGTTGCATTTTTCGAAAAATGGTGACATGAGAGCTGTGATTAGAGACATCGTTGCTATTTCCTGTTTCAAAACACTATCACTTCTTGAAAAAACTTGTTTAACCTTAAAAGACGTTGCTCCAATTAACTCTACCAATGACTCAGCCATCCAATGTTTATTTTGTAGAAAGCTTGACCCAAAGCGTGACAATAATAATTGTAAGAAAAAAATTTACCTTGCCTTTTTTCTTGTCAACTTGTTTTTAAACGCTTATATAAATATCAAAAAATAACTAAATTCTCTTAACGTCTAATTCTTTTGTCAAAACACACAAAAAGGTCAAGTAACAAAATGATGAATTGTTTTAAATATTATTGGAAAAAGTGGCAAAAGAACATTTTTATTGAAAATATTTTCTAAAACCTTTGTTAGAGATTAAAAAAAGACAAAAGAAAATTCCTATTGAAAATAATATATATATGACATAAAAGAAAAAGGTTTAAAATCGAATTACTTTAAGCATATTTTCGAAACAAATTTTCATATAACATTAAAAAAACTAATAATAATAAAATTAGTGCAAGTGTTGTATGAAATATTAGAACTCTAAGAAATCTAATATTCAATCTTATAAAATACTGGAATAAAAAGACATATGCATTCAAGATAGATGAAATAACGCAGCTGTTGGTTCTCTGCTAGCAAATTAATATGTATTTAAGATTAAGAAAATATTGCTTTATTAAATGACAAGTAGTTTTATATTGTAAGGATACTTTAAAACTATGTTAACCCATTTAAGACCAAGCAAAGCAGACGATATTTAAAAAAACGCAGAGAATTTATATTCAAATTCATTCAAAAAAGCAGACGAAGATGAAATTATTTATGTTCCAAAATAGGAACATTGGTCGTAAATGGGTTAATCTTTTAGTCCCAATGCTCACATTTGGGAACATAAGTAATTTCATCTTTGTCTGCTTTTTCCAATGACTTTGAATATAAATCGTCTGCTTTTTTTTAGATATCGTCTGATTTCTATGGTACTTAATCGGTTAAAGACCATATTTTTGAAGTCTATCTTCTTTTTCAAGGGAACTTAAGGAGACGGTCTTCATCGTTCCTGTTTAAATGTAGCGTATATAATTAATATTTTGGATCCTTTAAACCCTTCCATGCATGGTGGATCATCTGACAGCGACGAACTAAAAATTGTCTTCTTTAATTCATATGAAAATTCATTCAAAAAGAAAAGCAGGCAAGTGATTTTCTAAAACCAATGTCAGAAAGGATTAATGTCCACTTTTTTGAAAACGAATCGTCTGCTTATATTTTTCATTAATGGCTTAAAAGCTTTTCATATCTGAAATATTGTTATTATATAAGATCACGATATGATTTGCATTCTTTAGAATTATCCTTGTGAATGAAAAGTCATCATTTATTGCAATTGTAATTTTTTTCTTTAATATAAATGATACATGCAATGTAACACTTTTGTTATGGTTATAGCGTATTCACTTGTTTATTCCATTTTTAGGTATGAAAAGAAGTTTGGTCACCGCCTCTGAGCAAGGACAAGTTGAAGACATGAAAAATATCTTGCACAAGTGTGATGAAGAAATGAAAAAGACGATCGATTGCTATGACCAACAACTTAGTGTATTTAATTTACTCACGAATCATGTTTCAATATTTTGCAGATAAGCAAACATTTGAAATAACATATGTTAACGATTTCCCGTATAAAAGAAAGTTGACCGAGTTTTATATTCACAGCGTTTTTTATAAAGAATCCAAACATTTTTCACAGCAACATGCAGATCATATCTAAAAACGGAAACCACCGTTTCTTTAACCCATTTACGACCAATGTTACTAATATGGAACATAAGTAATTTCATCTTCGTCTGCTTTTTTCAATGACTTAGAATATAAATCGTCTGTGTTTTTTAGATATCGTCTGCTTTGCTTGGTCTTAAATGGGTTAAACTAATAGAAATTTAATACTGAATGATGCTTTGGTTAGCTTAATCTACTCTTCCCGTCAATTTGTTCTAATGGGAAATTACATTAGGTTGCTTTATTTCGTTTACTCTTTTAGAAGAGGATGACGGTCTTTTGACAGAAGTAAGAGGCTTTACTCCAAGACAAGTTTTAGCCACGTTGACAGCAGCATTATCCTTCCATTTGACAATAGATATTTTTGAAAGAGATTCTTAAAAGCTTTCATAATAACCTTCTTCTTTTCTAAGAGCTTTTTTCTTTTCAATAATATTCCTAGTCTGTCTTCTCTAATGACTCCGGTTGCTTTGGATCCCATGTTTCATAGTTCGTCTAATAAATTTAACTATGATGTGAAATTATTGCTTTTCAATGTCAAAATATGCTCTTTTATTAGGCTATTGCAGAGACCAAGATTTTCCATATTAGATTGTACCCGCTAAGCATCAACACTCATAAAAAAGTTTCATTTCAAAGTTTAAGTGTAATTTGCAAGTAGAAGCATACAAGTTTGTTCGAACCTTTTAAATGTTTGAAAAATTCTTCATCAAAAAATAACTCAAAAAAATAATGCGAACTGTTGTCTTCATGATTTAGATCATTTTATAAAATTATTCATACTCAATTTTCTAGTTGTCTTTCTTCTTCAGAAGCTGTTGGTTTGTCACTAACAATATTTATTTCAGAACTATTTATATCTTCTGAAACTAACTGAGCAACAGCCAATAATATTTGGTCTCTTGAAAAATTCTAAATATTTACATTCACATGATCACCATTACCTTCTTTACTATTACGGCGTCCAATAAAAATTTTTGCAACATGAACATTTTCTTCGTCCAAAAGAGGATTTTATAAAATGAATTTGTCCTGAATACACTGATATTCTGGAAAATTGGGACTGGAAGAAGGAGAGGAGAGGGCAATCGCACCATCGCCCACTGAATCCGCCACTGAAACACACACACGCACACACATATATATATACACACGAAATGTGGTCATCTCACCCCATAGCACTTTTACTAACTACTCTCCCCAATTAATTTTGATGGTTGGTGCTAGATCGTGTTGTTGCGAGTTAGTAATATAACTAGCACGAGTTGATTTTGGAGCGATTTGACTATAAACCAACAAACATACATACAGAGTCCTAGGATACGCGTGGATAGAGGGAGAATATGCCCGGTGGCAAAACTTGTTAGGGGCAGCAAAATCACATTAAATATGTGTTCATTGTTAGAAATGAAAGAAGCTTCCTGAAAAGTGCTATTGAAGAAAATGAATAATGTAATTTTGAAATGCTAAAAGAAATGAACTGATATTAGACATTCATATAAGATATTTCTTACTATTAGAAGAGTGATTGGTAGAATAGAAAGAAACAAAATGAATGTAATTTATTTTCTTCGGCATCGACACTCTGGAGCGCTGAAGGATTAAGCGATACGGGATAGAGCGGCATACGTTAAAGCGATACATTTGAGCGATGATCGCTTCAGCGATGCAACTATGTCAGATATTTCCTAATATTTAATATATGCAATGCATATTATGCATGTATCCACAGTTATGTAAGTTTTACATCTATTTTTCCTTAGTAATAAATTAAACTTTTATTCAATTAATTTAAATAATAATAATAATAAAGAATATTTCGTTTTTTTTTTCAAAAAAATAAGGGAATTTATTTGAAAGTCAAAACTTCGATGGTGAAATATTGATTGGAATGAAAGGTTTTCAACTATATAAATGGTGCAATCAGCCACCTTGATTTTATTTGTATGTTTATTACAAAAAGCAAATTGATTGACAATTACTTTTAAAATCCTTTTCTATGCTCTTCGAATTTGAGAGAAGCTTATTTCAAAAATGAATGAAATTTGTTCCTTATTTTTAATTGAAATCTAAATTCCATAGTGTGCTATCTATTTTGTAAAAAGTTTACTTAGTAGTTGAACTAGTACTTTTTTCTAAAGTAGCAAAAAGAAATGCAATACGTTGAGAATATTTTTAAAACTTATTTTTCTCGTATATAACGGACTCAGAGCATACTTCCACAACAAAGTGAGTTGTCGGGTATATAGCGTGTAATACTTATTTTTATAATACGTCATTATTGGTAAGTGAAAATCATTTCTGGCAAATGTCAAAAACGATAAAGTAATGCACGTATACACAGATCTAGCTTTTTATTTTTACAATAAAACTCACAGCTCTAAATTTCAATCCTAAATTCTTGTTTTATTATACCGTTTTTCAATGAATTAAAAGATGTTAATCCTCACTCCTTACTTTTAAGCCTTTTATGTTTCATTGCTTTTGCCCAATCTTTTTGTGGACGAATCATCAGAGTGCTCTTTTTAAAACACCTCTTTACCAGATACTTCATATATATACTTTTTTATTATCTATTTTAGGATAAAAATTCAGAACTTTCAAGTTTAAAAGAAATAATCATGTTAAAAGAAAAGGCTGAAGACGAAAAAATTCAAAAAGTTGGCTTCTATGTTAAGAATAACTTTGAAAACTTTTTACACACTGTCAAATCCACTCTACTTTCGTTGCTGCCTAAAAACCCATTTGAATCAAATGCCAGCGAAATCATTTCCTTTTTAAATACGCTCACAAGTGATTTTAAAGTATTGTTTCTGATATTTGTATTCTTGTTCACATATCTATTATTACTTATCAACTCAATTTCATGGGCGTTGGCCAAGCTACTTATTAATATAAATTAAGTCCTATTAAAATACAAAATGCCCTAAAATCCTGGAAAACTTTAAAGGAATTAGTATCAAAGAACTGCAAAATAAAAAAGAAAATCCCGAAAAGACTCATGCTTTAGAAATTGAGTTCGAGAAATCTAATGATTTGTACTACAATAAAAATTGTTAACCTGCTTTTACTAAAGTCATATCAGAAAGATCTTCGTTTTGATTTGTTAGTTCAAACTATTTCCTTGTTTAATTTATAAAATCTAAAATTAAACCATTCTTGAAAACATTATCGGGTATTGCTTTGAGAAACAAGTTTTTAGGTAAAAGCCCCATATTAGGACCAAGTATGGGTCCAAAATATTGGTCTTATTACATAAAGGTTGATATTTGATTTAAAAACGATATTGCTAAGTGAAATGCAAAGTTAATTCCCGACTAACGGATGCAATTAGAAGATAGAATCCAATGATGGGGAGTAAATCAGAATAACGAGTTAGTGGAATTGCAGGATTTGTGGTGGCAATTAAGCACTGGTTTCCAACATTTTTTACCCTTCCGAACATTTTTTAAATATAATACTTTTAATTAAGGTGAATTTGAGATTGATGATTACAACACAAATTCTTTATATCCTGTCTAATTTTTTAAAGGGCCACTATCATATCATCTTCAAGTGGAAGAAGTCTACTCCTTTGTTTAGATTTTATTTTTGCCATAGCAGAAAACGCTCGCTCCCATCTATATGATGTAGAAAAGGCTAAAAAGAAAGAAATAGCTTTTTCTACCAAATTAGGGTACTCTTTTTTGAAGTCATGCCAAAACATAACTAATGAAATGGCACTTTTATTTATTTTGAGTTTCACTATTTAATCAGAAGACATGTCAATGAATTGCTCACTTTCTACAGCTGTGAAGTCAAGTTTCAGCAAATTCCAAAGGAGATGCAAGCCAATCAAAATTATCAGTAGAAGTAGAAGGAAACATTTGTCAATGGCTTCACTTAGTTGTTCTAAAGGATTTATGATCAAACTTTTAAAAGTTGCATCATATATGTTTTGTATTTTATGATTAGAAGGAAAAATTGAAACCTCGTCTCTATCAACTGCGCACTTTCAATAAATAAGTTTTTTCTAAAACTTTTTATCCTGTTAGTTGAAATAACTATATTTTCCGGTCTTCCCTACATTGAAAGATTTAGTTCATCTAATTTCATAAAAAATTATCCTCTATACATGATATCTTCAAAATCCAAGTATGATTTCTATCAGTTTAAAAATGTATCATGTTTTTCTTTCTAAAAAAAAATATTAATTCTTCTTTGAGTTCGAGCACACGTTTTTAGGACACCTCTTTTCCAAAGCCACCTGATATCTGTGTGCAATATGAATGAAATGTAAGACGATCCCATCTCTTTTCACATTTGTTTAAATACTCTACCTTTGAATGGCCTGGATTTAATATAGTTAACCATTTTGACAACTTCGTTTAAAACTTTATTCACATCTGGGCATGTTCCTGCTACTAAAACTTCTCTATGTAGAAAGCAATGGGTTGTAATTATAGATGGATTTTCTTTTAATGCTCTCCTGACAACTTTCCTATCATTGATGGCGCAGCATCAGTACAAATAGAACAACAATCTTTCCGATCGAGGTTATTTTCATTCAGATAAAGATTTGTTTCAAAGATATCTTGCCCAGTGGATCTGCTCTTCATTTCTTTACAAAACACAAACTCTTCAATTATATCTTTGTCTTCAAATTTTGATCGAGTATGTATATTCCTTATCAAAATACGCAGTAATGTTGGGAAACGCTGCAATGGAGGGCGGGTCGGCGAATGGAATCGATTGCAATAAGCGTTTTCAATACTGTTATATCAAAACCCACACAAAATCCCATTTTGGACAAAGTACTATTGATTTTATTTTTCAAAATCTAAAGAAGGACTAACTGAGTTTTTTAATTCCAATGCAGAATCTTTCTCCATTTTCCTTTTATCTTTGTTTTAATTCACCTTCATTTTCCGAATTGATTATTTTAATGTGCTGATTTACTTCTTTCCAATGAGTATCCTATGCAATTTAGTAATTTGTATTCCAGTGTTTGTTTCTTTTAGCTATAAATAATTATTATTGATATAAATTATTGAAATTGATATGAAATATATTATTTGAAGGTATAAAATAATTGTGTCAAAAAGATAAAAGAAATCCCTTTAATAGGAAAAATGGTTTATGACGATAAATCTCAAATACAGAATTTTACAATTTAGTTGTAGTAGAGAGCTAAATGCTTGTTAAAATAATAATGGAATATAATAGAGTAATATAGTTACTGTTTTCGAACATGAAAAGGAAGTAAATTATCGATATAAATTTGTCGAATTTAGTGAATATACATTCTTGAGACTATAATACTGAATTGCTCTGTGTAACTATAAAAATAATATGGAGAGAAGGTGGTGGATTTTGTGCCATTTTCATTATTCATGATTTATGTAAACTTTAAAAGATTCATATTTTGACTTGATAAAAAACAAAATCAAAGTAGTAAGAAATCTGCACTCGAAGTATGCCTCAAGCCATCTTCCATTAATGTTGTCTAGACGCCATGCCTTTTGGTTCGAGTGATTTTGAGCTGTAATGCCAGTGTTCTAACCTAATTATTCTTATTTCGATACAAGATCATACTCATTTCATAATCACATTCATCATCATCACATCTTTTATCTAAGCACTTCTTTCAAACCACGTTTAACTATTTCCTTTTTATCGTGGTCTTAGGCGACCATGTCTTATTTTACCTTTAACTAATAAATCATAATCTTTCTTCATCGTAAAATACTTTCATGCTCTTTTGAAATATTTTTTTACATATAGACCAGCATTTTTTACCAACTCTCATTTTCCGACAATTCATTATCAAAAAAATGAAAAGAGAATGAATTGAATAGGTAATTGCCATTGCAGGAGGAGACACGCGGAAAAAATCTTCTAAACCAAAGGTTCTCAACCTTTTTTCTACCATAACCTTCTTTTTGCGCAAATATTATTGTATGGCCCCATAAAGTTTTTCATATATTTTTCTATTTTTTAGAGGTCAAAAACGAAAATTCCGAACTTTTTCATGAAGTTATTCATTCGCAAAAAACTGTAAAATTCCTCAAAAATTATAGCGCTTCTAAATCATAATTTTTTTTCATAATAGTTTAGAATTAGGGTTGCTTTCCAATTGAGTCTTTTTTACTTCATATTAACGGTTTAAGCCTAGTAGATATGGAAACTAAACTATAAAAAAGTTCATGAAAATAGAATTTTCATATAAATTTTCAAGATATAGTTGCTAAAATAGTATATAATATAGAAAAATCGACAAAGGTTTGGGGCATTTTTATAAATAAAAATGGGTCTTTTCGTCAACTTACCTTTTTAATTTAAGCATCCATTTATATCAATACGAACTTATAACTTGTTTTATGACTTCTCTACGATCTGATGTATTGTATTTAAATCATATATTTTTCTGTGGCCCCCTTAAAATTTCTTGTGGCCCCTCAGGGGGCCATATGGCCCACGTTGAGAAACCCTGAAAACTATACTTTCTTTTTATGTTTTTAGATGCTTCATCCGCTTTAACTCCTGTTAAATATATTCGATTCAAAGATTCACAGCGTAAAAAATTTCTTCCTTTTTCAAAGCAAATATATATAAAATGATATTATAAAATATATAAATGAATGGAGAGTTGCCATTTTAATATGCATTTGCTTTGAAAAAGGAGTTTATACTGCGAAACTCGTTAGCAATATGACCAATAAAGTGGCCAGTTTTTTTTCACCTTTTATATTTGTTGTAAACTGTTTTCAAATTTTTGTGCATCATCTCTCATTGATTCAAAATCGGATGAAATGGCGAACTCCGCTTGTTTTGACTTTTAATTTTTTTGTGTAGTTGTGAATGTATTGAAATACAAAGTTCTATTAATGACCTGCGCGTATCGACGATTGCTTATATTTTTAGGAACAGATTTGGAGCGGTGCAGTCTCCAAACTCATTCCATATGAGTCTATTTTTCCAGAGTATGTCTTCCATTATTTTTTAAAAATCTGCTTTAATATTTTTTGACAGAATTCTAGAAGTGAGCAAAGATGCAGATGGTGACAGTGTAAAACATTTTAAGCTTAGTATTACTTTATATCTCTGCTCATGCGCCATTCAATTCTAGGAGTGTTCTCTCAACACGCAAATGACGCAACCATTGAGTGCCGTACCTTCAAGCCTTTCGCGTTCTTCTCTAAGCATCAACTGCAGAAACATTCCACCCTTATTCCCTGATACCACAGAAACCTGTTATCTAAAGAGAATTCTCTACGCCTACATGATGAATAGGGAGCCTTTAGTAATCTCCTTCCTTAACTACTTTCATTGAATGTGTGTGTACTCGGGCCGTGGATAGGCGAACCAAATTTGTCCAAACCGATCAAAATTTTCTGCGAGCAACTTGCAGTCCAAGTTGCCAATTTTCCCAATCCCATAACTAACAAAATCAATATTTGCAATTTTAGCCAGCTCAATAAAGCCTATGTGGGGAAAACGAGCGATGGCCTGTCTTACTGTTTGAAAAGAAATTTCGTATTTTCAAACTTAACTTTCCTTCATACCGTAAAATCGTATCGGAATAAAATTTCCAAAAAAAAACGAAACATAATAACGTAATCAAACATGATCAAAAAGATTTATTTGCTCTTTTTACTTTGTCAATACATGCCTCTCTTCAATACAAGCATTGTATATTAATATTATATTTTTTAATTTTTATTTTTTTAACACTTATTCATTTGTTAATGAAGTTGATTTGAAATAATTTAGTTTGCTAAGCCAAATTTGAAAGCATTAAATTCAATCAATAATGTTAAACACTAAATTCATGTAAAAGTAGATGAATTTATTAACGTATTTCAAATCAGAAAAATTCATAATTTCAAAATACAGAAAGCGTTTGAATAATTACTTCCCTCCTCTATATGAAATTAAGTAAATTAATTAATTTACTATTTAATCTTTTGTATATTTATAATATTTTTTACAAATAGAAACATATTTTTTACCAAAAAGCTAACGTATCTTACTGTAATTTCAAAACGTAAGGTACTATATGCCATAACTGGGTCAAACCCAGTGTAAAACCTGGGTTTTTTTATTTTTTCATTTTTATTAGTTTTGGCTTTCCTTCTTTTAATTGATAACAAAAAGATTGTATTTTTTGATAACACCTTTGGTATTTTATACCTTTTCTAGTAGGCCTTTAATCTTTTATCAGTTCCCTGCTCAATTGAAGATCTCGAAAGATCACTTTCAATATTTTCGATTATTTGGAGCACCTTGGGAAATTTACTTTTAGAAAAAACTGGTGAAAAGTCATCAAGTTTTAAACACTAAAATTGAATTTTATTATGTTTTGAGTTCATTGAATACTCTTTTTTGAGATGCTTCAATTGTTCTTTTTCAACTACAGCAATATCACTTACATTTTTTGTTGTAGGCATTTTATGGCGTTATTGATAATAAATAAATAAAAATATTCAATATACACACCAAACTGGAATATTAGCTTAGAAATTGATATAATATTTAAAGCCAAAATTTTGATTAAAAAAAACTAAAAGTTGCGGTTTTTTCAAAACTATGCCTTTTTAGATATACACCTGCAACCACGTTGAAATCCTTTAAATCTAAACAATCAACCAGCCATCTAAAATCGTTTTAGTATAAAAACATTTACTACAATCACTTGGTTGGATTCATGATGCAAAATATTGCACAAAAATTTTGAAGTTTTTTCGTTTTGAATTTTTTTGGCAACTAAAAACTGGAAAGACACTTGACATAAAAACTCCTACAATAAAAATATACTATGCTTGGTTGGTTATAGTTTTTGCTGGCACTGATTTGCCTCAATGTATCTTGACTGCAAAGATCTTTCTATAAAATAAACCGTACAATGCTGTGAAACAAGTATGTGAAAGTATTCACACTTTGCTATGGGCAAAACTCTCAGTCCAGATCATAAAGATGTTCAGTTATATATACTCATATTCTTTTTCTAATTTATTCAAGATATTTTATTTAACATTTTTCACATCATTCCATAACGTTTTAGACAATGGCCAAAGTTATTGTTGCTATTTTGCCATTTTCAACGCATGAAGCCAAAACAATTTTGGAAAATCAATTAAACAAAGTTTGAAAGGTAATTAATTTTTATTTTTTTTGCAAAGAAGCTTTTTACACTGTTGTTTATTCTCTTAAATTTTGTTAAACATCATGAAGAAAAAGTAAACGAAGAAGATTCGTTTTAAAACAAAATATAAAAAGCTCATTCTAAAACACTATTACACTTCAGAGGTATGAAGGTAACGCGTGTCAATTTTCCTTGCTTGCATACAAACGAATGCACTGCTAATGTCGCAATTCATTCGAAAAACGGAACTATACTTTTTCCCCATGGATTATATCCTTTTCTTTTAATGGTATAACTGGGTCACAACTTTTAGTTTCTTTAAGAGATTAGCATTTCTAAGCATTCTTAATTTAGAATTTTTATACCTCAGTTGTATATAGTTTTCTTTATTTCCAACTCATTATTATTATTATACAACTTTGACACTTAAACTAAATTTAATTGGCTGAAGTCTCAAAGAGTTGACGGTGATGACTAGCTGTCACATTACCTTATCCTCCTGTTTGCTTCCTAAGATGTTAAAGCACTTTTATCAGTCAAGTTAAGAACTTAGTAAAATCCTTCTATCCTTATATTATAATTATTATCTTAATTGCCAGTATTTTTAATTAAACCAATTAAGTCTTAGTGCGTAAAGACAAAATAAAAAAATTTAGAAAGTTTTCTATAAAGTAGAGGCAAAACTTTATTTTACTTTCAAAAATAGACATTAAATATTTTTTGTATTACATATAAGTAACACAAATCTAAAGTTATTTCTTTTCCAAACTTCTTTATCTCAGGATTTTTTAAAGCCCGCGTGAACCATCGATGTAAAAATTGAATTATCTGATTTTCCCAAAATTCTATGAACTTTTACTTTAATTCCCAAAAAATATTTAACGTCTGAAAACATTCCGTCTTGAGAAAATTTCTTTCTAACTAAAAAAGTTTGCGGTTCTATGCGATCCCATGTCTTAAAGCAAACGATTCTTTTCTCACAACACCGATGTCACACTGGTCCTGAAAGGGTTACTTAAAAGATGAAATCTTTTGAGTATTTTTTCGAAACGCTTCCATTGACCTTTTTATTCTTCATGTAAATTTATATATTCCTAAAAGTTTGTTCTAATTTTTTTAATTTTTTAGTCCAGAGTTGTTTCCTATGCAATACATTCCGCTTTGATTCACCTCTTATTTTGGATATAAGAATGTCAACAAGAAAGACATATGTATTTGATTTGTTGAGATTTTGTCATTTATTTTTATCTATTTTGTTACGTTTATTTATAAAATAATTTAGTTATAAACTATTTTTTTTAATTTTTGTTTAGATTTACTATCTGTGTTTTTTTGTTTCTTGCAATCCTGATTTTTGATTTTTATAGTAATTTAATAAAAAAAAAGATTCAAAAATCTTTTTATTTTTTAGAGAAGTCAAAAATGGCGACTAAATATGATGAATTTATTTTAATTTTGGAACCTAAATTTTTTAAATTATATGATATATAAAAATTGATATACTTATAAAGTCTTTCTTATATCTATTTTCTATAAGTTAAGATAAAACTAAAACTATGCTTTTTTCTCCCACTACAACTTCTGAGTTTTCCTTTTATATAGGGACGGACACACTTAAAATGTCTGCTTCCATGATTAATTCATAGGCAAAAAATATTTCCAAAGTTTTCGTATTGACGGAATATTCTTTAAAATCAAAACCATTTTTAATGAGGACATGGCAAACTAGAGAGAATTCACGAATTAATTCAAACAAAGATAAATTAAGTCTATTTTTATCATTGTTTTGCTTTTGGTGCTCCAAGCAAATCGACAATCAAAGGAACATTTTTCTTTCATTTTTGGTAGAAAAATTCACTTTTTAAATGCCTTATTTATCCTTCTTTTGTCATTTGAAGTTATGAAAACTTTGTTATAGGAGTCGCTGCAAATACCCTTCTTTTTGAATATTTTGCATCCAAATGGATTAATCTGGAAAATATCAACTTTAAAGTTGATTTTTCAGGCATTTCTATAAGGCAACTCATTTAAGAAAAAAAGAACGCTACTCTTTCCTGTTTTAATTAAATGATCTCTTAAGCACAAGAAAAATATGATTTCCGATTATTCCCTCTCATGCATTTTAATAGGAAAATTTGTCAACTTCATGAAACGAAAACTAAAAGGCATCTAACTTTTGCTACTGTGATATCGGCTCAATCTTTGTTAGGGGAGGTGGGGAGATTAAATATTTATAATATAAAATTGTGTGAATTATATGTTCTGGAATTTTGAAAAATTTTAAGATAATCAGATGAATTATGCAATATGCATGTCAAAAATTGCCAATCAAAAGTTTTATATTTTCAGGAATATTTTGAACTTACATGTAGTCAAAACTTAGAGTTGAAAGTTTATACTGCCATACATTTTCCAACGCATGACACTATAATTATAATTTTGTTAGTAAACATAATCATGGTTGGGGAGTATCGGAAATATTAGAATTATTGGAGTAAAAAAATGTACAGTCTTACATTTACACCGGAGTAAAAAATTTTAGCCTAAAAATATATTGTCATTGTCTTAAGCATCATCAAGCAAAATTTAAAGGCTTAGTTACATTATATGATAATTAATTAATTACTAATCAAATTTCAATTAAATGTTACCTTACTTTTTTTAAAGCAAACTTTAATCTTACTCCTTGAATATCCTCTCTTACTTCCCAGTCGTGAACATAGCTGGTAGGTAGAAAATATCAAACAGAATTTTGATTCATTAGGAAATTATCAAGGAAAAAAATTATTCAAATTTTAAATTAACAACATTTTTATACTAAATCGAAAATGTGATTTCATTTCTCGACACCATTTTCACAATTTGGGTTCGAAAAGTGTCAGCCAAATTTGTGATTGATCACTGAATATCTTTATTTTCAAAAAATAATAATATAGTCTTTCTGGCAAATTTTTGAACACAATGATTATTATATTTCCGTTTTATAAATAAATCGTTGATATTGCACTAGCTTTTTTAATCACAATGAATGAAATTTGTCTCGTTTAAATATATAAATTCAATTGAAAAAGAAGGCAAACGAATAATAATCTTCAAAATTCTGCTCCTCAAAAGGTTACACAAAATATTTAAGCAAAAAAGAAGATAAAATAAGGTCCATTGTAAAAAAACAGAATGAAATAAAGACTGCGCCAAAATACGAAATCCAATATAGAATATATTTCGGAGAAGAGGATTCATGAAAAGAAGTTGAGAACATAAGAAGAAGTGATTTTCTAGCTCCTGGTACCATGCTCTCTTATCTATGACACTGTATTAATAATCCTTTGAGAAACTACATAAATTTTGGAACCAATTAAGAAAACTCTGATAAGTGGTAAGATATATTGTGTTTTACAATGCTTCCATGAGTAAAGAATCTATGGCAACGACTTTTTTTTAAAAAATATCCAAATCCTCGCTTGAAGGACTCACAATAAATTTTGTCCACCTCAAATTTAAAATCAATTCAGAAGCAAACGAACATGTAAAAAACAATAAAAAAATAAAGCTTTTCTTATTATTGTAAAAAAGATTCATATCGAAGAAAAAATGGTACATCTCTTTTTAAAAACGGCATTGCTCAATCTTATTTTTGTTCTTTTAATTTTTTTCTCTTTTCTTGACCAACTATATTTGAATCTATGGACTCAAAATTTCCTCGATTAACCAGTTAACGAAAACAAGGTTAATTATCATCACTATAGTAAGTATTCATATCGATGTTTATATCAAATAATAATTTGCGCTTTTCTATATATTTCAAAGCTATGCAACAGTCTTCTAACCAAGAAAACATCTTTTGCTAATGTTATTTTGGAATACCTCAAGATATTAAAACAAAAATATTTTATGCTTTGCTTAGTTCTACGATATTTCTTAACTTTTCATCTTTAATGATCTAAAAATTGCAGAAATTAATGAAACTTCATGATAAATTGACATATTCATTTTTTCATAAGTTAAGATAAAACTAAAACTATGCTTTTTTCTCATACTATAACTTCTGAGATTTCCTTTCATACAGGTACGAACACACTTAAAATGTCTGCTTCCATGATCAATTCATTGGCAAAAAACTTCCTTAGAGTCTTCATATTCATGTAAAATTAACGCCATTTTTCATGAGGACATAGCAAACTAGAGAGAATTCACAAGTATTTGTAGATTTTTATAAAGTAATTTTAGTTTTCGGTTTTTTTATAAATTAAACTTTGTCTTTATTTTGCTCATTACTTTTGAATTATTCTCCAAAATTAAAACCAATACTTTCAAGTTTGAAAAATTTAAGCCCGTTCTTAATGTATACGTTTAAAAATAGTTTTAACTAAAAAAAAGTTATTTTGTTAGTAAATTTTTGGTAAAATATAATGTTTAACTTACACTTTGATTCCTCCAAAAAAAGGATTTTGGATTGCGCTTATTGTTGTGTTCACTGAAGAAAAAAATGAGAAGAGAAATAGATCAAAAGATGTGTTTTAAATTAATTTTTCTCAATAAATTAACCTCATGAATTTATATTCTTTTTTTCATTATAAACCACTCCTACAAAATCCTAAATTTATTTGTAGATTTTTATAAAATAATTTTAATTTTCGGTTCTTACACACATATTAAAGAAATATTCGTCTGTATGAAGTTTTAGGAAACTCTTCTTTATTATGTAATGATATATTCTCATAACCTGTACTGTTGAACGTGGGTATACAACTTCATCTCCCATCTGTATACTACGATGGTGCCTATTCCATAGTAAGATTTTTAGAGGGTATAAAATGTTAATCACCTTATTTCGTTAGTACTTTAATGTGGTATAGGTAAAATGACCTCAAATCGAGTTCATTGACCAGTATTTGAACCCAAAAATTTTTTCCCACGAGATGTTAAAATAATTTTTAAAAATTTATTCATAAGATTAAAGTACACTTATAACTAAAATATTTTCTGAAAAAAATTGAAAAAATTCCATTCATTTTTTTAAGAAAAGTTTTCGCCAAAAAATGTTGACATTTTTAACGGGATTTTTTTAATTAAAATAAAATTATTTTTTTTTTAATTTTTACATCAACTTATTCAAAATCGCTTACATTTTATTTTAAAATTTTGAAAAATATTTTTTTTGATTTTAACAATTTTAAAATTTTTTGTCAAAATTTACAAATTATAATTTTGAAAGAAAACTTTATGCGAGAAATTTTTTAAAAACATTTTAAACCATGCCTATCTTAAAGAGCATCCTTTTACCAGCATTTTGCATCAGGGGTGCACCATCCTCAAAATTATTGGGGGCGAATTTTTTTTTCAATTTTTAAAATTACTGGTCTGGAAATACCACGAGAGACCAAATATTCAAGCAATCATTTAAAATAGAGTGTATTCAGCGCATACCTAAATTTATAAGACTACTTTATATTTTTTTAAAAATTGATGAAATTTAATACTATACTTCCAGCGAAAATATTTTAATTAAATTTGCATATCGCATATACACTAGTTTAAAAAAATCCAAAATTGTTAGGGGGTGAATAGGCTTTTCATTTGAAAATAAAGTGTCTATCAGGCACATTACAGGAATTGATGAAAGGATATTTGATTGATAGAGAAAACAAATAACTGAAGGTTGGAGAGTTTTATATGAGGGAATGTAGTCTGAAGGAAAAGAGTCTACTAGATGTTTATATGAAAAAATGTGATTGATTCAGGGGCGCACATCCTTGAAATTATTGGAGGGGGCGGACTTTTAAGCGTCTTCCAAAAAAGACAACAAATTATTCTGAATTCCTACCTCTCTTGTATATTCTATTTCATTCTTAAGTAAGCTTAATGTAAACTTTAACCCCCGCCCTATTAAGCTTAACGTCAACAATGAATTAGGACTTATATATAGCTCCTTCTTTCTCACTTCAAATAGATGCGCACCATCTCCAAATTATGTGTAGAAAAGGATTTTTAGTATTTAAAATTGTATTGAATGAAAAAAATCATTTTCGCCCCCGGATGCGCTTATGTTTTATGACGTTTCTTTTTGGAAAAAATTTCAAATTTTTTTTTATAAGCCTATTAACAATATGCACACTTTTGCTATTTTTCAATATATTTTAGCGTGTAAAATGATTAATTACATATTTTTTTCAATTTTATTTTGATAAAAATGATTAGAGAGACTAATTTTATCCTTCTATACTAAAAGTAACGGGAGCCAACGATATATTTAAAAAGAATAAATATTTTTTGATTTTTTAAAGAATATTTTTCGCTTCTTTGATTACAGAATTATATTTTGTTTATTTGACAAATATATTAAATAATATCGTGCAAATTGCAAAAATATAGGTAATAAGTAATAACTTATCTAATATCCTCTCACCGAATGAGGTATATAAAATCTTACATCTAGCAAAATATGAACAGAAAGTTGAACATTGTCTCCCTAGTCATTTTTAAATGGAATAGAAACCATCGTAATACAGATTGGAGATGACAATCAAGTTGTCTACCCGCGTTCAACCGTACAGGTTATGAGAAATATATATATTTATAAGATTTATTTTTTTAATTAAGTCAATTAGTTATCTAGTTAGTTCGATAAATTAGTAAGTAAGTAAGCACTGGTAGCGTAATGGTCTCTATTGGAACTAATTGAGGGTTAAGGGGATAGTCGGTAGCAAAGGGTCTGTCACACACAATTGTATAAACATAACAAAATAGGGTTCACTGTAATTTCATCGCGGTAATTTCATCGCATAGTAAATTCATCGTGGTAATTTCATCGCATTCTTTACATCGTCTTACTAATTTTCAGCTTGACGTTCTATGTTTTTTTATATATATATCTTTATTATTTTTTTTTTTTTTTTAATAACTCTTTAATATTTTTTTTTAATAATATAAAACAATAATTATAAAATATTATATTTTCATAATATCATGTTATAATAATAAAGATATACAATATCTCTATCTCGCGTGAATATATTAGAAATATTTTTTTTTTTTTATTTTATGATAGTTTTAAAAATTTTTAAATTAATTAAAAAAAAAAAAATAAATATATAAATTTTTGAGATTTTTAAATTTTTAATAAATTTTTATTTCCTTTTTTTTCTTTGGACTTTTTCTTCCTTAATTTTTTATTTTATTTTTTAAATATTATTTTTTTTTTTTTTTATATAAAAAATTTTTTTTAAAAAAAATATTTATTAATTAATTTATTAATTTAAAATTTTATTATTTTAAAATTTTTATAAAAAAAACTTTTTTTATATAAAATAATTGAAAAACTTTAATATTAAATTATTTATAAAAAATTACATTTTTAAAAATTTTTTTATTGACAATTTTCTATACTTTTTTATTATTCCTCTCTCGTTTTTAATTCTTTATTCCTTTGCCCCATTAACTATTTAAAAAATAAATATATCAATTAAAATATAAAACAATATATAAACAATATTAAATTATATCAATAAAAAAATTACATTTATGATACTTTTTTATTAAAAATATTATATAATTAAAAAGATAAAATAAATATAAAGAAATAATATAATATTATAAAAAATATAATTTATTTTTAGAGTAGAAATTAACTTTTTTTTAAATATTGTGATGACTTTCACCCTCTCTTTTTTTTTATTGATTTTATGGGTTTTTTTCTTGCTTTTTTTTTTTTTTGGTTTTTTGTATGGGTGTCTATTTTTATTTTTTTTACAAAAAGTTTGAAAAAAAACAAAAACTAAAAAAAAAAAAACACAAAACACAAAAAAATTAAAACTATTTTAAAAAAATTTAAAATTATTTTAAATAATTTTTTTTTTTATTTTTTATATTTTTTTTTTTTGTTTGTTTTTTTTTGTTTTTTTTTTTTTTTTTTTGTTTTGTTTATTTGTTTTTTATGTTGGTTTGTCTTATTGTTTGTGAAAGTTTTTTTTTTGTTGTGAGTTTTTGATTATTTATTAAATTAAAATATTTTTTATTAATATAATTTTTTTTTTTATTTTATTTTTTAAGTTTTGAGAAATGAGATTTTTGGGAATTATGATTTATTAATTTTTTTAAATAAAAAAATTAAAATTTTTATTTATATAAAAAAAAAAATTTATTTTATAAAAATTTTTTAAAAGTAAAAATAAGTTTTTAAAAATTGAAAATATAAATAAAAAAAAAAAATTTTTATTAAAAAAAAAAAAATAATTTTAAAAAAATAAAAATAAAAAAAAAATAATAATATATAAATTTATATTTTATATAATATTAAATTTTTTTTTTATTATTTTTTTTTTTTAAATTTTTAAATTTCAAAATAAAATTTAAAATAAAAAATTTAAAATTAAATATATAAAAAAAATTAAATATTCATATTTCAAATTTAAATTTAAAAAAAAAAAAATTAATTTAAAAAAAATAAATTTTAATTTTTTTAAAAAAAATTGAAATAAAATAATATTTTTTTTAAAAAGTATATAAAAAAAAATTAAAAAAAAAAAAAAAAAAAAAAAAAAAAAAAAAAAAAAAAAAAAAAAAAAAAAAAAAAAAAAAAAAAAATAAAAAAAAAAAAAAAAAAAAAAAAAAAAAAAAATAAAAAAAAAAAAAAATAGCATTCTCTTCATATACACTCTAGGCCAAGATTTCTCAACCGTTGGCGAATCGCGCACTTCTGGACGAAAGTCCCCATTTTTTAGGAAAGAATTCCACAATGTATAAACAAACATTTGAATATTTTTCAAAAACTTACTTTTTACATAAGAAGGCAGAATTTCAATCCTAATTAAAATGTTCTAATCATAAATTTCGGTTCTAAGACATTTGCCCCCGAAAAATTGCCCTGACAATTGCCCCCAATTACGCCTGTTATAACATTTGACTTTGTACAGCTGCTTTCTTTCAATAATTCATATTTCTTTTTGATTTTCAATTTCATATAATATATTACCATTTTTATTTATTTTTATTTTACTGATATTAGATTTTGTCATTTCAATTTTATCTTTTATTAATTTCCAAGCCTATTACTTGTTTTAATTTATAATATCTAACTTTTTATAAAAAAAAGTTGGTAAAATACTAAAATTGGAAATATTTTCGAGTTCAAAAAATTAAAAAATTTATTTTCTCGGCGTAATTATCATAGGGGCCATTGTCACAGGTGGCAGTTTTCCACGGGGGCAATTGTCTGGTCACCATAAATTTCAACCTGAAAATCCATTATTTTTAATAATTAAGAATTTATCTAAACTTTAAATTTAATCTTAGATGGAATGAAAAATTTTAATTAAAGTTTTAAAGAAACTTTAAAGATTTTTAGTATTTTTTACTTCAGTGTGAGTGATTTTTAAATATTTTTAGAATCTCAGTGGGCGATTTGTAGAAAAGCCTTGAGAAAGCCTTTTTCGCTGCACATTTATAATTTTTTTCTAACTTTTAATTCCATTTTTAATGTTTCATTTTTTGTCTTGATATTTTTCCCATCATTTCTTCATTCACTTTTTAGCTTTTTAATCTTTTCCGTTTTAAATAATTTTATTTTAGTCTAGCTCTTCATACTGCGACACAGTGCCCGCGCTAAAGCTAAATTTCAAGGGGGGCTGAAATGGGGCAAAGAAACACATTTGCAAAAAATTTATTTCCTATATTACTTTATATCCTATATTACTTTGCTGAAAAGCATGAAGTACTTCTGTATAAAAACCTATAGAAATCTCATATTATACATACACATACACCAGCATTTATATAAGATTATTGTGTACAATTTTTGCTTATTTATTTTTCCTTTAAAAAGTGCATGAGGCAAAACCAAAAATTTTAGGGGGGGGGGGGGGCAAAGATTAATACAGGGGGCGGGGCACGTGCCCCAAAATTATATAGGTAGCGCGGGCACTGCTGCGACATTTTGGCAATGCTCAGAATTATAATCTAATCTAATCTATTCAATTAAAATTTTTTTTTTTTAATTTCTTAATAATTCTCTAAGATAATGATTAGTTAACAGAAATATCAAAAATCAAATGAAAAAAGAAAAAAAACTAAATACTTGATACTACAAAGAATTGAACGCAAATATACAGAAACAAATTTGCTAAAGCAAAGATTTCCAAGGTAAAAAGAATAGTGCCAAAAACCAGGAAAAAAATAGATAAAGCGAGATAGATAAATTCTTGCTATGCAATCACAAAGGAATTTAATAAAATTTTTATTCAATCAAAAAAGAAAAAGAAAATTAAGTGAAACACAAAAAAATTAATTACAATTCAAAAATATATCAACTTGATCTACTATAGGCTTGATGTATTTTTTTATTATCGAAAAAAGTTTGTGTGAAGAAAAAACTTTCTATCGTAAAAATTTTTTTATAAAAAAGGCGCCAAAAAATTGATGATAAGTAATTGAATATGCATATAAAGTTATGTGCTTTTTTGTAGAGCAGACTCATAACATTTTTGTCTTGAATTTACATACATTCATTCAATATTCTGAACCTAATATACTTTTACCCATCAGAATTTGTGTGTTCCGATAATCGCAATTGGTAGTATATATTTTGGAAGAAACGGTATCGTTGAAAAAGAATAAAAAATTTCGATTCCTTATATTTGCTTAATATTTAAAAACAAATGTAAATCTAATTTGAAATTGAAAAAATTATTTTATTAAATTTTAAATAATTTAAATAGCTAAAACATTTTTCTAATTTACCAATAACGTTTAACTACTCAAATATGTAAAAGTTAAAATGAAATAACAAATAGTCCTTTTATAAAAAAACTTATATTAGAGCTTTTATAAAAAAACAAATTTAACTTTTTCAATTTTTATGGGTATTTTACAATGCATATTGGTTTTAAATACGACTTTTTTGAAATGTTTTAACTTAAAAATATACAATTTGAAAATAAGATAAATAATAGACAAGGTAAATTATAAATATTTGTATACGCCCTGGTAGGAAGAGACTTTGAAATCGGTAAATGACAATAAAAATATATATTAGTATCGGATAAAATTCTGGAATCTGTACATTCTTTATCTGAACTTCACTATCGCTCAGAAGAAAGCGATTCATTCGCTAAGCAATATAGAGTATGCAATATCCTATATATACGAGTTAAAATGGGGTGAAGTTAGTCGAGTTATTGCGTAGAAATAAAGTAAACATGATTTTGGCAATAATATTTGTATAGTTATATACGTTTGCTTTGGCATAATGTTAGAATTTGAAGCGATCTACACCCACATAATTTCGTCCTTGAGTTTTCTACGAAAGACTGTGTGTAAATATTTTGCACGTTTTACCTATAACGCGTAAGAGTACATAAATGTGGTATTTAAAGAAAGCAAAAAACTCCTTTTTTCATTTCATTTTAAAAAGAGAAATTTTACAAAAAAGTTTTTATTCAGAATGCACAAGACTCTGTTCTTTTTCTGTTTCCTCGTGATAAGCGAATTGATATCAGGAGTATATGGTACAAATTGCAATTATTTGTTTAAACACGTGCTAACATTAATTAAATTATTACTCCATTTTGTATATAGAATGAATAAATGTCTTGTAGAATATGTTTGAAAATAAAATTCAAACTTTTCATCAAATATGAAAATCATGTGAAAGTTTATTTTTGATTGAATTTAGCGAATCAAATCAAAGATAAAATTTAGTAGTAGTATACCCGATATTTTTGGATTGGAAGTTGCTTAAAGCAAACGCTTCATACATTATATTTACTGCCTATTTTAATTATATGGCTTTTTACAACGTAATGGAATTATTATCATTTGAAACACAAGTTATTATTTTTATTTTGTAATCCAAAAAAACATTTTTAGGCATATGATACGCGCTCAGATATAAAAAAAATTAATATAAAAAATTTAGCGAATCAAATCAAAGAAAAAATTTGATCTCTTCAACATATGGTGGGAAAAAATGTTTATGAAGTTTCATTTTAGTTGCAAATATGTATTATATATACAGTATGTTCAGCTAAAAAACAACAAGGAATGCCCAAAATTTTTACATATTTTATATTTTTGCCATACTCTAATACTCCACGGTGTTCCATATGTAGCAGCAAGGACGTAATCAGAAATTTTGGAAAAAGATTTTTTACTATCAGTAAAAGACCTTAATTCAGCTCCAAAATAAAGTCTTTATAAATCCAAAATAGAAGTTAAAAATTTTGATTTTTATTAGAAATTTAATTAAAAATTTATAACATGAGCTCTCTGGTTGCGCCCTTGTGTAAAGATGCTATATTTTAAAGCACTAAATTGATTTACAAGAAAAGTTAGGCCGTTTTAACTACGCAATGAACGTTTCCATGAACAAAGTTAGGCGCTTTAATTAACCGGTTAACAACCAGAATAATCGGACGATATCTAATGTAAAGCAGAAGATTTGTATTAAAAGGCATAAAACGGTTCCTATTTTTGTAAGGCCGACAATTGTCGACTCAGGTAGACGAATGTTAAGATAACTTTTTGGGTATTTAGGCATTTGCAGAATAACGGATGATCGGGAAACACGCTTAACGCTGGTCAGAAATCAACCCGTGACTCTGTCTCTCTCAGCGATCTGTGATGCTGCCGATAAAGACTCTTTAGCTTTTTTTTCCGTCAATGATGTTCTCGCGAATGGTGAACCTCGTGTGTATACGATTTACAGTGAGAGCTTTGAAAATATAGATAAAACATTCTCTTCAAACTTTTACCTTAACTTCGTGGTACAAGTGGATACGCAGATTGAAAGTTTCATTGGGCCAGACGATCCTCGCATTGATGCTGGCTACGTTAAAAGAAACTCTCAAAAAAGATTCATTCTTTCCGTTATACAAAGTAAGTTCAGTACAATTAATTTACCCTTTGAGGAGAATTGTGACACAGCTGTGCCAAGGAAAGAAAATCTTTTGCTTAATGTAAAAATTCCATTAAAAAAGAAGGCCGGCGATTATACTCCAAAATTCTCGGCCTCAAATGGCAAACTAATGAGTTTTTTTCCATTTTACACAGTAAAGCATTATAATTAGTGTTCTACACTTAAAATAAAAATAGGTAATTTCACAAAAATAAAAGTCAAGCAAAATTTAGTATAATTAAGTTTTACGGTTTTTATAGTAATATTACTATCGATGTAAGTAAATTGAGAAATTTTACTCAATTTTTTTCAATATTTTTTGGTTATGCAAGCATTATTACCAATACTTGCATACGACGTCAATGTTATCTTTAGTTTTTAAGATGATTTTTCAGTCAGATGCTTTAAAGTGGACCTACTACAAAAAGTAGTACAATGCTTAAATAGTATTTTAATTACCAAGAATAGTAAAGTTATGAACTGTTACAGTAACTATTTAAAGTAGTTACTGTATCCACTTTTTGTTTTTACTCGATTATTTAATATGTTTATTTTTAGTTTTAAAAAATTGGCCTACAACTTCTTTTACAAAGAAAACTACTCTAAATACGTTTACTATTATTATGAATGGCTTTCTAAGCGTACACTTATGAATTCTCTGGTTACCAGCTTAAAAAGATTGCAGAAAGACTTGACTACACTAAATAATAAATCATTTGGAAAAAGGAAGCTTCATATATCAAAGAAATCTTTATTGCAACATTTGATCAGCTTTTTGAAATTCTGATTTGCAAAAGTTAAAAATGTTCAAAAAATCATAGGATTAACATGTCAAGGTCAAAGTCACAGGAGCTACTACAATTATGCCACCTAAAATTATTGTGAAAGCTGTTTGTACTGTTCAAATTCATGAAGTAGACAAATCGATCTAATTCCACATACACACTTATCTGTTTCTCCATTCCCACACACATCCTCATCGGTTAAAACTTCCTGATTTGTGATTCATGCTTAACAAATAGAACACTTTAGAATGAAAGGAGTTTTGTTCAAAGGTAAACTAAATATCATTTATTAGATTTGTTTCATTTTTTGACTTATTAAATATGTTAACTTTTAACTAACTTTTTAGAAGATGATATTGACATACTTTTCCAAAAAATCTAAGTTTTTGTAAGGAAAAATGAATTTTTGAATTTCAATTTACTTATACTTATAATTTAAACTAGTGATGGCAAGATACCAAAGTTTTGGTAGGATACAGATCCTTAAAAGTTGAGACCTAGGATTCTTCTTGATTTAAACAATTTACTTTTATAGTTTATGAAAAGCAGACTTTATAAGCGCATTCGCTTCACTCATTCATCAAGATGAAAGTTTATGAGAGACAAGTTCTAGGATAAAAGATCTTATTAGCGGTTTTAAAATTGACTTTGAAATAAAAGATTTTGTATAGCTCAGTCTTCACACTGCTAGCCAAGGCTGAAATGGTTTTGGAGTTAACAGAGCCAATTGAACAACTTTACTTGCAATATTTTCCTTTCCTTAAATCTCTTACGCCTCATTCTTTTAACACTTCTCTTTGTTAAATACACGTAATGACTTCTTTTTTTACATACGACTAAATATTTGAAATTGAATTATATGCTGTGAGTATTCCGAAAATTTACGATTGCGAATAAACTGAACTAAAAGGGTGTACTGAAAACAAAAAGACGCTACAGTAACTGCCTTAAATATTTACTAGAACAATTAACTCTACTATTCTTGGTAATTAAAATACTATTTAGTCATGGTAAATTTACCATTTTTTAGGCCTAGCTTAACCTTCAATGATGTAAAAGTTCGGCCTTAAAAATCGTCTTAAAAAGTAAAGATTTTTAAGTTCTCTATAGTATTAACATATTATCCAAATATTGGTATTGCTGACGTAACAGAAAAATATTGTAAATATTTACTTATTCAAAAAATTGAGTAAAAGCTCTCAATTTACATGCATTGATATAGTAATGTTACTATAAAAATGGTCAAACTTTATGCTACCACTTTTTGACTTCTATAGTTGTGCAATCACCTCTTTTTATTTTAAGTGTAGTAAAACTTTCTGTCACAATGTCGATAGCATCCGTCACATCCGTTATTTTAACGATAAAAAAGCACGTATATTCTTAGTCTTTTATTTTCAGTTTAAAGCGTTAATGCAACTATCGTTTATTTTTAATCAAATGCTTAAGTGAACCATGAAGGATTCTTATTTTTAGTTGTTTTTACACGATTTTACGTTTGGTATTTGAAGAATCATCAATAATCATTTGATTTATTGCGTTTTATTTCAAAATGTTTGTAGTTAGTTCCTTTTACGTGAGTAAGATTGGTTAGGTACTGGGCTTTGCTAACTCAAGGTCTTGGGTTCGATCCCACATCAAGCCTACTTTCTCATAGTTTGATACAAGCTCTCTTCCTCTTCCTCTTTCACGATCATAATTTCGATATATGTATACATATCATTCGAAAAGAAACAACTGTTCAATAAAAAGCTCTTCGAACAAATATATCCATTCGACGAATCGTCTGGCGACAATATGTCTGGCAACCAAGTGTTCGGTGACGAAATGTCCGGCCCGGATATTGCGCGGGCAAATATTTTCTGTCCGCACCTAAACTGGCAGACGCATCTCTCCGCACTCTCAAAAGGAAGAAAAAAAGTTATTTAAAAAAATATGGTTTCAAATAATAATAATTAAAACAAAAAATGAGCATCACAATTATAAATAAATCAATATTGCCAAAAAAAAACACATTAATCTTTCTAAGTTAATTTTTGAAACTATTTTTTAGTATTAATTCTTTTCATCTCACTCTTTTTAACCAAATATCATTAGCGGAAGAAGGTTTTAAACGTGTTCTTCTTGGATTAACTATATTAGTCTAGCTAAGATGACATTTCTTTCCCTTGATGCACTAGTAGCCATGATGCAAATTCCACGTTTAAATATTGATGAAGGAAGTGGGAGATGTTAGAGTGACATTTCCACTAAATGAGGATATAATTGCAGGTTAATAAATCAACTTAAATTTTTGTATTTTATATTTCTTCTCTTTCAATTCCTTTATGATCATCATCAAATTCGCCAGCGGCAGTTTTTCTCAACTCTTTTTTTTTAACAAAGGACCAACTTAAGAACTAAGATTGCACTAGAGGGCCGCAACAAAAACAAAAAACATATTCCACTAATTTAATGACCCTTAAAATTCTTTAAAAAAAATTAAAAAAAGTTTTTTTTAATAAAAACTTTTAGTAAAAAAAATAATGAGTGAAAAGATTCTTGTAATTTCTGAATCCATTATGCTGCATGTATTTCACCAATTGGCAAAGACAATTAGGAACCTCTTTTTACGTATCCTTGTACAAAAATGTGAAGAGGCAAAGGTACCTTGGAGGAATATAATCGATAAGGCACAAACGCTTGATTGGAACTATGATCTTTATTATTTTTCTTGATTCAGGATAGAAGCCGAAATATTGTGGCATCCAATGTTTCTGATCTGAAGTGCCAATGTTTCTTGAGAAGTACAATTTACATTGACTATGCATTGGTGTGCTGAAAATATGGGCGATGGGAGATCGCCTAGTCTAAATCTGTCACTTCCATACTGTGTAGTTCGAATTTAAGAACAGATTATGGATATATTACTCCACTACAACCTAAGTTCAGTACATAGATTAATAACTGTGAAATTTACACGGTTTTAACAGAATATTGTTATGCGATTTTTTTTTAATTTTGCTATGTGGACCTCGGCTATGTGAGTCTTAGTTCAGAGAATTCAACACATGAGGCCGCGAGCCAGATGTGCCCTCACAGCCTTGGTTGAGAAACACTCGTCTAGAGTCTTAAGAAATCTAGAACTTGTTAATTCTATTTTTGAACCTATTCATTTTGACTAATCTTGAAATTTTCATTTTTTTTTCATTAAAAGACATTAAAACATAATCACGCCTATCATGATTCTCTACTTTCATACTTTTTGATTAGAATTTAGAAAGACAGTCATTTTCTATAGTGCATGGACTTCATTAAAAAACAAATAACTTTTCATCAATTTTTTTTAACTAACTTAGTAAGGAATATGGAATATGTGGAGGAGAAGATTATTGGTAAGGTAATCTCGCACTTCAAAACTTCCATGCCCTTAACCGTTCGCCTCGTATTTTAAAGATTGGATATCCATCTTTTGTAGGTGATTGCAGTTCTATGAGTTCATAAAATTCATTGAACAACATAGATATAGTGAACCTTGATGCTCAAACAATTTGCTTAACCAAGAATTTTCACAAAATTAGTACCTGAGCATATCCAACGATCCTTGTTTAGTTAAAAGTTTTATTAAGAAATGTTTTAAACAGTTTTAAATGAAAAAATATTCATTTGAGCGAATTCGTAGTTTCAGAATTTTGAAATGCCATACTTTTTAATTAGGAAGTTGTCTTCCGATATTTGGATCAAATCGAATTCAAGAAATAGCGTTTGAGGAAGGTAAGAGAATTGAAGTGAAAACCTCTGCATCCTGCCCATTTCCTGGAGCAAAGGCGTTCTACAGAGTCGATGATCTATTCTTTTGGGAAGATCGTCTCCATCCCGATTATGAGATAGCGCTTAGAGAAGGCCCTGACGACAACAAAGAGTACACGCTAACTTTTTTGCCAACACAGAGAGAACACACCATCTACTTCACGGCTCTTGAACCACATCCTGCAATCAATCGCGAGTTCATCACCTTTAACTTCCTGTACCAAATCCATCTTCACCAAGCAGGCAAGCTTTTTAATGAATTTTATTCAAAAATTGCATGAGCTAGCGCACTTACTTTCCACTAACCAGAAGCGGGTACCTACCAGCGTTAGTTTACCCAGGATACACATTAGGTAATTGTGAGTGCATGCGCCTCATTAAATGCTTTAAGCAAAAAATTTATAATTTTTTAATTATCTGAGTTTATTCTGAATTGTTTTACGCGCTCGGAGGTGGAGTTGTTTCCGCCCTTGACAAAACTTTCATTTCTTTGAGCTGCAGTTTGGGAAAAGTTTACGAAAAATACTTTTGAATAGGAATTTTCTTATTTTAAGTTCGAGCAAGAGCAACACGAAAAGAGTTCATAGGACCTGCAAGCTGCCCACCGATGGGATAGAGTTTGTTTCCTAAAATCATATTTATTTTTGAATGAAATTCTTTAATCCGCGATATTTAACATTTTCTGCGAGTTTCCTGGGATTTGAGTAAAATATGAAAAGGATAAACTTTAGTGAAGAAAATATAGGGAGATGAGCGTATGTGAAAAATTTTCCTTTTAAGAAATTTTGAATAAAGACTTTTTACTACTTCTATTAACTATTTTGTATATTCCAGGTTTTACCAATGATCCAGCGCCACTTCACGTATTTCCTGGAAGCTGAACTTTTATTCTTTTTTATTTTGAAACTTTTTTAAGGATTTTGATACTATTTTTAAAAAGAAATCAGGGCTTGTTCTATTTATATAAAATATAAGTATTTAGTTAGGGTAATTGGTGGTGGAGCGCAGAGACGTAATCAAGAGGAGAGCAGGAATTAAAACTATCTCCAATTTTAACTCATTTTATTATTACAGTAATCACAATTTTTTTAAACTTTGAAGGCGAATATTTTTTATTTCTTGCCCCCACCCCCTCCTGAAAATAAAAGATAGATGCGTCTAAAGAAGAGGGAAAGAAATTTTAAATGTGTGCAACTTTTCTTTGATTTTATGTGAAAATGTTTTAAGTTTCTTGTCAAAAAGTTCCTGGAGAAAGAGGAGAAGAGACTTTAAAAATACACAGGGAAGAAGGAGTAGAGTTGGAGCTGAGTGCGACCTGTCCTGACTTGGAGAGGGAGTACGCCGTCTACTTGGAAGTGAATGGAAGAGTTATTTCTGAGAGTGAAACTGGCTATGAAATACAACTCACACACAATCCAGATTCGCATAGATACACAGCATCAATCCAGTTTACTCCAGCGTTGGATGTTTCCAAGGTGTATGCCACGATCTACGAAAAACATGAAGGAGTTAGCCAAGCTTTTGTCAGAGAAAACGCCATTAAAGAGTTCGAAATTGAATTTTCTCGTAAGAAACTCTTTAAAAATACATCGGAAAATGCTTATCTTAATCGTACTCCATTGTGATCTTCTAGAATTCAACTTCCATGGTAAATTTTCTTCTCATTTTTAGATCTAATGATTTCAGGAATCGAATTCAAAAAATTTCATTCTAAACGATAAAATCCGTAAAATTAGAATGCCCAGAGAGAGAGAGAGAGAGAGGGGGGGGGGGGGGGGGGGGGGGGGGGGGGGGAGAGAGGGAGGGAAAAGAAAAAACTTTATTTTAATACAAAACACTCTTAGACATACAAAAAACAGAAATAAGTAGAAAAATGTCCTTTAAAGAGAATAAATAGACCACTTTCAATAAACTAAGCGCTTAAATTACAAAATTTTAAGCATAAATACTTGGAGATTCGAATGTGATTGGTTTTGTAGGCATCGAAAATAAAAATTAAAAAGAAAAAAAATTTAAAAAGTTTTCTTCAGCTGAAAAAAATGTTGACACAAGAAGATGAAAGGTAATAGTGTAGGCAAATTTTTAGAAAACCTTTTACTCTAAGGCTCTTAAAATAAGCATTCGTGATTTTTGCAAAATTTTATACAAGAGTACTGAGTCTTTGCATTCACAGATCATGAAAAATGCCTTCGAAGGTTCATCTCCTATTCGAACAACTTTCACAACGATGTACTATAAAATTTAAAGTTTTGTTTCACACAGAAAACTCTTCCTCAATTATACACACCATCCTGCTTTGAAATCACCGTTATCCACTGAAATTCTAAATTGCGATATTTTTGATATTACTCATGATCTCTATTCTTTAACAATGAAACAAAATGATCTTCGTCTATAACAGTGGCTGCAAATGATTGGATGCGTATTAAGCTAATGATATTTCTTTAAAAATAATATGAAAAAGAGTTTTTTCAAAAGTTCCACGTAAAGATCTTAAAAAGTTATCTCCATCAAAACGGGAATGAATCATTTTTTTAATTTTAGCATTGAAATATGTTTCCATAATAACTTTTTGTTTTTCTCATTTTAGTTCTAACCGAACTTGCAAAACGTGAGAATTTTTTTACAAAACGATAAACTTTTACTAATATTGACGCATATTCCTTTAGACTACAATCGATGATTATATCCTGAAAGTTTCAAGTAAATTTGATATCATTTAGCATACTAAGAATGCAGAGAATTTTTATTCTGCAAAAAATTCAGAGGGGAGATAAATTACACATTTTATTTGTCAAAAATTTTTTTGATAAGTCATATTCAAAATAAGTCAACTTCAAATAGAACAAAATGGCATAAGATTTATTTGTATAGGTATAGGCAATAAGAAGACTATTTGTATAGCAACTCGATTTTTGCATGATTAAAAGCTATAATACTCTTTCTTTTGCATTTTCATCAATACTATATTGATATATGAATAAGTTGTAGAGCCAGGGGCAGAATCATCTCCTCCCCCTCATATGGTATGCTCCTTTATTTACAGTTTTTTGAATGATTTAACCGAATTTTTAAATCAATCATTTTTTTTCCTTTTAACTAATAATAATGGATCAATTTTATAAAAAAATGATAAATTTGAAAGCGAAGAAAAATAGCACAATCACGTTATTATTAATATAAGTTTGACATTTAGATTCGCCATAACGAACAGATATGTAATTATACACTGTACACATTAGCTCTTGTATCATTGTGAATATCTTTACTTTACGATTATTAATTATTACTTATCAAAAGAATGTCGATTTGCTAGGATCTTCTCAAAACTTTTACAATTCTTAATTTTTTTGAACGAACTAAAAATAATTCCTGTTATTTCAAATGTTTTTAAACTTTTAAAATCAAAAAATCAAAAAATAAAATGAAAATAAAAAATGGGTTTTTTGTTCTAAATAGTTCAAAACATTGAATAAGATGAAATTATTTTAAATTTTTTTAAAATAAAAATTTCAAAAAGTTTTGAGATGATTTCGCATTATTTCGGTAAAAGTGTAAACTTGTGGTAACGTTTACCATGTAATTTCTCTGCGATGCGCTAAGCGGTATAATTTTCTCATTCAAATGCATATATTTTTTTCTTGTTTGTTTAGCTTCAAAGGAAGTTGTAAAGCCATAAAGTTTTTACCTAAAATATTCAAGATATAATTTCAAAATTTCTATTTATTTTGTCGTTCAATATTTAAACCTTAACAAAAATCATGACACTAAATATATATTTTCTTACTTTGATTTAAAATTTAACTTGATGCTGTGTATTTGGTTCAATAAAAAGTTCACAACTCCACTATTTTATAACTCTTTTTCTCACATGTTAATTTTGATACTATTTGCTTTCTCACTATTAATTTTTTTATTAGTTAATTTCATTTTTCATTAATTTAAATTTTGTTATAAGATATTTAGTTAGTTTGAATTGAATGCAGAAAGTACACAAATCCTAACTTAAATATCATTAGAAAAACCAATTTTTATGAAAATTCTAGAAATTCTCTTTTAGTAATCAAAATAAAAAAACTGAATTACAATAAAAAGCAGGCATATAAGCAGCGTATTTTAATACTGGAGATTCATTAATTTTAGCTTAACTTCGTCAAACCAAGTTTTTGTAATAGATGATATTTTTTACATCAGTGAAAAATATTTATCAAGTCATGTTGGAAATTTGTGACATCGTTTTCATCTGAAACATCATATATTTTAATATCATCAGTAATTACTTTTACCTTAGAGTTGATGTCATTCAAAAGATAATTCAAAAAATGTTAAAAAGAAGATGCCCCACCACAGATCCCGTTCAGGATCTCCACTCGAAACAGATTTCTCTTCTGAATGTCTTCCATTTAAAACAACAAATTGTTTCCTATTTTCTAAAAAAAATTTTATCCATGCAAGCAAGTCTCCATGAATACATTGGATTTTGACTTTATAATCAAATATTTATGAGGTCACAAATCAAAACCTTGTGAAAATCGAGAAATAAAACATCCATAGTGTCACTAAATTATAATATAATCGATGAAAAACTAATTCTTGTTGTCAATGTTGTTGACTGAAATCATACCTCTTTTGAACTCAAGAAGTTTAGTGATTTTTGATTTGCCAAATATGAACCTATGCTGATTCACAATTAAAAAATTAAAGTTATAATTTTTTCTGCAATTATTGATTCGAGTACTTTACAAAAAATTGGAGTGAGGCTTACAAGGCTAGTTGAGTGTAGTTACCAAGAAGTTTTTTATCGTCGGAATCTTCCACACATCTAACAACTTTTTCTTTAATTGATCTTTCTAAAAGAATTCTTACTGAAATGGCCAGAGCATCGCATAATTCACTGATAATAATGAAAAGTTGAAGATTTTGAAAACCAAGTTATTTAAACTTTTTCAAATTTTTCAATTTTGTATTCATTGTATTTTCTTTAATATAATTATTGCTTCAACTAAAGCATTCCGGGTTACGTAAAGTAACATTATAATTATTTTTTATAAGTGACACGATCAGAGAAAACTGAGCTAGGGTACTGACAACAGATGTCAGCTTTTTCAACGTCAGAGTTGACAGCTTTTCCATTAGATCCAATTAATTAAACATGTTCGCTTTTCTCCTCTGATTCACACAGGACGAAACTTTCTTTGTATTCTGACTATAATTGGAAAGTTCTTCTCATAAGAAATATTTGCTTTACGTGTTTCGTTTCCCAGAGTGTTTGATGTTTGTTTGTATTTCTCAAAAAAATACCTGAACCTAAGCTTTCTGAACTTGTTATATAACCTTTCCTTTTTCTTAATGAGCTTGTTTGCCTTAAGGTTAATGAAATGATGAAACTTTGTAGACGTGCTTCTTAGAGGAATATGTTCCTCAAAGAGTGAATCAAGTTTACTCATTAACAGAGAACAAAAGCCTACGTGGCTGAAACTTTCAAAAAAAATGCCAATTTCCTTTAGATTAGAGTTTTCTCTGTAAGGATACGCTTTTTGGTAGTAGAAATTGAGGTAAATTTACTTAGAAAAAGGCTAAAGCTTAGGCATAAATGATCACTTTTATCAAGAGGAGGCACACTTTCAGATTTGTAATGATATCAGAAAAATTATAGTTATGAATAAATCCAGGATAGACTGTCCACCAAAACTCTCCACACTAGTTGTTTCTGAAATAAGCTGAGAATAACCTTTTTCTTGTAAAAAAAATTGAAAAACTTTTGGCATTTAGATTTATACTGTGGTTAGAAAAGCAGTCCATTCAATATCAGGATAATAAAAAATCTTCGACAATTAATATACGACTTTTTGAGAAAATTGAATGAAGTATAAGTTATGAATTTTCGAAGATTCAAAAAAGCAGTATTTAAACTTCTGTAAATGCAGCAAAAAATATGGTCTTTTTTATTGGAAGAAATTCTACTCGCTTCTGTTCTAGTTACGTTTTAGTAAAAACATTTAAGACATTGAAAATAAAACTTTTTTTAAAACTCCTTTTCTACTTCCAGAAACATTTTAAGTGTTGGAAAAATTATGAACCATTTCAAAGTCGGATATATAAAACAAAGAAGGCTTGATTACTCTTGGGAGTTCTTCAGTCAATGCGACAACTGTGAAGTTTTCATCAATAAGCATAAAAGACAATTCATCCATTTTACTTAGATAAGGAACAGATATGTCACATGAATAAAGAACATTACCTCTTTGTAAGGAAGTCCTTTGTGCTTCCTGTGTTGACTTGTTTTTTCATTATCTTCCTAATCATTCCTAAGTTTTTTAAAGAATCTCTTGAAACACAATAAATATTTTTGTGTAAGAAAATGAAATTTTTCTTGACAACTTCAAGCTCTATTGAAGTGAAATCATTAGAAATAAAAAAACATTCCTAAACTTGACAGATACTGTTTTTAAGTTTGCAAGAACATTTTTTACTAAATTTTTCATCTCAACATTTTCATAAATATTTTAACAACGAAAATAGACTACCCAAAAGCTTTTGGAAGACATTTTCCAATACTTTCTTTTATTCTCCTTTACTACTTTTGTGGGTAATGATAGTAACGCCAGCTAGAAAAATGTGCGTGATCATCACGAAAGAATTATATCGTGCCATATTCATCTGCTTTAGATTTTTTGCTAGTATAATTACTCTTTTCTATCGAAAAATGTTTCTAATTTACGTAGTTAATCAATTTACTATTACTAATAATGAGTATTTCTTCATTCCATTTATTGCTAATTATTTATTATTTGCCCACCCATCCCTTTCACTTCACAAGTTTTTATTATGAAAGTCAGTTTGTTAATTGATTAGTTATAGTTACAGTAAATATTTTACCATAAGATTGAGATTCCAAAAAGTATTTCGTTATATTCAAGCTCATTGATGTATTAAGGACTAATACCGCCATAAACCCATATTATTTGCGACGTTCCAATAACACTTCAAAACATCAGACACTAAATAATAGCATCATTAAACTTTTCTATAAGTCAAAATTTAAAGCATTTTGTGAAGTGTTGGAAAAATTATGAAGATAAAGATGGATTGATTACATTAGACATCTTTTTTGGGATGATAACTTTGAAGTTTTCATCAATAAGTATAAACACCATTCATCCTCTTTAATTAGCAATTGATTACAATTTGTGTATGGAACAGATATGTCACTTGAATAAGGAATCTTATTTCGTTGTAAGGAAGTGTGGTAATAACTAATAATGACCTTTTGTGACTATAGAATACAGTCATTCCATTAAGTAAAAAAGTAAAAAAAGAACCTTTTGCTGCAGCCATTTCAAGCTCTCAGGAAAGCTAGCCTAATGTTTAAAACATAAATGAGTCAAAGAAGGCAGCAAATCTTTGTAATTTTAATCTCAAAAGTAAGACAAGGATTTTTATACATAATGCTTAGACTCATAAACAAAATAGAAAAAACTAAAAGTGTTTCAAATTGACTCGATTTATAAAATTGACTGTATTTTTGTTTAGGAGACAGAAGTAAAAAAAAGGTATTTTTGAGCATCATTTGTATATTTACATATTCGTGGTCATCCAGTCATATTGTTTCTAAAGATGGCAATTATATTTGATAAAAATAACTAGCGCCGATAGCATGGAGGTTAATCCTCCATATGTATTTTAATACAATATTCAACACAATTTTTGTTGAATTAAGCCTGGCAGTTGTTTTTAAGTTTGTTTTGATTGCTGAATCTAAAACTAATTTTTGTTTTTCTCTCACCTCAAGTTTTTAAGCTATAGGCTTTAAATTTTATAAAAAAATATGAAAAAAACTGTACATAACAGCCACAGTACTTGTTTTTAAAAAAAAGTTGCAAAACTAACATACAATAAAAATTAAAAAAAAGCAGACATAAATAAAATGTTTATTTAACAGTATAATGTTTTTACAAAGCATGAGTCTTTATTTGAAGTTAGGGTAAAAATTTGCGCTTGTAGCTTTTTCTGGAGTGTTGAACTTCAAGACTGTCGCGTTTGATGCTCCAACAATAATCAGCCATCATATGAACATCCCATCTATCCGGGTAACGTTCTTCCATAATCTTCAAATCTTGGTGACATCGTTCACCTTCTTCGTCCCTAACAGCTCCAAGATTTTCTGGGAAGTTAGAAAAGTTGGAATGCAAAAAATGTAATTTAACACTCATGTTGCAACCAAGCGCTTTGTAATTTTCCAATTTAGTTTTTGAACAATTTCTCTGTAATTATTTGCACGTGTCTTTCCAAGAAAGTTTTTAACGACTTCTTTGAATAATAGCCAAGTATTTTTTCAAGGTCTGTCATAGTACTGGTAAACTGTTTATCTTTGATAAGCTGTCGAATTTGTGA
This sequence comes from Nectonema munidae, assembly GCA_030549495.1. NCBI lineage: Eukaryota > Metazoa > Nematomorpha > Nectonematoida > Nectonematidae > Nectonema > Nectonema munidae. The sequence continues at coordinate 426,046 of JAUIRK010000909.1, forward strand.
CCCATCAATCACACCAGCTTTGATTTTTTCAATTGAAAGTTTAGGAAAAGTCAAGATGTTAAACAGTCGCTAACAGTTGACAATGATTTTACAAATTGTTTCATGAGACCCAATTTTATGTGTAAGGGTGGGAATATTATTTTATTTCTGTCAACAAGTGGCTCATTTACACTGTTAGGATCTAACCTTCAAACAGAATTGGGGGTTTTCCAACATTTTTTTATTGGTTTTCTCTAACATATATAAACCCCCTTTTTTATTTTTTCTTATTTTTTTTTTATACTTTTTTTTTTAAAAAATTTTTTATAAAAAAAAAAAAAAAATTTATTAAAAATTTTTTTTTTTAAATAAAAGAAAATAAAAAAAAAAATAAAAAAAAAAAAAAAAAATTTTTTTAAAATGTTTAATTTTTTTTGAAGAGGGGAGGGAAAAAAAGAAAGAGAAAAAAAAAAAGGGGGGGGGGAAAAATCTAAGTTTATGATTAGATCTTATAGGCCAATTTTTCTCAACCCAGCGCTTTTCTCGGGCTCTGCTATCCCACAATCAGAGAAAGCAGGGTTACTTTGTGTATCCACGTTGCTGACCAAGAAGAAAGATCAATACAGATGTTCCAATTGTTTTTTATATTCCAATATCCAAATAATTTTTTTACAACTTCATATTCTTCACAAAGACAAACTGAATACCAAATAGGAACTGGGCCAAATAAATTGCCATTGTGTAGAAGAACACATTTTAAACTCCGTTTCGAGCTGTCAATAAAGATTCGCCATTCATTTGGGTTGTAAATTGAAAGCCTTAATTCTTTTAGTAAATCAGGAATGCTATGACAAAACACAAAACCGCCGTCACTTTGAAAGTATCGCAGAATTGAACTTTCTCTAGTTCGAAAGTATGATACTTTCACTCTTTGCGTAAGAAGATTTTTTCGTTCAGTCTTGATGCTAGTAATTGTGAAGCTTTTTTTGATAAGTTCAAATCACGTGTTAAATCATTCAACTCGTTTTGATCAAATTTTTTGCAAAGTGGATCTTTGCGAATGTCAAAATCTGCATCATTGTTGTCGCTGCTCTTTTCATCATTACTTAGATCTTCTTTACGAAGTAGTTCTTTAAAAACCGGCTCTTGAATTTCAGCTGAGTGAGGCATTGGTCTTATAGCTGACGGTATATTTGGATTTTCTATTTTAATTTAATTTTTTTGTTAAATTCTGATGTTTTCACTGAAGAGAAATAACAGTCTATGGAATGATTTTTCTGCTCTGGTTAAATCATGGGGATACCAAATGATATCTTTTCACGTGTTCCTTTACTCCACATCCGTAAATTCTCGACACACTGTTTACACACTTTGTGAGGAGTCCATGCCTTTTCTTGATCACCAAGTTTTACTTTAAAATACGCAAAATATGTTTTTTGACAAATACACTAATGTTTACTCTCTGACTTGGAATAGTAAAACTACCACATATATAGCAGAAAGAGTTAGGATTGTTTAGACATTTACGATGAGACATAACAGGAGCAGACATGATCTAAAACCATAAAAATATTTATTTTTAAATAAAACACTAAGACTAAGCTAATACTTACAAGTTTTAGAAAAATCGGTATTGAACAAAAATAAAAATTTGTTTGAGATTGATGAAAAAACTATAACAAATATTTTAATGTGAACTATCTTAGCTTTCTGTTTACAGATGTTGTTAACAGTATACTGACTGACGTATTGACACCTGCACGCATTTTTCACTGCATTCTCTCAATTGTGACTGCAAAATAAGATAAAAAGATATTATAATGATATAATATATAAATCTGGTATTGAAGGTGGCTATACATTATATTAGTGATAAAATATCTTATCTATCATCAAATCGAAAGAAAAGCATATGTTTTAATCCTCCGTCACTCTTTGCTTCAAGCTACATCGTTCTCTCCCGCTTACCCATAATCAATTTGTGTTCGAAAAAGCCGACTGTCAGTGAAAATTTACATTTTAGGCTCAATAAATTATTTATTTTAATGATATAATGATCACGATAAAGATTATGTAGTTCAACTGACAAATTAACTAGTGAAATTTGGCTTATTTAGTAAATGAGCTATTGAAAAAAACTTGACGTACTAAAAAAACTAATTACAGATTTAGAATCAGCATGTCAACTTTAGTCTAAATAAGCTTAAAAATTTTAATCAACAAAAAAAAATTTAATTTGTTCACCAGTGAATCGAAGATTACTCCTAAAGTCCAGAAATCCTTGCCTCTACTATTTAACTATTGAGTGTAATCTATTCTTTTAATACCAGCTTTAAAGCGAGGTGCAGTAATCTAATGTTTTATATACATGTTGTGATGAAAATGAGAATCTGACATGATCTCCCAGTACGCATAACATTCGTTGGATATGTGTCAATCAAGTACGAATCTCAATTGACATTTGCTTATGCAGAATTGTTGACCAAACACAATATTCATTCATAAAAGTTTTTGTAATTCAATCAACTTTTCAAATTTGAACCTTAAAATATGCAATCATAAGTTCGATGTTTAAATAAAAAGTTTTGATCTTAATCTTAGTAAAATTTTATGTTGTTTGCTCTATTTAGTTTTAAACTTAACACCATCTATAAATAAATTAAATAGGAAAAAGAATGTTCGAATATATCTGTTCTAGGCGAATAAAAAAATTTTTTAATGAGATTTTTGTTGCTTTGTATCTGCTAAAATAAAGAAATATGTTTCATTATTTATTTGCTTATAAAATTATCATAGTTTGTGTTATACTAGTACAAATAATTATAAAAAAAAATCTTTTTCATCAAAATACTTCACCGCTGAAAATCGCACCTGCAAAACCGCATTGATTCCTTTTCAAATTTTTCTGTGGAGAAAATTCTGATTCTAAAAGTTGTACTCCTTCTTCAAGTTCTTCAAGTTTTATAAATTTTTATGACCAGAGCCTCATTGCTCCTGATTCCACTGAATATTTTTGGGAACCACTAGCAGCTTAGCAAGAAGAGAAAGTATCAACATTTGGGATGCAGTTTCTAGACCTCATGGTCCAAAAGGTGCAGCTAAAAATCTAAAAGATATTTTTCCTATCTTCAAATTTTCTTTGATTTGGAAATAATTCAGTACATATATTCGATGACAATGGACAGATTAGACTCTAATTAAGATAAGGTAATTTTATTTATGTAGTAAAAATGCATAAAAGGTATACTGAAATTTGTATCACTGCTATACAAAATTCAGTGTGGTTCATCTTACAGCTTATTTTGCTTCACTGATTTATATAGGAAAAAATGGAGACCAGAAAGCTAAAATTGGTGATTTATTTTCTGAAGTCCGAGGCCCTTTTCTACGAAGTTGGATAGGACGAAATTTAGTTTACCTTATCTTACGATTTTGATAAAAGAAATGAAAGAAATTCAAACGATAAGATGAGTCCAATTCGAAAAATACATGATTACTTTTATAATAATAGTAATATTCCAGCCGGCTGTGTGGTCTCTACACTGACAGATTTCTCACGAGTTACACTCTCGCTATTGAAAGGAATATTTCCTTATGTGGGACGCTTGTGTATAATAGAAAGTTTATTCCTCTCATTTTGAGACGGCCTTATCTCAAAGAGTTCAAACTTAGTGAATGTGATAGTAGAACCATTTATTCTAATTATGTTTGATTGGGTGCGCTTACATTCCTGAACGTCACGCTGTGCGGAACTCCAAAGTTGTGTGCATCCTGTCTTTACAACATAAAAATGTACAAATTGGTAATACAGCGTCAAAACCTGAAAGCCTAGTTGCATACAACAACTTCAAGGGTGGAGTCGATGTCGCCAACAAAATGCTAAGAGCCTATAAATCATACAGGCCCAACAGAAAGTGGATATTTGCTGCATTTTGCAATTATCTTGATATTAGTGTTTTCAACTCATGGGTAATTGCAAGGTTCAATTCACCTAAAGATTTTCCCAACACAAAGCAAAGTAGAAGCAAAATCTTTATAAAAAAGTTAGCCCTTTGTATGGCGAAATAGTCCATGAAGATAAGATTACTTACTTCAGAACTATCTCGAGACGTGAAATACCTATTGTCATACTACGGTTTTGAAAATCGTGGTGACGTCTAATCGACATCTACAAAAAGAGCTGCATGTTCCCTCTGTGTTTCGAAAGGAAACAGGACGTCAAGGCAATTTGCTTGTTCAATTTGCTTATCATTTATTCGCTTTACAATACATTTTTTAACACCACCTCAAAACACTTTTGTTTAAAATCACGTGTTTAACTCTTTCAGACAATTTTTTGTGAAAATAAGAAACTTTATGACATTATGAATATTTACATGGTGGTTGTGGATAGTATTTTTATATTAAAATTTTTGGTAATCGACATTTAAATGTTAAGTGCGCAAAAAAACAGAGTCCGTCAAGCGAGGGTTATAATGAACATTTTTGGTTTTCTTAGAATAATGTTTCCAAACACTCATCTGTACGATATTCTGATATTTATCACGACACATGTATGCATATAGAACATTAAGGATTTAGTTTAAAAAGGCATTCCTGATATTTCTCTCATACATATTGCACAAAACCCCATATTCCTTACTTCTCTAAATCTGGCTATATATATATACACTGCCATCAACATGCGCTAATCTGGAGAAAAGCACAAGAAGTAATTAATTTTAACTCTAAAAACGGCCAATACATACGTTTGCGCTTGTGTGTTTATTTATTTATGTCTCTGTTAATGGGTCGGCCGGTTAACACAGCTTTCACTTTGTAAGAAGAATGCAACTGCGCATAATGCGAAACTGCTAACAAAGAGAGGGAAACAAGTGTGCACACGGAATACCGATATGCATCCCACTGCCTTCCCAGGTATACACGAATTAATTAATCGTAATTGTTTTTGATGGAAGAAGTTAAAGACATGCAAAGACACGCACACGCGATATATGTCAGTCTGCCTGCTTACGCATCCTAAATTCCTCTCTTCTATTTCCTCCTTTCTCACGACACAACTCTCTGCGCAATAATCCCGCCTTTTACACCCATCCACGCGGAACGTATAAATATACGCAGGTCCAGTAGCATCGTAAGTTTCGTATTTATACACCGAATTCTACTTTTGCTCACACCAAAAGCCGTTGCGCATGTATTTTGAATTACATTATATCCATCCCATTTTTTAAACGAAAACGTGCAAAGCATGAACTTACTTGCTATAGACGCTGTTAGAACAAACATTATCTATCCTTGAAATTTTTGTGAATCTTTTTACTTCCAATAGAAATTTTAAATGATGAATAAAATTGAATTTTTTGTTTCCAACATGCTGAACACTTTGTATTGTATATAAAAAGCTATATATATGCTCACTCCTTACCAACGGATTTGTAAGCAATAAAGAAGAAGAAAGAAATTTATTTTCAAATCCTTGAAATCAATGAGTAAGGTTTATATCATTATCATATTAAAATACAGGAGTAAGTATTTCAAAAGGTCTGGAGACCCACTAGTAGAAATACTAGTGGGCGTTACATCGTAGGAAAATGACAACTTGATACACAAAATCATGAACAGTTACTTATAAATATATAGAAAGCAAAGGAAAGAGTATAGATACATATAAGATATAAATATAGAGGCGTTATGCCAAGAAAAGAGTTTTATTTGGTTGATAGAAAAACTATAAAAAGAAATTATTTACAAACATACATCACACATACATGAACAATTATTATTTATATTAAATAGGAAGCATTAGGCTGTATAAACTACAACAAGAAAAGTCAATCATTTTTTTGCAATTATAATTATATGATGAAACAAATAAATCAAGTAATTTTTTTAAAAGCAAAAGATCAAATTTAAATTATTCCACAGAATACAAACTCGATTCCGAAGGGATCCTTTATAGAAGTTGGTTTATTGAGTCTTTCTACGAATATTTTTTCAGCATTTCTAAGTGAATAACTTGGTATAGGGGGAATTGAAAAGAAACGAATTATCAAGCAAGAAAGCAAAGCAAACATTTATTCAAATATTTGGAAAAAAAATAAGGAGGTTCTAAAAGTGTAAATATCTTCAAACTTTAGTAATAAAAAGTTGAGTGGTGTATGAAAAAAACGGTTTGTTAAAAACTAATCTTAATGCTTATTTCTGTAACTTAAATATGTTTTCAAACTTAACGAAACCCCAGTTTCCAATGCTGTATACAATAATGTGAGGAAGAAACAATGTTTTAAATATTAAAAGTTTGACGTTTATGAGAAATTTATTTCTGCAAAGTTTCAAAATAGGGATAACTGAAGACAGTTTATTATTAATATATTCTGAATGGAGATTCCAACACAGTTCATTATCAATAACAAGACCTAGAAGTTTGAAGTTTTATATACATCATTGATAAATAAAGAAAATAAATGTATTGAGTATTGACCCTTGTGGAACTCCACAATTAACTATGCGAGTATCAGATTTACATTCGTTTATACAGACACACTGACGTCTGTGATAGAGGTAAGAAGACATAAACCTTAAGACGCTGCAGTAAAACCATATATTCCAAGTTTAGCCAAAATTATATTGTAATCAACAGAGTCAAATATGCACAATGGGATTACACTATCGTCAAAATATTTATAAATACTCTTAAGCAGAATATTATGTAATAAATGGGTTGAATAACGAGGGCGGAAGCAAAATTGTTTATTATATAAAATTGAATTTCTCTTTGCATAATCATATATTTGCACATGTATAAGTTTCTAAAATAATTTGGATATTGCTGATATGATCGAAATTGGCCTATAGTTTTTTACTGATTTTTTGAACCCTTCTTAAAAACTGGAACGATTATAGAAGTCTTAAATGATTCAGGGTAAATACATTTTTCCAGGCATGCATTGAAACCAAGTAAGAGAAAATCAAAGATATAAGGAAAAATTAGTTTGATATGATTTAATGAAACTCCATATACAATCACAAAATTTCATTCCTTTAAGTGTTAAAACCAAGTCACTTTAATTTATCGGAAGAACAAGGCGAAAGGTAACCGAGGTAGTCTTCACTTAAGTTAATTTTAGTCGACACCTTAGTAAAATGGACATTAAAAATGTTTGATACTCTTTGAACAACAGTAACCTTGTCATTATCTTATTTCAGTATGAAATGATGGGAAGCATTAAAGTATAGAAATTAATTTAGGTTTTTCCAGGTATCCTTGGTTGATCTGCATGAATTTAGACGATTATGGAAATATTCATTCTTCAATCTTTTAATTAATATTTTTATCAATCCAATTAACAAATTTAACTTTTAAGTGAAAATAGGTAAAGTTGGAACATTTTTTCAACGTAAGATATAATTGATCTCTTACCTTAATAGATTTGAGCAAACCAGGAGTCATCCAAGGATTACAAAAATGTTTATATTTAGAATTTTTATTATAAAAGATTTCGTTACACCTAAATACTGTTTTGGAAATTAAATCAGTTAGTGAAGCAAAATACAGATTTGGACGATCAAGCAAGGGATACAGTGTATCCTGTAGGTAGATTAATACTTGTGAAAGTTTTAACCAATTTTATTTTATTAAACCTTTTACATACTTTTTTATTTTAAATAAGTTCAGGTTAGAGGAAAATACTATAGAAAAATGATCAGAAACAGTAACCTTCAATACATATGTCTCATATTCCAATTTGATATGGGGTCATAACTGAGATATATAGCAATATATCAATCTTTATCCATGATAGGCTATAAATATAAGAATCTTACCTACCGATTCCGATTCTAATGTCAATAAATTTAAATTAGACTTAGCTTTTTCCCTCGTGTTACAAAGTCTAGAAAAAAAGTTAATTTGAAAATGACGTTTTTACAAAATTCTTTGCATGTAAATACTAAAAATATTCAGACTCGAATAAAATGAGAAAAAAATATTGCCAAACATAGAAAAGAAATAATGTTTCATAAATAAGCTAGATTTTATCTTTGCTTACATCAACTTTATATCTTGTTATTTGCCCAAGATTTCTTTCCTTTACTATTGAGAGGTATTTATCCTCTCACCCCCGTTGTGTCCAACCCAGGTAAAACATTCTAAATCCGCTACATTGAAATCAATACTTTTAGTAAAACCTTATGATATATTATTCCATAATCGATTCATGATATTTATCTAGATTTATAAGTATACATTGAAAAGATTTCCAAGTTATTTTTTCATTAAACCAGCAATGTTTGACATTTGTTTGTTTTAGATTTCCGATTTTTTTAATTTTCAATCTTTTGAATTCGAATCTCAAAAACTATAACCATTATTTTCGAGCTCTATTTTATGTAATAAGAATTCCAAAACGAAAAACCGATGCTACCTAATAACAATTTTAGATGTAAACAGTTAACTAACAAGTTAAACGAATACAACAATAATAAAAACTTGAAAAATTAAAATTAACCAATAAAATACCGCTAAACAAGATGCTAATCAGTTTCAAGTTTTCAGACAAAGAAAATAAAATTTATTAAATTAAATAAAGCAATAGTTTTATAAGTAGGAGATGCTTTATTGAAATTGATGAGAAGTCAATTAAAAGAATAAGCATGGTTTCAACCATGAACGTTTCTACCAATTCTGTTTTAAACAAAAAACATTTGAATCAAATAGATATTTCGACCAATGAACATAATATTGGTTAGTATGTTAGACAGGTAATTAGTTTGTTTAGTTAGAGGACAATGACTTCAGTCTTTATGAAATTATTTACCTTTGATATTTTCAGTTAAAATAATCTATAAATAGAAATTGATAAAAAAAAAACAGAAGTTTTGGAAAAAAATTTTGGGAAATATAATTTTAAAGTGTTGAAAAAATACAAAATCTTTTATTAAGATAAAATGTCAAATGGTCGAAATTACTTTTGGTTGAAATAGCCACTCGTTTGAAATATTTTCGTTGAAAAGGTTTATCCAGTAGTTCAAAAAAAAAACCAAACATAAATTTGTAATGCAAATTTTTCATTTTTAACGTCTCCATCCCAAAATGTTGTATCAAAAAAGGGAAAAGTTGATGGTAAATTTTATGTGTTCGAAGAAAAATGGACCAATGACAATTTTTTTATACAAATTAAAGAAAAACCAATATGTTTACTGTGTTCAGAGTCAATTTCTGTTATGAAAGAATATAATGTTAAAAGACACTACATTTCCCCAAACACTCATCCATTTACAATGGTTATCAAGGTCAATATAGAAAAAGACAAAGTCGAAAAACTGATTAGAGAAAAAGTTGACTTAACCTCTAAAATAAAAACAAAGTTAACTTCTATGAACATATAGACACAAAAGATTTTTCCGTGTTTCACTGCATAATTCACCACGAGAATTTAAGTCACTCAAATTCGAACTTGTGGTGTCTAAAGTTTTCGAGTAATCATAGCTAGTTTAAAGAATTTCTTGAAGATGTCGAAACAGAATATGAAGATTTGATTTACTGCTCTGAGGTAAGATGGTTGACCAGAGGAAAAATGATAAAACGCTTTTAAATTATCTGAGAAGATTAATTTTAACGTTTATGGAATTGAAAAGCAAGCTGATGGCTGGGCTGAGGATCTCAAGATTTGAATGCAAAATTGCAAGGAAAAGGTCAATTCATTCATCAATTGTAAAGTCATATTAAAACATATTTCAAAACAAAATTCAACAGCGGGAAAAACAGCAGAAAAATGATAACACTTTTCATTTCCTTACGTTAGCAAATCATTGCAATGCAGAATGCAGACTGTATTTCCTATGCTGATGAGCTTATTGCAATTCACAAAGAATTCATCAATAGTAAATTTCATGATTTTAACTCACAAGAAACTAATCTACGTATTTTTTTTCTTACCATTTGATTTTATTGATGAGCACACTCGCGAAGAATTGTAGATGGAATTAATTGAACTTCAAGGAAATTTAGATTAAAAACAAAAAATGAAAGATTATTCGTTACTGGATTTTTATAAAAAAATCTACCTGAAGAAACTTTTCTCAAGATCATAGATTTTGCAAAAAAAAATGTCACTATTTGGAAGTACTTATATGTGTGAGCAGCTATTTACAAAAATGAAATAGGTAAAATCAAGAACAAGATGGAAGCTGTTAGATAAATCATCTTGAAAATAACCTAAGATTAGCCAACTCTAGTATTTCTTCAAGCATTGAAGCAATGGTAAAAAAACACCAAGGCTAAATTTCGCATTATAATATTTTTGTTAAAATATTTTTGTGTCATTAGTAACAATAATTTTTTATATCAATAAAGTGTGAGTTTAATGAATTGTTTTTTTAAAAAAAATATAAAACTATAGCTTCTAACGCGCGCTAGATTTAAAAAATATAATCTGGCCCATGTGCCAACGCCCATGTATGCACAAAGAAATTTAAATTCGGTTTGATGAAAATTTTAGAACATTTTAGTAAATTACCAATATACCCTTCCCTCATTATTGAAATACGTGAGTAAAAATATAATTTTTTTACTCCGCCATTTTTGGTGTAACATTTTTAACAATAATTTTTGATAAATTTGAAAAGAAGAATCTGAAGTTGTTTTGAAAAGTTTGGCAAAACTTTTAAGATTTTGAGCTGAAGTTTTGAAAATTTGAATAAAAAACTTTTTGCACTTTTTTTTCTAACTTTAAAATGGAACAAGAGGAAAAACAGCATCCGGTCTACAGGATACAGGTCTACAGGTTTACCCACCCTGCTTAATTGTACTTGGTATACGATGCCTAGTTAGTTCTAATTTTTGGATAAACTATTCAAAAGTCTTAGTATTAAAAAATCATCTATTTAATGCTCTTAAAATAAATAACACAATTCAAAAATGTGTCTTTTCTGTGAATTTTTCTGCTGTATGATGGCCTCTTCTCTGAATGGTCAATTTTATGTTAATCGGTAATTATATTTCAACTAATCAAACTGCTTCCAGTGACAAACATAGACACACACGCTAAGCTATTATAATATAGAGAAGCACTAATAAAATTCAAAGAGCAATATTTAAATATTTTGAGCACGAGCGTGACATCGGTGTCCCAAGAAGTGAAAATCTTCAAATTTCGGTCTTCAAAGCGCTACCTGTCTGCCGTCTTTCAAAGTAATAATGTAAATTAAAAAACAGTTGATTTTTTATTCTTGGTATTGTCGCACCATAAGAAACCGACCACACTAGACCTTATTTATTTCATAAGCCCTTAATCAATTTGTTTCGATATTCCAAGGGTTGTCAGACACGCAATGGGGAGCTTTGTGCGTCTTAATGAAAATGTATTCTCTTTTTAATATTTAACTCAATCCTGATTAGCTGTGAGAGATACTTAAAAACGCTATTTAAGTCATATGGAAAACGCATGCCTTCAATCAAAACTTGGAAAGGCAAATCATATACTCACCATCTTTTTGGTGGTGTGGCTCTGTTTTCTTATAATCTTCACAATACCTGCATTTCTGAATACACTCTCCTCCACCACAACCAAATACCGAAAAAATACACATGAAGTCCTCAAAAAGCTTCAAATCAAACGAAAACTCATGGAAATCCTAAACTCTCGTTTATATCGCTTAAAAGTATGCATCCATTTTTTTCTTATCATCTTTTTTCAATTTATAATTTTTTATTTTTCAGCCAATTAGAATTCGAGGAATCAATAACATTTGTGTTTGTAGTTTTTTTTCCCGCCTTTTTTCAATTTTTTTAAGCCAATAATAGCCGATTTTTTCATTAGAAGTAAATTTTTTTCATTAAGTCATAATAAATATATTTTCTATTTTCTTTCCTTTTTAAATTTCTTTTTAGAATAAAAATTGAATAAAGTCATAACTAAAATCTAAAGATTAATTCAGAATCTTTTACAATTTCCTACTCTGAAAAGTTTGAATATACTTTTAATTAAAAAAATACTTTATTAAACCTAATAACCCAATTTATTAATATCGTGTATTTTATTGCTAAAGTGAAAAATGTGTCTTTTTCAAATAAATTTTGCCGCGTATAAATATGCCGATTATTTTTTTTCATCAAATAAGTCAAAATCGTAAATTACGCTGCACAGAAGTGAAACATAAAAGTATTTTATTGAAAATTATCGAAACTACAAAAAGCCCAAGAATAAGATTAAAATTTTTTTAAGTAAATTAACCATAGACACATATGTTAAGTCTGCTCTAACTACTTTTTTTAATAGATCATTTCTAGAAGTAAATCACATGCTATATGTGACTTCATACAGGAATTCAATAATAGATTTGGCAATAGAAAAACTAAACAAAAAATTGACCAAAAAAGAAGTTGATTAGCAAAAGATATTTCAGGACAAAAATTTGGAAATGTTTCGGTATCAACATATAATAAGCCACAAATTACTGATTTGTTAAATAATAATTTGATATCAAAGAAGATATAAATTCTGGAAAGACTTTGAAAGCAATTTGATATTGAAAGAATTTTTGTTGTTTTCAGCGTATTCCATATCATGGAAATAAAAAACAGAAAATTTAGGGAAATGAAACCACAAAATTCAACAGCAAAATTAGATAAATGATTTTCGGAAGAAGTTAGTCGAAAAAGGTAGAAATTTCAAGTCTGAAATTATTTGAAAATTTTTAAACTCTAAAATTATGGATAAGCTATATTTTTATTTAATAATAATATCAAAGGCAATTTTTAAAAAAAGTCAATATTTTTCAGATATAAAGTCAATTTATAGTCAATTCATTCATCGTCCTAGTTTTTATTTATTTTTCTTGTTATTTCAAAAATATTTTCTAAATTTGTTTGCTTTTTCCATAATATATCTGAATAAGCCCCATATTTACTATTTTCGATTGTTTTTTATGACTTATCGATTATATTTAAGCTTTTTTGGGATTATATTTTGGTTTGTTCAATAGTAAAAAAAATTTAAAAAAAACATTAAATATAATGGATAAAACATAAAATAGAATTGAAAAAAGATTAAAAAAAAAGGGATCAAAAAAGGTAAAAATAGAATAAAAAAATAATAAAATAAAATAGAAAAAAGATAAATAAAAACAAAAAAAGGTAATATAGAAGTGAAAAAAGAACAGACACACTGGCGTCTGTCATAGAGGTACGAAGACATAAACCTTAAGACGCATCAAAAAAAGGTAGAATATAATTAAAACAAACTAAAACATAATCCAAAAAAAAAAATAAAAAAGAACCGAAGAAGATAAAATATTAGAAAAAAAATAGAAAAAAGGTAAAAAAAATTGAAACAAGCTAGATGCGAAAATGGTATTATAAATCTGATTAAGTTTTTGTTAATTTAACACATTCTAACTATTATAACTTATGGTGTAACTCTCCTTCCTACATCATCTTATAAAAATAAATAAATAAATATAAAAGACACTTATAAAGAGTAATCCGAACAATTGCTCGCTAGACATTTGCCCGACTGACAAATGCCAGATAAACATTAGCCCCATAACAACTTCCCCATTAGGACACCTGCGTGTCGAATAAATCCCCGATAAATATAGTTAAAAAATTTCCTCAGATAATTTGAAATGTCTTATCAAATAAATAATGCATTCATAGTATTTAATATTTCAAAAAAAACGACAAAAACTCTGAAATTTTTTTAGGCATAAAAATGTGATAAACATAGAAGATCATTTTCAATAACGTTAGCCATTCTTTTTGTCAAGTCTTAATTTTCTTCGTGTGCTTTTTGATGTCCCGTTAGTAATTTAAATACAATAACTTCATTTTAAAGCTTGATCGAATTTCAATGCCTGTAAAAACGGCTAAATATTTGGAGGAGTTTACACTTCCCTGTAAATGATTGTGCAAACCTTCTTAAGCAGGGGCCTTAACACTTTTTTTTCTGATGGACCAATTTTAAATTTTAAGTCGCATTCCCGGACCGCAAGTTTAAAACGAAAAGTTTATAAGCAAAATACAAAACTTTATTCAGGCAAAATTGTGTCATGGCACAAGTTTATTACGAAGGCAAAATATACGTCGCGCCTTTTGGAATGAGATGAAGGCGATCGCTCGACCTCCTTTCAATTGAAATCGGGTAATAAATTAATAAACTTAAATTATTCTTGTCGGTATCCTATGAAAATCTTTCACATTGAAAGAAAAATATAGAAAATTTTTCAGAAAACAGATCAGAAACAAATCAAATTTTCTCTTGTTTTAAGCAGATGAGTATGTTTTCACATTATCTAATGAACCATTGAGTAGTCTAAAAAATCATTATTTTCAAAGTTTCTTTGATGAGGTTTACTCTTGACTCGATAAAACCTTTCTAAACTTTTTGATATTCATGTATCAACTTGTTTTCTAACATATTTGTCACTACTTTTTTTAAAGGATTTATTAGGACAATAATGTTTTTATTAACCATTTTAGGTTATCAAGGAATCTAAACCCGCTTGGTTCTGATTACAGTAAAAGATACTCTAAACTCAAAAATTGATAATTGATATTTTTTGTATGGGTAATTTAAAATTATATACACATTTAAAGGTATTGTTCTTTTCTGTGTTTATATATAATCATTTAAGAGATAACTACGATGTAAAAAGAATATTTTATTATATACTATTATCTCTTAATAACAGTATGAATTAAATATATATTCACTGAAAACAAGAAGTGGTTCACGCAGTGCCCGCGCTAAAGCTAAATTTCAAGGGGGCTGAAATGGGGCAAAGAAACACATTTGCAAAAAATTTATAATTACTTTTCATAATTACTTTATATCCTATATTACTTTGCTGAAAAGCATGAAGTACTTCTGTATAAAAACCTATAGAAATCTCATATTATACATACACATACACCAGCATTTATATAAGATTATTGTGTACAATTTTTGCTTATTTATTTTTCCTTTAAAAAGTGCATGGGGCAAAACCAAAAATTTTAGGGGGAGGGGGGGCAAAGATTAATACAGGGGGGGGGGGGGGGCACGTGCCCCAAAATTATATAGGGGCATATAGCAAAATTAACTGGGTTCACGACAATGAATACCTTTATTATTCTTGGTAATTAAAATACCATTGTATAGTAGAAAATTCACTTTCAATAAGGTAAAACATTTGATTGAAAAATCATCTTAAAAACTAAAGATTTTAAAGTTCCCTATATGATTAACATATTATCCAAATATTGATAATGCTGACCCAACAGAAAAATATTTGCAATATATGTTTATTCAAAAAATTGAGTAAAAGCTCTCAATTTACCTACATTGATAGTAATATTACTATAAAAATAGTAAAACTTAATTTTACTACATTTGGATGACCTCTATAGTTGTGAAATTACCTCTTTTTATTTTAAGTGTTGCTGACTTGTAAAAATCTCTCAATCATTATTCATTTATTTAAAATTCAGACTTCGCTTTTCTTTTTCAATGAATTATTTTTAAAATGAATTCATTTTTTTAATGAATAATAATAATAACTTTATTTACAAAAGTACGAATAATTAGAATTAATTGAAAAGTGAAATTTGGAAGAAACTTTCATGAGTGTAGTCGAAGAGCCAAAGGGAAAAAAACTAGAAAGAAGGAACTTTTGAAGGTCAGCATCAAAGGCCACTCAGCCGCTTGAAGATACTAACCATGTGCAATGATATTTGTATAAGCAGAACAAATTCAGAAGAGTTCGTTGTAAAAATAGGACAAAAACTGAATCAAATAAAATTGAAATACAAATAGTCGATTTTTTTAAATAGATAAACATTTGGGAAAAAATATATAATATATTAAAACCTCGTTATCTTAAATTTGAAGGGACCAAACAAAAACTTCGAGATATCCAGGTGTTCGAGATATCCAAAATATCAAGTCCATTTTTTGAAAAATAAGTATCGACCGGTATGTTTTTTGTCTGCTTGTTAGATCTAAAGTAACTCTGCTAAAATAAACAGATCCTGATATCTTTTTAAAGTGCATTTTATTTTAAATCAACGTGAATAAGTCGGACTCAAAGAGACAGAAAGACCAAAAATGGTAGATGATTTGATGAAGGCATAAAAAACTATGAAAATCCATGATCATCACACATCGTATGCCTAGTTTTACATCACTTCTCTAAGCAGCTTTGATGATGTTGACATATTACTTTCATTAAGGTTTTCATTACAAACTTAATTTATTGAAGAAAAAATATGGCAACAATTGTTGCATAAATAAAATTTTAAACACTGAAATTTTTTGGAGAGAAGGGGGAGAAGAGCAAGATGCGTTTTTGCCCCCTTGGAAAACATTAGGTGCAGGGAAGAGGGAAAGGGTCCCTGATGTATTGCTGCCATATTGCTGGAGAACATTTATTTTTTATTATTTGGTGTTTGTTTGTAAATGATTATTATTTACGTATGTAAAAAGTTGGAGATAAACATAGTAAATTTGATGCTTGTAACAAGTAAATACTTTGAGATATCCGGGTTATTAAAGATATCAGAGTTCGAGATATCCAAACTTATATACATGAAATGTATAGGGAAAAAAGTTCGTATCATAAAAGAACTTCGAGATAACCGATACTTTGAGATATCATCACATGTTCGAGATATCGAAATTTCACTGTATATGTATTAATTTTTTTTCAATTTCACCTTGTATTTTAATCTTGTATTTTCAAACTGTATTTTGATTGGAACGTACAAATAGTTTTACTTTTTTTGTTCTTCAAATAAATTTTACTTACTTACCTACTTACTTAAACAAACCAATTTAACCGATAATATTAACTAACTAACTGAATAAATAACGATCTAACTCATTACTGAAATATTTATTTAAAAAAATAAAATCTAATAAGTACCTTGTGAGTGAGTCAAAACCAACAAGACAGATAGAATATCATAATGGCTAAAAGAAGCACGCTATAAATATTATAGTTTTCATTATCCCAATAATAAGGATATATTTGCATTTCTTAGGTCAATGGTGAGTTATTATTCCTATTATTATTATTATTATGCCAATTTTGCAACCCCTAAAAATTTCAACTAGCACTTCAAAACTATACAGTGTATATAAATATGAAAAGTTGGAATAAAAAGGGTAGCAAAGCATTATTGCACTACTAATTAAGTCTAAAAAAATCTTGCTTACATTTTTACTAAATTCTTCGCTTCTGGACAGATTCCCCTCCCACCCCTCATGGAACGCCACGACTATGCCTGAAAATGCTAAAAGAGAATTTTATTCTTAAGGCTTAAGGATGGACATTTGCCCGATGGAGAACTGCCCGACGGATAAGTGAATGTAATTTTAATTAGGAAAAAAGAGGTATGATATCAATTTTATGGTTTATATAGGGAGAATAATAATAATACTCCCTATATTCCTCATTTCTGTGTGGAATATGAATGATCAAGTATATAAAAATTCTCTTTTTGTCTTTTTAGTTCTTTTTTCATACTTTTTTAGTTTCATTTTAAATCAAATTTGATGTCTTTGAAGATTTCTATAACAATTTTGACTTGTTGAGTAATAAAAACACAAATTTATTCTCGCTTTAGTCAAAAAGTTTTAATTAGTATTATTATTTATATAACAAATTTGTGAAATGTGTAATGCAATCTTTT
This sequence comes from Nectonema munidae, assembly GCA_030549495.1. Taxonomy (NCBI): domain Eukaryota; kingdom Metazoa; phylum Nematomorpha; class Nectonematoida; family Nectonematidae; genus Nectonema; species Nectonema munidae. The sequence continues at coordinate 443,696 of JAUIRK010000909.1, forward strand.
ATGCTTAACATAGACGTTGAAAAAAGTTAACAACTTAACTCATTAATAGTTAAAATACGATATGCTTAACATAATTAATTGAAAATAACCTGAAAAAATAGAATTATCATTACAAAATTATAACTATTTTAAAATTTAGGTCGTGAAAAAAGGAGCATGGGTTAATCCATTAATAGAATTAATCATAATATTGGAAAAAGTAGGCTATATCTAACATAAATGTATCTAATTCTTATAAAATGCATATTTTAAAAAATTTCAATATAAAAAATAACAATAGTTTCGCTATCATAATCATTCCATTTTAACGGCCATGTTATTTTAGATGTGAGGATTTCCCTGAAGAATTTCCAGTATGCCGGGAGATTAGGTAGTCACAACACAGAAACTTATATCCTCTAGACATAAGAGTGTACAACATATAAAATATACCCAATACAGGAACATAAATATATTTTGATAGGAAACGCGAAGACATATCAGATATGAAGAAGCAGAGATCTTGCATAGACCACGAAGAAATTCAAAAAATGGCAAATACGAACAACAGAAAGTGGTGAGGAAAACCAAAAAAACAAATTTTTTGGAAGCTGGAAGAGAATCCGGAGAGTTTTTGAAAATCATTAGAAACCTGAGGAAAACAAAAGGAGTCATTACCATTGGTAAGTTCTATATTTCTTGTCTTGTCTTTTTTAACTGATTACAAAAATGTCTTTGGCAAATAATAGAGAGAATCCAATATTTTTTATAAAATTATTTTTAGGAATATTAAACATATGAAAGCAGTGTGAATTTCCTTCTTAGCTTAGACAAACCTTTTTAAGGGTCGAATTGACGAATCGGCCAGTCCGTTTGTAATGTGAAAGCATTAATTCCTAATAATTGTATAAATTAGTTTAAAAATTGATTTTCCACTTTAAATGTCGGTAAAACCATAATTTTGTTTTAGCAGATGGCTTAAAAGTGAAACCGATTCTTATTGATCCAATCATTTGGGTTCGATCGCATATCGTGGCATCCTTTTCATCGGTCAAATTATGGAAGATAATTTTGCTTTTGTTGCAATGCCGACAATACCTGAAATTCAGACACTTTTCAAAGAATTGTATTTTGATAGACACAACTGTGAAAAATTTTGATGAATTCTAAAAATTTTCCATATTTTAAATATTCAAGTAAAATCCTAAGAACTCACATTCCCAGATCTGAAGATATTCTTTTAGATACAGCTTTTCCTCCAAACCTTCTTGTATTTTTTTCTTGACGATACTTTTGTAAGATTTCCCATTAGAACTTCTCTTATAAATTAAACGAAATGTTTACTTTTCCTACTCTGTTTTGCAAATAATATAAAAGCGTTGTATGAAGATCATAAATGTCAGGAGAAGGAAATGACATCTTTTAGATCCAATCATAGCAGGTCTATATAATAAAATTAAATAATTGATTGAATCCATGTAGCACATGTTTTGATTATTATATTAATGCTCTGAATTTGGTATGTCAATTTCAATTTTTCTTGGAAGAAACATACCATCTTTTTGATTTTCTTAATGGAAGCGACATTATCAAAGGCGCTATCTTTCCATGAAACTATACTTGTTTTTCAATTTATTTCATTTGATGTGATTTGAGGAGTCATTCCAGCTAAATATAAAAAATTTACTTCATCTCTTCTAACGAAAAAAAGATACGCCTCTAAAATATAAAAAATCGTTTCCCTTCTTTTAATCAATGAATAAATTTTCTGAAAGAGTTCATTTTCATGCTCATTTTAACCAGATTTTCATCATGAATTGACTTTAGAAATTCTTTCTTCAACCATAATTAACAGACATAGACCGACCGATTAATGCCAGGGATATTCTTTGCTTGGGTGCGATACTGACAACTAAATAAGTAAGCAGTTAGTTGATTGGTTAGTCAATTTAGTTAGAGAGAAGTGTTAGAAAGTTTGTCGAGTATTTTTAATCAACCCATTCAGTTCCAATGTTCCCAAATAAAGCGCCCACCAACTCCTCTTTGAAACGGAATTAAATATAGAGAGATTACTGAAGTCGTTTGCGCTACCTTAGCGAACAATTGGCTAAATCGCTTACGTAATTCGTTGCTTTCGTTTTTTTAGTCAATACGACTCCATTGTTTATCAAGGGAGTAAATACGACATTTCTATCAATAAATTTTCCTCTCTATTTTTTATCAAACATTTAAAATAGTTAAAAGATTTTTTCATGTATTCATCTATTTTTTAGATTGTGGTTGTCGTAACGGACACCCTGGAAGATCTGGAAAAAACGGTGAAAAGGGTAGTCGTGGAAATATAGGCCTTCACGGTAAAAATGGCTTACCAGGCCAAAATGGCAAATCAGGAAGCATAGGAAAGCCTGGACTTAATGGAGATAAAGTAGGAAATTTTGTCTTACGCTTTCTTGTCAAGTCTTCACCTTCTTACACTTTTCGTGTTAGGGTGAAAAAGGAAGCAAAGGTTTAGATGGAAGTGATGGCAAAAATGGAAGCCCAGGCACCGATGGGCTCATTGGATCTGATGGAATTCCTGGACTCGATGCATACTCCGGCAGTGAAGGAAATCCAGTAAGGCCATTTTTTGCGTCAATGAATTCACAATCTCATTTTCATGGCCTCTCTTCCTGAGGTTGCAAAAGAAGACTTAGTCTTATTTGAATGTTAGCATCATCCATTTGGTTCAACAATTTAACAATGATATCATTTAGTGCAAATATGCATATTTATTTGTATATTTAAAAATATGCCACATACATTTATTATCCTTAAATTTAATGGGCGGTGCTCGTTATAACGAATTGATAAAAAAAAAATTCTAAAATTATAAGAAAACAAAAAATAGTGATGTCACCAAAAATTAACAATATATATTATCAATACATATTGAAAAATATAGAATTAAATTATTTTACATATATGATTTGAAGGTCATTTTAATATGCCACTTATAAGCATGCAATAACAGAGATGAAATATATTTAGTCTTAAAAGTAGGAAAACAGAATTAAAATATAAGAAGAATGGTAAGAAATATCAAAAGAAAAAAGTTTAAGCAATAAAATCAACTCTTTAACTTTATTGAAATGTCAGCTCTTTGATTTATGAGCAATTACATCAATACACTTAAGAAGTCGTTAAAACGAACATTATTCGTGAATGGGTTATTGATTGATTTAACAGAGGCTTACATCAAATGGTTTAATATCGCTTTTACTTTTCTGCAATCAAATAGATTAAAAGGAGAAAACGTTCATTTGTCACTAAAATTAAGTGGAATTTTTGTTCGGATAATATTTTCTTTTTGAATTCATAAATGTTAGTTGTTAAGTAATAAACATTGCAAACAAATTAAATACGAAGGAATTCTTTTTATAAAAAATACTAGTCGAATACAGATCTTTGGGATCCAGGAAAGAAAAATCCATATTATGCACGGCCTTTGATTGAGTTTCTTTTAAAAAGCTCTTCTTAAAACTCGATTATTATGGTTTTCGTTAAATTTGATTCCAGAGAAAACAATGTGTTAAGATTGGTGATGTATGTTCTCCGTTATCTCCTCTAAAGTGGAATTCCTCAAGGGTCCATACTAAGGGGAATTCTTTTTTAAAATTTTTATTAATGATATCTATACCTCCAATTCTAAAAAGCATCTTCCAATTTATGCTGCTGATGTTTACCTATTGATATCTTCTCAATATTTGAATTTCAATGATGCTTCTGGCATCTCAGATAACATTAAGTTTGTATTCAACTGCTGCTTACTTATGACTCGTCTATAACTTTCTCAAAAACTAAAGAAATGTTTTTTTCTAAGCACAACCTTCATATCTTGGTAGAATACTTTTTGTGAAAAGTTTCAACCATCTTGGTCTCACTATAGATGATAATATAAAATGGTCAAATCATAAAAATTGTATAATAATTTCAAAATTGTCATCAATCACTGGAATGTTTATGATTCCCTTTTTGTTTCACACATCAATTTTAGCTTGATAAAAATCTTGAAACTTCAAAAAGGTGTTTTAAAATTATCGACAATAAATCATGATTTTATCAAACTTCTAAACTCTTTCACGATGCAACGAACCCTTCTCAGTTGTAAATTTATTAGCTTTCAATTACCCCCCTCCCCTCTCCTCCAGTTTTGATGAATCTATTTACCTTCAACGCATAACTTTATCGTCTTTCAAGATGAAAAAATGTAAACAGGCCGTTTTAGTTGGAAATTAGCTGAATCTATCAATTCTATTGACGATTCATTTAAAACAATGTCAATTTCATCTCTCAAGAAATTAGTTTGTGTGATTTACAACTCACATGAATACCATGTGAGCTGTAAAATTGAGCATGATTTTCATTCGATTGTATTTCTTTTTTGATCAAGCGTGTATATTTATGTATGTATTTTATGCTTATGTATAAATTAGGAGAATCTTTAAAGCGGCTTTCTCGTCATTAGACACATCCTGTCATGAGCATCAAATATACGACTCTCATTTCATTTGTATATACATACATTAACATTTACTTGATTGGAAAGAGTTGTATGAATTTGATTTTTTATGAAGTTAAATTCTTCCTCCTGTTCTTCTTCTTATGGAGGGTTGCGTATATGTATAATGGTTTGGTAGAGCATTGATGAATCTTTTGCAACAATTTGTTTTCAATAGAAAACATGTAGAATAACAAATATTAATCGATTTTTGATCTCAAATTGTGAAAAGCGAAAACTAAAAAATCAATAAATGTATGTAGAGAAATTTTCAAGCTTACACGATTATGGATTATTGGATATAGTCATAGCAGATAAACGGTTCATACAAATTATCCTTACTTTAAAAATGGGTTTGAACACACAAAGTGCAACGGTTGAGGCTTCAATCTCCGGGACCGTTCTTCAAGAGGGTGTAGGGTTAGTGATGATGATCGAACACAAGAGCTTTTACTTATTTTTACTTCCAATTAAAAACCAAAAGATTATCTAAAATGGTATCCAAAATGTTAGAAATGCGCTTCGTTGTGCAAACTACAAATATATATTTTTTTTAAATTAAAAAAAATAATCACTAATTTTTTTTGATTACATTTAAAAAAAATTCCTATTTAACGGTTTTCATTTTGTGAAGGTCATATGTCAGGGTTTTGGAGTGGATGTTCCTTCTAACTATTGTTAACTATTTATTATATATATACCACTACTTATTTTTTTAATACCTCAATATACTCACTCAGATACGCCAAATTTTGAGATAAACTCTGCTTTTATTTTGGGCAATATTCGAGCCAAGGTAGTTAGTAAGCTAACTTTCCCCAACACAAATTTACCTCTAAAAGCGTTCAGTGTAAATTCATCAATGGCAAATTCTTGAACAAATAATTTTTACCATTTTTAAATATTTTCACTATGATTTAAATGTTTTTTATTTTTTCAAAAGGTTGAATTTTGAAATTATTTTTCCATTTTATATTGTGTAAAAATACCTTTTTTTTTTTTTTATCATTTTCAGTTGTAAAATTTGTGTAGAAATCATTTTACAAGTAAATTTTTTCGAATTTTTAAATAAATTTTAGTTTGAAATATGTTATTATACTTTATTTTAAAAACACAAACACACATACATACTCTAAAAATTTTTTTTAAATGAAATCAAATATATACACACAAATTTTTTGGTAATTAAAAAAACTGAAAATATTACAAACAAGTTACATTTTGCATAATATAAAATAAAAAAACGAAATTTTAGAAATAGTGTTAAATTATGAAACAACAAATTTTGTTTTCATTAATTAATTATAAAGCCTAAAATTGAAACTAAAGTGAAAGAAATATCAGCCAAAATTCAAGAAAGAAGAGAGGAACAAAGATTGAGGTGGTACTGTCATGTGAAGAGGAGAGATAAAGATGATGTTGAAAGAAGAGTACTGGTAATGAACTTAAAAGGAAAGAGAAAGTAAGGAAGGCCTAAGCGAAGATGGAGGCATTGCGTTGAAGTTGATATGAAGCTTATGACGATGCCCGGAATCGAAATGAATGTAGAAAGCTGATCAAAAAAATATCGACCTCACCTAGAAGAGGGAAAAGGTGTAGTTAAAAAGAAGAATAGTTTTGAATTATAGTGAATGCATTTAAAATAGTGGAAATTAATTGTCCCTGAATTTTTTGAATAGGCTATATGTGTTTGCCGTTATAAATTTAGCGGTGATGCGCTAAAAGAGGGCTTGGTTTGAATTTATTATTAGTGCTTCACAAATATTACTCTGTTTTGTTCTGAGAATGGCTTTGATGCTAATTTTGACTTTTAATGAAATTAGGGAGAAAAGGGTTCAGATGGAAAACCTGGTACTCCTGGAATTCGTGGCGTTGATAGTGCACCAGGGAAGGACGGAGTGGATGGCGCTAATGGAATGAACGGGACGCATGGCTTAGATGGATCAATTGGTCTCAGAGGCTTTAGAGGAATTGATGGCGCTACGGGTATTCCCGGGCGGCAAGGTGGAAATGGGCGTCAAGGATCTCCTGGATTCTTAGGGAAAAATGGAGCTCCTGGATTAGACAACAAACAAATTATTCGAGGAGACATAGGAAGTCCTGGTAAGTATTTAACTTTGTTTATCTTTCAAAATTTAATGTATTACAACACCCTTCTGTAGGGGGCAGATTGGGGAATATGCACGTGGGTGACAGATGAAAAATAAATATATAGTTTACAGCCCTGTAATGAGGGGGAGGGGGATTAAATGAGGGTAAGATTTAAGAATGAATATCAGGTGTCTTGCAAGACCATGGGAAACAACAAAAATTAGCAACAGAATGTATATTTTATATGTAATATAGCAAATATACCATTTGCCAGATAAACTATATGCATACATTTAATTGATGCTAAACTGGAGAAAACTTCCCAATGAGAATTTTTTAGTAAAAATTTGCATAACTTTTAATAGGGTATTTTTTAATAGGGTATTGTGATATACACAATATATCAAATATTGGAAAAAAATATTAAAAAATAGGGATATGACGTTAAAAATTTTCACCAGCTGGAAAATATATAGATAGATAAATCCACGCACCACTAAATTAGCATATCAATTTTTTAAAGCTATCATTTATCATTGGAAAATTGTTTTAATAGAAATTCTGATAAGGATATTTTTTTATAAAAAATTTTAGTTTTCGAAAAAATTAGACATGAGATCATGGTGCGCTTATATTTTCAATGCAATCTTTATACATACCAGTTAAGAATACGCCTTTGTTTTGTTTTACTGTCAAGTCTTCACGTGACTTGGAATTTGTTAGAAATGTTTTATATTTTGATACCTCTTAAGCTAAAATTAAATGATTACTATTCATGAGTTCATATTGTGTAATTTAGTATATTCAAGTACTTCAAGAAAGTTTTTTTGATACATTCAAAATTTATAAATTTTAAAAATAGTTTCTTTTAGCTCAAATCTGGTTTTTTTGGTTCTAATACTGTTGCCACAAAAATTTTTATTCAAGCTTTTGCATACTATACATATATATTCCTGTATTTCTATCAAGCCATGTTGATTCAGAATATGGCAATTGTATAAGATAAAAAATATTATATTTTTTTTAAAAAAAGCTGAACTCTAATTAATTTCTTCCACTAATCAAATTTGAAAGTATAAAGATTTTTTAATCTTTTTCAGAGCTTTATATTTTTACTTATTTATATAATTAATTAATGGAAAAAAATGTATACGTTCGTTTACAAAATGTAAGCTAATTTCATTCTTGGAGTTTTGAAAAACTCATCTACCCTATGTTTTGATATCAACTAAAACCCCAAGAGTTTGGACACAGGAGACAATCCCCCATAATTGTTAGACACTATACAAAAAGGAGGTAACTTTATTTACTTTTTATAAGAAAATTTTCTCTGTGTTTGACTTTGGTATTAATAAAAGGGGATGTAAAAATTATGTTTTTTTGATAAGGTTTTTGAAAACTTTCTCGAACAAGAAGTTATTGGTGTGTTATGATTTCTCCAAGAAAAACAGTACCCCCTATTTCACGTGAAACAGTTATTCCAAAAGACTGCGATCGCATTTTGAAGCGTACCCAGTGGAAAAGTTTTATTCAGAGGTCCTGTTCGAAAAGACAAATTCTGAAAGTACTACCTGGCTAGATGTAATCAATTTCCAATTAAAATCATGTGTTGTGACGAAGAGACATTTAAACTGAAAGACTCAATAAATTGCCGTTGCAGTGGAAGGCCACTTATAACTGGAATAACTGTATGGATCACCCTTTGTTCGAAAACACAGTGGTTGGTTTGCACTATCTTAACATATTTCAAGAATTTGTTAAAAAACGATTTGGACCTGGCGAGCTATACTTCTATTTCAGAGCTTATCTGAATGAAAGCACGCAAAACAGGTGTATTGGAAGGAAGAGGGTACGTTGAATTCCTACTTAGATTGCCAAATTTGGCACCCTTGGGTTTCTTTTAGTGGGGGTTTCTAACTAACAAGGTTTACATCAGACAAGATGAAACGATTTCTGAAATGAGAGTAGCAATTGAGCAACAATAAACGGCTTAGAAATTCTTACTGGACGTTTGAAGGTCCATTTCTTAAGGCGGCAATCAGTTTGAGCACTTGATTTCTGAAATTGCGCCAAGAGACCCTTATCTTATTGAAAGTCAATTTTCTGTCTTTTGCGAACTTTACTGTCAGAATCCTTAAAACTTTTTCTTCTATCTATCTTATTTACCAGTCAAAATTAATTAAATTCAAAGAGTTTATAACTCATTTTAGAATACCCTTTGTATATACGGGGTGTATATATAAGGGGGCGTTAATAAGGTGGGTTAGATAATGGGTTTCGAAAACTCAAGGTCTTGGGTTCGATCCCCAACCAAGCCAACTTTTCTCATAGTTCGATACAAGCGGCGCAATTGTGCCTTCTCGATGAAAACACCCGAAGGTACGTTCACCTTGCGGCGAAGTATTTATTGATATCACCACGAGCTGCTGTGTCCTATTTTCTTAGAGGTACAAGTAAGCAAGAAAGTACGGGTCACATCGGTTGGACTCTCTCGCACAAATTAGGAGATGATCTATTGGCCATCTCACAATTTTGTTGAGTCGTCAAAATCCTCATTCACTACTACATAATTTACTTAAGTTTTTGAAATGAATCTCAAAGAGAACATTAATTTAGATACCTAGTTAGATTGTTATATAAGACTAATTACAAAAATGTATTTACTATATGGAAAAAGTTGCTTATGGCGAAAAGACATTGTGACGAAAAACTTTGCGGCAAAAAGTTCGACTAGAAAAATTACTGGAACCCTTACTACTACAAAAGCTAATGTGTACTAGTCAGTTTGACATGCTAAATCTAAATCTCGGTTTAATTAAGTGATCATTTCTACCTTTCCACGACATTAAATTTCGAATTTTGAATGAATTCAAGACAAATACTCTAAAATGTCTTTTTTCAGTTAAAATTTAAGTTAAAAATTGAAATTCAATTTACATAAATTTGAACAATACATCTTGACGTGTGAGTGAAAAGTTTATTCTTGCAATTAAAATTTTAATATTAGAAATTTTTACTATCCATTCAGTAATAAACTTAAATTACTGATTTATTTTGAATTTTACCATATACAAGTTAGTAAGGTTTACAAGTATAATTTCTCTTCTTACACACTAGTTCTCAAAGGGTTACTGAATAAATTGAACAAGTTTTAACAATGTTCTTCTGAATTGTAGGCACTAGAGGAAAAGCTGGAACGCGTGGATATGATGGCATCCCAGGTAGAAATGGCAAACTTGGGATGAACGGAAGCCCAGGCATGGTTGGGCCTTCTGGCAGGATGGGGGAGAGAGGTCGAGATGAAACGGATGGAAGGGATGGAGAGAAAGGAAGAGATGGTGTCTCAGGATACCCAGGCAAGAAAGGCACAGAAGGAAAGAGTGGTCTTCCTGGAGATGTTGTGAGAAATTTTGAATTAATTTTTATTTAATCAATTGGACAACTTCACTTGAATACGCTGCTTGTGGTAACCAATATGTGCCCTAAGCATTTTCGGGCTCCAACCCCGAAACATCGTCTTTTTGGTAAGGGCCCGACCGAAAAATACTGGGCTTAAGGCCATCTCTGACTTGTGCACCCAAAAATTTTTAGATATAAGTATACCATAAACCCGGTTTTTGTATAAAAGAAGCTGCAATCAGATTTTTACAGGCAAAAAAGGGAAGATACCAAAAGATATAGAATTTTTAATAGAAAACATTAAAAAAATCTTAAAAACTTTTTATATTTTTTTATATATTAAAAATTATATAAAAAAAACTATTGAAAGATGAAAACTTACCGGAAGAAACCGCAAGATATCGGAAGGTAAGGAGAGATAAAGTTTAAAAAACATTTAAAAATATTTTTCGTTAAATTTTTATCCTTCAGTCATTTACAGAATTTACAGATTTATTAAATGTATTTTGATCTTTTTTTTACTAAATATTTCTATATCTTTTGCTCAGTAAAAAGTCTGACCCAATTAGCTGTAATTTATGTTAATATGAATTTCAATTTTCATTTAAACTGCATAGAAATAGCACCCAAAATTCGTGTATTAAAAATATGCAAGTGAAATTTAGAAATATCAATATCTTGAATTTGAAAACATTTTTAGACGTTGCTCTTAAAGCCATATATAAAAGAACAATGGACGGTATCTTCGATTCAAAATCGCTTCGCCGATTTTTAACGAAAGCACTGATAATAATAAACAGTACAAAATATTTCTGTTTCATATGTGATAGATGTTTGTGAATCAAAATTTTATAACTAAAGTAGAACATAACTATTCTTGAACTTTCAAAGCGTATATTTTGGATAAAACAAAGATTTATTTTTAGTATTTTTCACATTAATTTTTTTTATAATGCATACTTTATTTTTCTTCTAACGTAATTGTATACCCTTTCCTAATATATATACCACTAATATAATGTAATCTTTATAATATGCCTAGAAAAATATCAAAATTTAAAGTTAACTGAAGCGATCGTGGAAACTCCGAAACATTTTTTTTCAAATTTACCTTATGAAACAGAAGGCAAGCATTTTAACAGCAGCATTCTCCTTAGTCGAGTGACCTCAAGCATCAATAAACTTATGACTTGGGGTGAATTCATCTATGGAGACAATGAAGCTGTTGCCAAAAAAGAAGTGAGCCAGACTGGGTGGAGAAAACTTGTATAGGTTGTAGCCAAAGGATGAAAGACAAAGAATATGGCAGCCATTGTGTGAAGAGTTTTCCATTTTAAAAAGGAAGAACAAACTCTGGAAATAACCCCCCAACTCAAGATGTTTGTCTTATTAAAGTACTTAGTGAAAATATTGATGAATTCTTAAAAAATGTTGTTTCATCAGCAAAGCTACCACCCACCAAGCAGACCCCTATATTATTTTTCGGTAAAAAGCAAAAATATATAAAGTCTATCGTTTATATTTTAACAATTTAGTGTTTTTTATTCTTTTTTTTAGAAATTTTTTTCTAAATTCATATAATTGAAGGTGCAAATAATTCAAATAGTGGTTTGAAAAAAGCTTATAGAAATAGAATATTCATTAATTTTAACTTTAAGTTTTCAATATTTAAATTTTCTTTTCTCAAGTGGCGAAAAAATTGTTGCACTTTCATTAACTTCTAAATCTTTTACTTTACCAAAAGATAATTCTGGTCATGTGTGTTTGTGGATTAATTAATTATATTATTTGTAAATACTTTATTGATTACAAAGCATAAATAAATATAATATAATAAAGTTTATTGTTACGCCAAAGTTTAATCATAATCACAGCATTCTAACAACCCATTTTAGGGAAAAGTAGGCAAAAATGGATGGGATGGCAAAAATGGTCAAAAAGGAATTCCTGGAAAGAATGGAGAAATAGGAAAGGATGGAATTCCTGGAATGAAAGGCAAAGATGGAAAAAATGCCTTCCCAGTAAGAATTTTAGGTTTGCACCCTTCTGTAATCCAGATATAAAATTTAAATAAAAGCATTCAATTAGGAGCTATGAAAATATATTGTAAAAATATTTTTAAAAATTAAGACAAATATATTAGATTACACGGAATTTTGTGAGGTCGGTGAACAGTAAAATATTTATTTATCTATATAGTACAGAGACCGTACAGTAAAATAAGCACCCACAACATCATCATAATGATGCTTGCTTAACAATTATTTTAAAATTTTATTGGGAAATAATCAAAATTGATCAGTTTATATGCTGTCAAATTTGACTTTTTTGTAACAGAACCTAATGACAAAAAATTTGAATCTCACTACTGTTTAAGGGTCGTAAAAGTCTATGGAGAAATAATCAGAGAACAGGCTAAAACTTTTTACTTAAGAATTAAAATTTATACATACACACAGGAATATACTGACATTTGGTTATTATGTTTTAACAGGTTATCGATCACAGTCGACATGTCGACTTTACAAAAATGTGAATCGTCTGCATTTATTAATGCTTTTTAATACAAATCTGCTTTATGCTTGATATCGTCTGCTTATTCTGGTCGTTAACGGGTTAAGGCTTTCATCCTATTAGTCCTAACTTCCAAGAGATAAAGTAGCAGCTGTAAAATTTGTTCCTGAATTCATCAAATTTGTTCACGATGGAAATTAAAGTTCTTAAAAAATGTATAATATATACGAAAGAGCATTTGAAGTCTATGCAAAACATGTTTTCAAAAACACTCTTCATAAGAAACACATTTTGAAAATTCGTTACTTTCAATGTTTAATTAAAACGGATTTTGAATTATTTTAGCATTATTTATCTGATTTAAAATTTTTATTCTTTCTTTAATTTCAATAAAATTATAATATATTGGAGTTAATATATAGGCATGATTTAAAATGATTGAATTTTAGCGAATCAGATCGTAGATTTTCATGCAGTTCCACCTAAGAATGCATACCCAAAAAATGATTAGCCAAAAATGTATTAAAATATTTTATCCAATCAGAAAAGGGTGTGCTTGTGAAATTTTTATGATAATAATTTTAATTAAGAGAATGCAAACAAAGTAAACCTTTTAATGAGAGAAATTACTTTTTTTAAATTTAAACTTCCTTAGAAGAAAATACGAAAATTAATCATTTTAAATGCTTACTTTTGTATAAAAGACGAAGTAGAATTTGCTGAACAAAATGATATCAATGAAACATTAAAAAGTAATAGTGGAATAAAAGACTGTCAAAGAGTCAGAAGTGAGCGCGGCGTGCATTACACAAATCTTTTCAAGATTTTAAGTGAAAAAAATGTATACAATTTTGTGAATAAAAGCTGCGACACCGAGTAAAAGTAATAGAGAGCATAACAAGGTTATAAAGTATAGGAGATTTAAATAGTACAACTTCAAATTACAGGCTTCTTGAAGAGCAAAAGGAATCAAACACACTTTTCCAGTTCGTCTCTTGTAATTACTTTTCTTCTCTCTAAAATACAAAAGAGAAATGGCAAAACGACAATTACCTGTTCTCTTATTTGCGACTAAAATCTGATTAGAATGTAAGATTTACATGAAATATTGAACATCAACTCAAATCAATTCATCCAAAATGCGTTTTAGAAAAGTTTGATCGGTATTATGAATTGCTGTTCAAAACATCTTTATTTATTTTAGGGACTTGATGGGCTTGATGGTAAAAATGGCAGAGATGGAAATAGAGCACATAAAGGTAAAGACGGGAAAAATGGCGTTGATGGCAAAGCGGGGATTCAAGGAGCACCAGGATTTGCTGGAGTACTTGGACTTCCAGGAAAACAAGGTTCATTTTACGTTAAATAGATAAAAAAAATACTAAATTTTTAAATAAAATTCCATTAAACAATAGGACCAAAAGGATTAAGTGGGAAAAATGGGAAGCGAGGTGTAAATGGTAAAAATGGTCCAACTGGGAAAAAAGGAAATCTGGGAATTAAAGGACCTACCGGAAATTCAGGTGTACCGGGAAAATTTGGATTTGATGGGCTGATTGGAAACATTGGCACGCCAGGAAAAAGAGGATTTCCAGGAAAGAAAGGAAAAGATGGGAAAAATGGTTTAAAGGTCAGTGCTGAGATGCAAACGTTAACAATTTTGCATTTTCACTACCGTCATCAAAAATTGATCTAGAATATAAGAAAAAAAATTGAGATTCAAGAAAAATTGTACTGTCTTTAAAATTAATTTTTACATTACATCATTTTTGTTCATAAATTTCTGAATTATAATGAAAGATTGTAAAAATATTAAATTGAGTTTCCTTATTCCACAAATTTTTTATTTTTTTTCTAAAATTTATATGTAGCAAAACTTTATTTTGTAAAATAATGAAGGAGAGAGAAAACTTAGTATTTTAAAAAAGTATTAAAATAAGCATAAAAGTATTTGAACCAATGAAAAATCATCAAAAGTATATTGTCTTAATGAAAAAAATAGATACTATATTGAACAAGAATGTTTTCAATATTTTCAAAAACATAAGATACTCATTTAAAGATGAATTAGAAGTGAGGCCAGCATCCTGAAGGAGAACATAGGGTTGGAACACTCCTTGAAATAAACCTAAAATTGCAAATCATAAAAACACACTTTATATCCAATGTAGCTTACAGCAAGACAGCTAAAAATCTACCTACGATTGAACTTGCTTTTAATGCCTCTTCACAAAGGCATAGAATTTAAAAACCAAATGAAGTTATGCATCTTTGAAAAAGGATCAGCGAAGTAGGCTAAATTCTTCTTTTCAAATTTATTTAAAAAATCAAAGAATTAAAAAAAAATTTTTGTTTGTCATCTTTTAGTAAAAAATTTTTTTTTTAGCTTTTTGTATTTTTTAGTTTAAAGTACTTTAAATTAAACTTCAGATTTCTACTATTAAAAATAAGTTGGTTATAGCTATCGTTATTTTGAGCAAAAAGTGCTCTGTTAACTCTGTCATTAAAATAAGAAAAAATTAGGTCGTTTTCATCTTCATTCCCAATGGAGTCTCTTTTGGTGATTTTTTAAAAAAAAAGTGTATGACTAGATTTGGAAAAATTCAAGTAAAAATCCTATATTAGTTTTTAACATTTAAATTATTGTATTAATTTATAGTTTTTCTTTTTTTTTGATAGGCCTTTTGTATTCTTATAAAATTTTTTGAAACGTTTTCCACTATGGATTATCATTTTTTCATCGACTATAAATATTTTTTGAATTCTGATTATCTTTAAAAAATTAGTACCTTCAAAACTAACTAAAAATAGAACATATGTTTTTAATAACTTTTTTATCATAAAAAAATTTCAATTTATTTTTTAAACAATTTTTTATGAAATTTCAAACCCATGATAAAAAATTGATTGAAAAAAACGAACATAAAAACAAAAATATAAAACTACTTCTTTAAAATAAAATATAACTTTAAAAATCATTTTTTCAATGGAAAATATTTTTATGAAAAAAAAACTTGATTTGAATATTTAAAAGTCGCAAATGTATCTTTAAGGGCAACAAAGGTGGATCTGGTGAAGGTGGGATGGATGGCGTTCCAGGATTTCCCGGAGTGAGAGGCCCTGCAGGACGTGTGGGAATGTCAGGAAGATGTCTAAGTGATTGCAGATCAAACGATAAAAATGTTTGTAAGCGTTTAAAATACATGTCTTATTCATTTGAAATCGTGAAAAAGGTGTTGCTGAACAACGTTCTGCTTGGTTCATTCCTCTCTTCTGTTTTCTTTTGTCTAGTAGCCAATTGCGTTGCCAGAAATTTGAAAAGAGGGGCCCGAAAAAATTTTTCGAGGCTGCAAAATATTTTTAAAGTCATTAATTTTTAATTTTATCTTTGCTGTGAAAATTTTATGGGGGTTATATCGGAGGGGGGATAAAGATGGGCCTCGCCCCCTCTAAAATTCCTGAAAAAGTGAGTAAAATGGAAAGAACGACCGTAAAATCTCTAAGAAATTGAAAAAACTTGGGAAGACAACTCTCTAACTGAAGATTTTGTATCCAAATCTCCATACTTTTACACTTATAAAAGGTTGATTTTTAAAATAAGCAACATAATATAGTCTTGATGATTTGATGTCAGAACTTTTCATCTACTACAGTTATCACTTCAACAATACACGTAATTTAATCTTACGAGAGTTAATCGCTTAAACATTTGTCAAAATCATACTAAATGTAAGGAATTTAGCAAAATTACATTACATTAGGCACTTCCATATGGGGGTGGTGATTTTTCTAATTATCCTGTCGAATGGATAAGCTTCCGGATAAGCATCAATTAAATGAGTTTGAAATGTTGCCTAATCCATCATTTAGATAAAATAGGGATTGTTTTGTTTTTATTTCAACTGAATATAGAAGTGGTATTGAAAAGGTTGTATTGCGTATAAAAACATGCTATAGGCACTTTTCGTATTTTATACCCTCAAAATATAAGGAGAACGTTTTGAATGATGTAAATGTCTTTTAAAACATTAAAATTGGAGCTACGCAATTTAGTCTGATTATTATTATTATTAACAGGAATAGCGAGATTAATTCGATTGAACCCTTTCGTGACCAGAAAAATCAGACGATATTTATTAAAAAGCAGAAGATTCATATACAAAACTAATTGAAAAAGCAGACGAAAGTAAGATGACCACTGGTCAATGGTCATGAAAGGGTTAATACATCAAAACTTTAAGAAAGCGCTAACATTTAAAATTTGTCAAGGTGACTTTTAAAGAAATATTTTTTAATGGAAGATTTGTGTGGAGGATTCAACTACGTTCACTGGGGAAGTAAATCGTGTACAACTTCTCAGACGAATGCCAAGATCGTGTACTCCGGTTCAATAGCAACAGGCAGTTCTCGCGACCAAAAGCCAGGTGGTGTGCACAATTTTCTGTGTCTCCCGGACAATCCAAAGTTCAAAATGTAACACGCTTTTTAAATATATTTACACGCGCAAAAAATTATACCTCAATATGCTTCATGTTACATGCCAGAAGTTTAATAAATGAAAGTATTGCTAGAACGTGTTGTTATTAGATGCTATAAATTCTTATTTAAAAAACTTGAAACTTAAATTTTGTATGTTTCTACCGTTTGGGGTATAAAAGTTTTCTACACTGAAAAAGAGTTATTAGCTGCGCGGGTATAAAGTAGTAGCGAATGTACTGATTAATTTTACTATTTTTACAGAGTAAAATTAATTTATATTATGTTTACAACCCTTTTTCTACAACGTCAAAAAGTTTTCAATACATGAAATAGTAAATCTTGTGATTCTTATGTAGTTTTTATACAAAAAAAATGAGTATATTTAGACAGTCCTTGAAGACTAAACCAAGAAAAAAATGTAAGATGAGAGAAATTTATGTTATTTTTGAACGCATGACTAAAAATTCTGAAAAAACATCTAAAAAACTCCAATTTTCTAGTTTTTATTGCGAAAAAGGATTTTTTTGAAATTTTAATTAAAAAATATCTAGTCCATACCAGTGGCGGATCCAGAAATTTCTTATAGAAATCTATTTAAATTTTTTGCAATTTTGCTAAAAGTCTTCAGAGAATACGACAGATGTATTGTGTCTTTTAGAATCGCTAATTACCTATGTGTTCATATTTTTAACATTATTTTGCCATGAATAAATTGCAAACATTTATTTTTTATACATGTAAGGGTAATTTTCGAAGCCATTTTTCATAGGGGGCCTAGGCCCATGAGCCCCCCCCCCCCTTGGATCCGCCACTGGTCCATACTACATTGTAAGTTAATTTTATTTAGGAAATTATGAAAATATATTTAATAATATGAGCATAATAGCCAAGAAAAAATATAAATAGATACAATAATAAACTACACTTAAAATAAAAGGAGGTAATTTCACAACTATAGAGGCCAATGAAAAGTAGTAAAATTAAGTTTTACTATTTTTATAGTAATATTACTATCAATGAAAATGTATGTTAATAGACTCTATTTTTTGGATATATATTTAAAATATTTTTGTGTTATGTCAGGAATACCAATATTTGGATAACATGCTAATCATATAGAGAACTTAATAATCGTTAGTTTCAGTCAAAGATTTTACCTCATTGAAAGTCAATCTAATGCTAAAAATAGTAAATTTACCATGATTCTATAGTATTTTAATTACGAAAAATGGGTAAAGTTATGCATTGTTATAATAAAGGTTTAAAGTTTTCTGTGTATGAGTAAAATTATGAAGGACTAAATGTAATAATTTTAAGTTGATTAATTTAATTAAAAGGAGATCGAGTCAGAAAAGAAAAAAAGATTCGGTTGCTTATGTGTATGGAACAGAAATCT
Source organism: Nectonema munidae (assembly GCA_030549495.1). Lineage (NCBI taxonomy): Eukaryota > Metazoa > Nematomorpha > Nectonematoida > Nectonematidae > Nectonema > Nectonema munidae. The sequence continues at coordinate 462,091 of JAUIRK010000909.1, forward strand.
TTTTACTCTCAAAAAAGTCAACAAAAGGCGGAATAACATCAAACACTGGAACCTGTGCCATTTGTTACAGCTTGCATATTTGCTTTGTCTTTATGTTGCCGGCTAGAACAAATTGCCCTTCAAGTAATTTAATCTGTTGTATAATTTTATTACTATCATCATCATAATCATCATGAGCACCATCTTTTTTCAACTTTTTCCATATTCATAATTCTCTTCATTGAAATCTATGAAATTGAATACATTATAAAAAAAGAGATTTAAATGATATTTCTTTTTCTTAATTATTTATGTTTTTCTCTATAACTCTTTTTACGCATTTAGATTCATTCAAAGAGTATAACGGCATTTTGATGTCGAATCACAATAAATTTTCGAGATCAGAGTATATTTGTGTTGACGAGTCCATGGAGACAACAAACGAAAAAGTCATTCCAAATCTCAATCTCCTCCATTCAGTTATATTCACTACAGAAGTGCAGTGCGGCGCTCTTTCGTGCGAAAAGTACCCTGCTGGCAGGGAAATCAGTTGTGTTGTTTGCTCAGTTTAACTTGAATCCGTATAAACATCCAAAATGTTTTTTGTGCAAAAAGATTTGACTTACACAACTATAAATTCTCATAATTTTTTTCTGAATAAACTTTCACAAAAAATATACAAAATATATGCATAACATCGTGTGCTCCTATAAAAATATGATTGCTTTACTATAAAGACCTTAAGGCGTAACCATTTTTTTGATTATTTAAGGCATGCATTTATGTTTAACAACTCTATTTTGGCTCTACACGATCTACGCACAGAACAAGGTAAGAAGATACAATGTAAAAAAGTTTGAAGTCCTGTTTACTAATTTATAACTCGGCTTGGCAATAAATAATAAGGCTATTCAAACCAAAAGAGTACGAAAGACATGAATTTTAAGTTAAAAAATGGTATAAAAAATCTTAGTTTTTTTTTGTATTTTTAGTGAATTTGTATTCATTGGCATATTATGTTCTTAAAAAATTCTTATGACTACCAAAAAAGTAAACTTCTTTAAATATTTTTCATAAATAAGTGAAGGCGATGAACTTAATATTATAAAAAAATACTTCTGGATATTTTTAATTTCCTTAAAGTTATTTTTGTCAACTTCAAGACGGTAACACTAATAACGTTTCATTCTTACACAGTAGAGTGGAAATGTTTTCGGCCACATCCAATATTTTTTTCTTTACGAAATTTATTTATATTAAATTAATTCATTACAATACCATCTTAAAATAATTCTTTTTTTTTATTAATAAAAATTAATAATAGCTAAAACAAACTTTCAAAAGAAAATCTTTATTGTCTCGACTTTAGAATTACAAACTAGGATTCAATATTTCGACCTTACGGTCTTTATCAATAGTCTAAATATAAGAACAAAATTAGTTAAGACTGGTGTTGTATGCGAATAAACAAAATATGTAACTTACATATAAAATAAAGGTAACGTGTATGGAGAATAAGAGTAAATAAATGAATTAATTGTAGAAAGTAATGTGTGTGGTTTAAAGAGAGGTGTAAGTGTGTCCTGAGGAAACTCATTGTTTGGGATTTGTGTAAATTTGTTTGTAGCTTATAAGAAGAGGCTGTTCGAAGGTGAGAATTAAAGTGTCCGTTTATAGAGGGCCGGCGTATTTTAATGTAGTATTCTTCTTAAGGAACGTTGTAAGTAGTTGGGGGCTAACTCGATTATTTTCTTTGTGAGTTTTGTGGAACATGCGGGTGTTTTGTAGTATAGTGGCGGCCCAAAGCTTTGTTTTCACGCTTAGGTTGGTTTCTTGAAAGTGTTCTTTGAAACGAGCAATGGTGGGTCGCTTGGTTTCACCAATGTAAATCTTGTTGCATATATTACAGGTGATTTGATATAAGAGATTTTTATTTTGGCAGCCGTGATTTTCAATCGATTTGCAGAAACTTGACTGGAAATGTATTGGCAAAGGAGTACTTCTTTTGGAAAGAAGTGATTCGAGAGTTAGGGGTGTTTTGATTTTGATTGTAAAAGGGAGTTCATGTATCCTAATTAATTTTTGAATTTTACGTTTGACTGTGTTATGAATAGGAGAGAGAGAAAGGGGGATATTTGGTCCATGAGGTTGATGTGTTTCAGTAAAGAGATATTTTATATAACTTTCAGGATCGGTGCTTGAGTTGTTGTGAAATTCATTTAACCATTGGTGTAGAAGGTTTATAGGATAATTGTTGTTTTGGTAGAGTTTAATCAAGGTATTGTAGTCTTTTAGAGAGTCGTTTTTGAGTAATATTAAGTGACATTATTCTGTGAAAGTGTCCGAGAAAGGTGGATATCTTAAATCAATTTAATTGTGTTAAAATATTATTTACAAAAAAAATCTATAAGAAATTATAGGTTAAAAATGAACTTGCCCAATCTTTTAAAGCATTTCTTGTTTTAAAGGGTAAAATTTACAACAGAAAGTTAATGAACATAATACTTGCAAGTTGTAACATATGTCTCCATTTGAAGCGAAGGGTTTCAAGTTTTAGTGTTATTAAATTTATCATTAAATAATTAATTTTTAATTAATAAATTTATATAGAGTTTTTATTATTTTATAATCTTTTTATATTTTTTAAAATTCAAGACATTTATATTTTCATTAATGTTTATTTTAGATAATTTTTTCTTTTCCATTTTCTTCAATGATTTGTGACATTTGCAAAAAGGATTTTTCATCAACTAGTGTTGATTGCTTGAATATTGTTGAAGCTTATCTTTTAGTTTCCTTTGCTCGTTTTGTTTTCCAAATTATGATGATTTTTACTTTGCTTCAGCTCTTGAAAGAATTTCCTTTTATATTATAAATAATAATTCGAATGAAAAGATATTTATTCTAAAGGAAAATATTTTACTGAGAAATGATAATACACCATTGATTAAAAAATATGGTATATTGGAAAAGTTCTACGGTTTTTTTATTGATGAACTTGCTTTAAATTTTTGTCCTATACCCAGTTAGAAACCCCTTGTTACTACAGGAGATGGAAATTGCCTTTATAATACGCTATCAATATTATTAATAGGAAATGAATCTCTTGCTAATGAGATTAGAGTGAAAACTGCAATAGAACTAAATCTCTTCAAAGAATATTACAAGAAAATAGGGGAAGAGACCCGGATATGGAAAGTTTCACCAGAAATTGATGAAGAATGTAAGAACATTCGCTTCAATAGAAATTGGTCATCAGTTTTTTCTATAGTTGCTGCTGCAACTATTATTGGTATTTAAATTGAATCAATATATCCAAATATTAACGGTAAATTTGATATATCTAATTCAATTTTAAACAATGTATTCTCTCACCGAGAGTTGAGTATTATCGAAGTGAAAAATAGAGATTATATGGGCAAGCACATGTAGATCTGACAAAGTTTTTGTGCCCAATCATTGTTTGCCTCTAATTAATATTGAGAATGATAATAATTCTAATATTTTTAGTAGTATTAGAATTTCAGATGTATCAGTTTATTAAAAAGACTTTATCAAAGAAGTTTCATCCTTAAAGGAAACAAATAATCAGCACAAACTACAAGCTTTTTTGCCTTCTTCATCTGTTATCAGCCTTCTAGTAGATTGCCAAACTCCTCTGGATTTACTTCCACTTCATATGAAAGAAAACGTTTTTTATATTGTTAAAAAAATTTAATTTAACAATAAAAATTACTTTTCTGTTAATTGCGGTAGTTGGAAGCCTATATCAAGCAAAAAATATCATTTTTTAAAAATGAGAATGGCAAACTTCTTTTTTTCTACCAAAATAAAAAAAATACAGTTTTTTAAACAGAGTGATAAATCAAAGATGATACTCTCTCCTCAGACTGATATGAAAAATGTAATTATTATGCATAGGTATTATTCAGTTCTGAAACGGTCTCCAGAATACAAAAGAAGGATATATTGGTTTGAAAATTATTCTTCAATTGATGAAAAACAATATAATATATGTTTGTATGAATATATTGGAAGTTTTCCAAGTGAAACATCAAAACACGCAACCTTTAACAGTGAAAAAAAGAGTACATCAGAACTGATGCTCAAACAAAAAGGTTTGTTGAAAGAGAATTACTAGATAATAATTCACCAAAAACAGTTTTCATCAAATCTCTGCATAACATCTCCACGAGATTCAAAATATATATATAATGTTAAATACTCTCTTTTCAAAAATGATAACCATTTTCCCATAATTTAGCTGATGAAATACATCTTCTAAGTTTGGCCTCAACTAATCATCCTTACATCAGAAAAGTCTTACACAGTTCTGACACCGAATGTCATGCATTTAAAAAGTTGTATTATATATCAAAATAATTCATGCTCTATTTTGGGAGTAGACAGAACTTTTAACTTAAGCTCTTGTTTTGTTACTACCACAGTTTTTAAAGACCATAATATTATTTCAAAAAATAGTAAAACTAATGCTATACTTTTTGGACCAGTTTACTTCACTTTACAGCAGATTGTGAAACATATAGTGATTTTTTTTCTCATTAACATTTTTTATTCCATGATATACCTCAACGTTTAAAACAAATAGTCATTGGGACTGATGAAGAATATGCTTTAATGAAATCTAGAAACTTTTCCTGCCATATGCACAGATTACATTATGTACACGTCATATTAAGCGAAAAATAGAAGTTTATGTTTTTGGAGCACGAAATAAATTTAATTATATATCAAAAAAATTTGATGAATCATAATTCAATAATGTCTTCAAATACGCAATTAATTGGAAACCGAAGAAACTGATTGAAATTATCGAGATTTTAAAAGATGAAGAGTTCTATCAAAATCAAATGCTAAATGCAGCTTTACACAATAGTGGTAACTATCAACTCTTCTTCGAAACTCCTAACTTCAACATCAATGTGGAATTGTATTACAACCGAAAATATAGAAAACTTAGGAAACTGATTCATTTAAACAAAACTTTGTTTAGCAAAAGAGTTACTACTTCATCAGATGGATATTTTGTTACTTTGGGTAAACCAAAGCCAGCAATGAAGGTCAAAGAAAACTAAAAAGGTAAATGTCAACTTAATGAATTATTATTAAATTTCTACTAATATGTTTATGAAGATTTAGAAAATAGAGCAAGGTATGAAACATGTAAAGTGTGAACATTTTACTCAGAGGTATACACTTTTTTTTTTCAAAAATATTTTATTTTTTTAGGATGAAGATCAGTAAGCTTCAAATTCAAAGAATAATAAATATTACACAACTTTTAGTCTTTAAATAAAATTTCAAACTTTTCTGAGTTTAATTTATTTGTCTATCTAAAAATTTAGTTTGAGGAGATCACAAAAATAAGAATAAGCTTTGTTCTTATTTCTACTTGTTTTTTTAATCCTATTAGTGTTGGGAATGGGAGCATAAAATGCCCCCTTCACTAAGAAATTAATTCTACAAAATTCGCTGAATTATATCTCTTCAAATTTTGTGACTTTTCCTAAAATTATTAGCTGCATATTTTGGTGTTGAATGACCCTCTCATATCAAAAACTAACATTTTTAAAGAAAATTTTGGCATTATCTGTAATTAACTTTATAACTTAGGGTCTCTATTTGATACTCCCTTGAAAATTTATAACTACATACGGTAATGTTGCACTATCCATGCATTGATGAAAAGCAATTTTAATTGGAAAGAAGTTGTTCAATGATATAATGCTTTCATATGTCAATCTTATAGATAGTTTGAGTATCGCACTATACGTGCATTGTAGCAAATACAGTCTATGCCTGCCTCCATAATACGAGTATATCTACATTCTATGATACACATATAGTGCGATGTAACGTGTCTATGCATAATGCTGTGATGAAGAGATGATGAGCTGTATGAGACAGGGACGCTCTCTTATACTATATGGGTTACCAACACAAATCTTTTTAGATTCATCATACACAATTGAGTTATAACAACAGTGAAGGGGAGGGTATTTCACAAATGTTATTGGGTCTTAAAAATTCAAAATCTCTTGATTAAAATTTCAGCACAAATTTAATATTGTCTTATCACTTCCTCTTTTTAAATATCTCGTCCATGTTGCACTATGCCTGTATTGTCCATAATACTGGTCTTCAATTTGTATGTGTATAGTAGTGAAGAGAGAGAAACACAGACTGTGTTGCTCTTTATGTGCGCATCACTCTTTTTTAACACATCACCCTCTTCATTACAACATTATAAGACACGTTACATCGCACTATATGTGTGTATCATGTAGATATATTCGTATTATGGAGGCAGGCATAGACTGTATTTGCTACAATGCACGTATAGTGCGATACTCAAACTATCTATAAGATTGACATATGAAAGCATTATATCATTGAACAACTTCTTTCCAATTAAAATTGCTTTTCATCAATGCACGGATAGTGCAACATTACCCTACATACAATTATGAACGTCTAACACTTTATATATTTAATCTTTTCAATAATCATGGCTATTTTTTAGAAAATGTCAATCAAAATTTTAGTTGATGAGAAATGGATCTAATAAAATATCGATTCAAATTTTACATGAGTGTTTTTATAACAAATCAACAATACTAGTTTCATTTCTGGAATCAGTTTTCGCATTTTTAAAAATATCTGCAAGTGTCAATCAAATATGCGGTTTACTTCTGAAAACAATCTTTCATGATAAAATTTTAATTTGGGCATGAACTGTCATTTATATCATTTTTTTTAACAGCTTTGATTGATTTTCATAAAAAATGAGCATCGCCAATAAATTCTACATACTTGAAAATCTATGAATAAAAATTTTAATTTTGAAATGGGCTATCATCATATTTAAATCCTTCAACCAAAAACTCTTGTAGGGAACTCAACTCCTTATTCTGATAAAATTAATGGCTACTCTAATGTGGGATAAATTATTATTAGCTTTTATCAAAAAATGCAAGATTATAATTTCGCAGGTTCGGTTAAATTATTGGCCAACAAAAAAATGAAGTTGTAATAGAACAAAAATGTTGAAAAAAAAGAATAAAATTTTATTTAATAATAAAATACTTTTAAATTAAATAAAACTAAAAAATTCCAAATGTTAAAATAATTTTTACTATAATAGATATTTAAATTATGAATTATATATATGTTGTTATTATTTTCATATAAGATATGATTAGATAGTGTGAAATTAAGGCATGAAAAAGGATAAATAATTTTATTTAAAATTTACGAGCAAAGTTGTTATATGAATTATAAGGAGGATAAATAATATTAATTGGAGTATTCAAAACATTCGAAAGAGCGGAAAAAGTATATATATTAGACCGTCCATTTGATAGGCAAGCTCAAGATCACATACCTTTTCATAACTGTTTTTATACATATACAATTTTTTATAAGTTGTGAATCATTTCCATTATATAATAAATAGGTTTATACGGCGTTAAAAAGAAAGATACCGTCTAGGATCGACTAAAGAGATAAAAGGAGCGAATTAAGATTATAATTTTTCAAAATTGTTAGAGAAACTTGATCATCTCAATACATTATACATCAGTTTAATATATTTTTTTTTCATCTTAAAAAAATATATTCTCCTTTAATAAAAAACTTTAATTTTTTCAAAAAAAGGTTCCGTGGAAATGGAAACAACAATAAATACGGTTAAAATGTGCTTAAGTTCAAAAAATATTTAAGAAATTAAAAATAGTTATATTACGTGTCGAAAAAGTAGAAACGATAAAAGAATTAAAGAGTCATCAATTTAAATAAAAGTAGGAAAAAAAAATCCATTTTAATAAGCAGACAATTGATTAAAACCTTGCATAATATTTTCTTTTTAAACAAAAATGGTTGAATTGATTGCCCTTTTAGCTTATTTTAATAGTTATGAACTCATATTATTTTTTTCATTTCTTTTCCATTTTCCTATTTTTTTTCCTTTTCAATATTTTACCTTATCTTTCATGGTGTTTAACTTTTCTTTAATCTTATTTGTATCGTAGATGGAGGCTGCAAAATGTGCTAAGCCGAATAATGCTATTTCTAATAGTGATTTGGTTACAACCTTAAAAAATAAAGAGGATTATTATTTGATCAAAGTAGGGGAAGCTAATACTGATATGGCGAGTATTGTTAAGAACATATCAGATGTGAAAGATGTTTTAATAGACAAAATATCTTTATTATTATCGAATAATAAAGCAGTGGAAAAACCAGATAAATGTGTCAAAACTTATTCAAATATAGTTAATATCAAAACTAACATTGTTAAGCCTAACAAAGCAAAAATTACCGAGTTGAAAAAAGATATTGTTTGTAAGATTAATCCTAAAGAGAACAATCTACTCGTATTAGAGTAAAGAATAGCTAAAAATAAAATTTTCAATTATTAATTCTTTAACCTTATTGTACTAATATAAATCATGGCAATTTATTTTCTCTAATTTTTTTTAATGTAATAAAATATTCATTTTTCTGAATTCATTTAACTTATTTTATGGCTTGCTGAAATAAGCTTTATTTTTCTGAAGGAATTAAATAAATTTACTAATTATATAAATGTAATTAAAGGACAAGGTTAAACAAATTCCTTGATTAACATAGTATTTAGGAAAGTTAAAAAATTTTTTTTTTAAATATTCATTGTAAATGCTAAAATGATTTCTAGCAGAGGGGTGCAGTATTATAATTGCTCTTTTCAGGGGTGTATATTTTTGAAAATAAAATTTGTGGATAACAAATCAAAGAACATTCTTCCCTTGAAGACCAATCTTTATCTTTTTTTCAATGGAATGTTCAAAGCAGTTGATTTTCATTTTTTGACATTGGTCTTCATAGGGTTAAATATAATAAATAAGAGTAATGTACCGATATATTGTTTATTTTACTCAAAAAATTTAAATAAATTCTAATAACTAAAACTATTAACTAACTTACTGCATGATGAAAATTTAAGATGAAATGTAAAATTCAGAAACAAAAGATTTGCAAATAAAAAATAGCAATAAGTGTAACGATTTTTGTGGTAAAAAATATTCGCAAAGTGAAACAAAATTTTTGATAAATATGACATTTGTTATCTAATTATATTCATGAAAAAAGCACAGATAAACAAAACTTGTTGAATGTAAGATGAAACGTTATGTTTACTGTTAAAAATTTTTTAGAAGAGAATCATTTGATTTGATACCGATTTACTAAAAAATGCTGATTAAGTCTAATAAAATCTTAATTAAAACTAATAAATATCCTATTTGTGTTGTTGTTGTTACCCCCTAGATTATACTATCTCTATATGAGTATAATCTATCAGTTCAAAACAAAGCTTTGTTTAACCCATTTACGATCGATGTTCCTATTTTGGAACATAAGTAATTTAATCTTCGTCTGCTTTTTTCAATGACTTTGAATATAAATCGTCTGCGTTTTTTTAGATATCGTCTGCTTTGCTTGGCCTTAAATGGGTTAAACTGAGAAAGAATTTCCATAAAAGCAAGTACTCTCAGGGAAAAGTGTAGAATTTTGTTACACTTTCGCAGCAGCAGCGATAAACCAGTGTAATTTCAGCCAACCCGTAAAAATTCACCATAAGGTACTGCTGGCTTTATCTTATCTGTGTCTCCTTAACTAGTGAGTCCAAATTACTACGTGACTCATTTTTGCGCAATCAAAAAACTAAGCACTAATATGTATCAGTAGTAGAGATGTATCGCATAACCACATCCGCAGGTGCGAATTATCCGCAAAAATTTTTATATCCTTTTAACAACCTTATCTGCAGATCATTTAAGTTTTAACATCGCATCCCCAATTTTCAAACATTTTCCTTTTTTCCTATATACCGAAAAGTTTTTTTCGGAATTTTTTCAATTTTTACTTTCTCTCAAAATTTTTAGGAAGTATAAACTCTTTTTTGCTAATAGCAATTATGATATCCGCATAAAAAAATTAGTATATAGATAAATAACCATATTATACAAATGATAAGTAATGTGTATTAGTATCATGTCAACAAAGAATTAATTATTATTGGAGCAAGAAAAGCACTTTTTGAGGGATTTTTTAAAAAGAATTTTCTGCAAATGCAATGAATCTGTTATATTTATGCCTTTTAATTCTTTAACCCATTTACGACCAATGTTCCTATTTTGGAACATAAGTAATTTCATCTTCGTCTGCTTTTTTCAATGATTAATATAAATCGTCTGCGTTTTTTTTTAGATATCGTCTGCTTTGCTTGGTCTTAAATGGGTTAAGTAGAATTGAAACTTTCTGCGCTATCGTTTATTTACAAATTCTGGATAATTTGAAAGTATTTGCATAATTCATAATCATGATCATGAGAATAAGTAGCGCAACTTGTTGCACAAAGAATCAACATCAGCATTCCAGAAAAGCTTATTGTCAATAACAATACCTAGGAAATTAAATTTGGTTTTCCAACCTATACTCATTCGTAGAGATTTATCCGATAGTAATAAAGCCAGATATCTGGCTTTTGAAAAGTGTCGGATTCGGATATCCGATAAGATATAACCAGATAACCGGCCGGGTATTAAATTAAACAATGCACATATTTATTTTCTTTAACGATTTTAATATAGAAAAAGTATAATCTAGAAATTTTTTAATAAAAAAAATAGAAAAACTTGCAAATTGGAAATATTTACAGAAAGGGTTTAAAAATAACTTTTTATTTTTCAAATCATTATCATTTTAATTTTGAAGTAAGGCCGGATTTCGGATAGCAAAATTTTAGCCCGATATTTCCCGGATATCCAGTAAATCCCTACTTTTCAATCGTAACCTTGGCTTCAAATGAGTATGTAGAACATGAATAAATCATTGCCTTTGATTTTCCCTAATAATTAAGCTAAGAGAGAGGGCCTAAAGTCATAGCAATGATTTCTGCATTTAAACTTGAGTGAAGTCTCTCAATGTTTCTGAATTTGCTAAAACCAAATTGGTTATCATTTGAAAGAAAGTTCAATTCAAAATAATTGTATATTTGATTATATTTTCAAGTATATTTGAAAGAACAGTCACAATGCTGACAAGTCTATAGTTATTGCTATTGTTTGAAAAATCTTTTCTTTTTGCGATTGGCAGAACTCGACTGATTTTAAAGCTAAATGGAAATGAATAGCTTGCATTACACTGCACTCAAAATCACATTTTATGGTATCTGGATTCACATCAAGTCCTAATTGTTCACAACGATCAACAAAAACTTTCAGAAGTTATTCATAGTTCTATCAAATATATATTAAATAGAGGCTTCAATATATATTCAACTTTTGAATGCCAGATTAACTTTTAAAATCATTCTCTAAATCCTACTCTTAAAGTTGTAGACAGAATTGTTAATCCTTTTTATTTTTTTTATAAATGATCTTTTTCCTTTATTTTAAGTAAAATTTCATTGTTCATCCATGGACTTAATAGATCCACCAACTTTTTACAATTTATATTTATCTTGACACTTTCTTAGTTTTCCAATTTTTCATTGTACAAATTTAATGAAATGAAAAGTGGTAAATGATCTAACAGATTTTTTTTATATTTAATCGCTCAATTGAGAGAAATTACTCACAAAAATACTGTCTGTGCATTTATTTGAGCAAGGCATAGTTTTGAATAAATCATGACGTAGTATATTCCAATAGTTTCCTTGCGTGTATAGAAAGTGAATCATTTGATATTGAAACCCCCTAACAGTATTAGGATCATATATATATGACGTCCCCACTTGCGGATCCAGAAATTTCTTATAGGAGGGCCGAAATCTATTAAAATTTTTTGCAATTTTGCTAAAAGTCTTCAGAGAATACGACAGCTGTATTATGTCTTTTAGAATCACTAATTACCTATGTGTTCATATTTATAATATTATTTTGCCACGAATAAATTGCAAAAATATATATTTTATAGATGTAAGGGTATACATTAGTAAGGGTAATTTTCGAAGCCATTTTTCATAGGGGGGCCTAGGCCCATGAGCCCCCCCCCTCCTGGATCCGCCACTGGACGTCCCCTACCGGGTGGGAGGGGGTAAACTAATTTTAGATGCTCTTCATTAAAAAATAGAACAGCATGAATCAAATCACGACAAGGGGGGGGGGGGGGTTGGTTAAAAATTTAAGAATTTTGGGGGACGTCATTTATGTATGATCCCATCATTAGGAGATGTTATCATATCACAAATTTTTTTGAATTCCTCAATTAATTATAATAAATCCTTCTTGGAATACAAAGTATGTCTATAGATATGAATATACAAACTATTTTCCAAAGATAACTTTTGAAAAATGATCCCAAGTTTTATTTGATATTCCAAAGTTTATAATGTCATGTTTCTCTGATTCATCATTCATGTACAAAAATTCAATGAGAGAGCAGCTCTCATTTGCTACACTGAATTTAATCTATTTTCAGTTTGTGATAAGCACCTGGTTTTGATTTTTACAATACCTATATAATTTTTCTCCATATTTTTCAAATCTTCTTTATCTTTGACAAAATTCACGATTTCATTTCATCCACAAGTTTTTGAAAGTTTCTTGATTCATTTTTTTCATGCAATCCTGGTAATAGCGTTGTTATTTTGCTAAATCATTCTTATGCTTGGAAAATTTTATATTTTGTTCTAAGATCATGTTATAGTAAACCCTTTTTTGATTTTTAACTCTTACAAAATTCAGCCCTCTTCGAACCTTCTTTACCTTTTACATACCACCCTCCTAAATAGCTCTGAAAATGCGTAATTCTTTTGAACATAAAAATTGTTTTTACAAGATATAAAATCTTTGAATAAAAAATATTTTCAATCACTTGAATACTCCAAAGATGCTCTAAGCCCAAAAGCTTTTGATAAATTTGGATTTGTTTCAATGATTTACGAACTTTACCTAATTATATTTTTGAAGGTAAACTCACTTTGGATGTCTTTTTCTCAGTTTTTCAAAGTGTTAGTTTGTTTAATTTGCTTGATACTCTATTATTGTATATTTTTTAGTGAACTACTTCTTTGAAAGATGCTTCTGTCGAAATTAACAAAAAATTTTCTTATCGTGCACTTTAAAAGTCACAAGTTTTCTCCTGCCGCTCTATTCAAACTTAAGGAGATTGAGAAAGCAGAAGGTCCCAAGATTCTTATTAGGCCAAAGCTTGAAAATTTTAACTCGTTAAAAGAAAAGTACGCTTTTGCCCGACGTTTAGGCGAACATCTGCAAGACTCTACTCTCGAAGAAGTATTCACCGACGCCTCCATCCACCGTAACCACAAGAAAGAACTGCGTGCTATTACTGACTCAAACGCACCTCTTTCTATCTTGTATAAGAGCAATTCTGGGTTGAGTGTGAAGGGACGTGCGATGTGTCAAGAATACATCGAGAGTTTGCTTCGTTTTTACTATCCCAAGCTACCTGAAGAAGGAATACAAGCTATCTGTCAACATCTTTTACAAGATGACCTCATTAAATCCTTAGGATTGGATCTGGGAATGAAAGATTTAATTAGCTCTTCTAAATATCCTCCTTCAGATGATGCAGTTTGTAACGCGTTTTTCGCTTTCATCGGTGCGGTATACCGCGAGCATGGAGATTCCGCAGCCTGCACCTTCGTTTTAGATTTCATAATTTCCAACTTATTGGATGTGGATGTGTTTGAGTTGTGGAATTTGAATCATCCCTTCTTAATTGTGAAAAGTTTGTACGAGTTTGACAAAAATGAGATTGAAGCGAGACTAATTCGAAGAACTGGTGTGAGCACTCTCTTTCCCGTCTACATTGTAGGTCTCTATCAGGATCAAGAGTATGTTACCGAAGGCTTTGGGGAATCTTTGTACATCGCGCTCAATCAAGCAGCCCTAGAGTTGCTCAAAAAGCGATTCAAAGCTTCCTCTAACGACGTAGTTTTGCATTTTGGAAAGAAAGGGTTTGAAATGTTTGATTACAAAATGTTCACCAATAAAAATGCTTCTTTGTTCTCTGAAATGGCCACTCACGTTGATATTAATGGCGTTCTCGATGAGAGATTTGAAAAAGAACATTTTGATAAGTTGAACAAACTGCTGAAGAGTAAGAAGCTAACACATTACAAATTTAGTGTTTACAAAAGAAAAGATACAATGAGGTGATAATTTGCTTTTCATGTGTTATCCAAATAAATTACCTTCACATTTCTATTATTTTACTACCAAGCATTTTTTAATTCATACTTTAGCTCTTTCATTTGAGGCTTTTATACGGCACAAAAGCTTAGCGTCCATTTTTTACGATTTTAGGTTGCCATTTTAAAAATATGTTTAAATGACTAGAAAATTTTCCATTTAATGCCAATACAATGGGGAACAATAATAATAGTAAGTTGCGTACGGATGTTCTATATTGTTTTTATGTTTAGAAATAATTTTAACATGAAAATTTTGATAGTTCAATTGGAGTTTTATTTATCTTCATCGTTTTAAAGTGTCAACAAAAAAAATATCGGCCCAAAAATAGATTAAAATATCATTCTCCTAAGAGCGTTAAAAGCCCACTAACATAACTAGTCAGTAAGCCAGTATTTCGTAAGTGGTCTAAGGACTCGTGCTTTATGTGGTTTAAATGTGTACCTTACTCCCTCCTGATGAATCTTATAATTCTATTTTACAAAACATAAAGAACATCAAGCATTGATTCTTATAAATTATAATAAAAAATTCTAAATAAGACTACAAAGCAAATAGATTCCACTTTTTTCAGTTTTTGCTTATTTTAGTTCTATACCAAAATATACAATACTCAAAAATGTTGATATTTGAATTCACAAAAAACGTTTGCCCCAAAAAATTTTTTTTGCATAATATACTCAGCCTAAGATTCAAGCTTTTGAAGGCCATTTGTATCAAAGAAAAAAAGTGGTAGCTTTTTGAGAATATTAAATCGATTCAAGCATAATTTTTGAAGATTTAGTTGATCAAGAAACATTTTTTCTTTTAATTAACTTTGGCTCACTAAATTACACTTAAATTTATTTGAAAAATGAGTTATTGATCATTTATTTCATGATTCTAAAACGAAAAGTGCACAAACTTCACAATTTAAAAATTGTAAACTAAATCTCCAAGTTACAAAAAAAAAGTGATTCAAGAGTATCTTAGTTCTTCCAATCGAATTAGTAACGTGGGTGCGAGGTTTTTAAGCTCTCGAGCCCTCTATAAAACCTTCATTGCATAAGATTGACTGGATTATATGTCTTCAAATTTCAAGAATTTTCTAAAATTTCTTGCTGAATCTTTTGATACTATTTTCAAAGTAGCTTAATGACTTTCCTTGTTAAAATCTGTTTATCAATGACAAAAGTTTTTTCTATAAAAATTCATTATTATTAGTAGAAAACT